>JAUMHM010000085.1:34642822-34660987 GCA_032362435.1 Melikaiella ostensackeni
ATAGAAATTGACGAATAAATGAATATTTTTCGAAAAAAATGAAAAGTCACCTTATTTTTTGATCACACCTCGTATGTGTCTAAACCATAATGGCATAAATAATCATTCCAATTCCAAGTGTCACTCTCATTAATGAAATACACAATAAAATATACGAATACACATTAAAATCACTTTAGTTTTTATAGTCTTAAAACTCTCGTTTTAATAATAATAATAATAAATTTGTTTTGGTGATTACCGTTCTTAATTGTTATCGCAGTTCACAATTGCAAATCGCACCGATGGAAATAATTTTTATCAGAAACTGAATTTAAAATACAAAAAAAAAATCAATGAATTATATTGCATTTCGAAATCAACTTCCGGAACTGATTGATATAAAACCCATATAAATTCGAATTTGTTCATCAAAAAGAAATTTATGTTTCCATGAATGGAAGAACTTTAGATACATCAGTCTGCTACTATCAGGATTATGCTGGGAAAAAGATAAACTCTGATAAGATTATGAGACGAAGTACCTATATATGTCCAGATGTTTCGATAATTTATAGACTCACTACGTATATCGATATAATTTTCTTTTTTCTATTTGCGATTCAAAGAACTAATGAATACAAATAAAATTGAAGACGATTTTTCCAGATAGAATTAATATCTTTAAAGTATTGGGTGATCAAGTTCTTGATTTTAATAGCGATTCAAATTTTTGTTTAATTTTGTATTTAGATTGGTCTCAATTTCTAAAGTTAAAAAAATGCATCCAGATTGTTTAAATACGAATTTTTTATATTAAATGCTTTGAATTGTGAAGAAGTATTTGAAATAATGTTAAAAAAAAGAACCAAATAAAAATAATGAAAACTTACATAATTCTTATTAAATATTATCGAAATTTAAAAAGCAACCACCGTCTAAGTCATTTGATAAATTTCAAATTAAAAAGCATTGAGATTTGAAAACATACGAAATTAGAATCGGCCTTATTAGAAATTCTGCTCATTGAAAATTTTTAAAAGCGGATATTCGAAAGTAGTGAATTTATTCCTAAAATGTAGAAACCAAATTTACAATCTCAAAAAAATAAATTATTTAAATTATAAGTGGGGAAAACTCAGAAGCCTTTAACTTTTCAATTCCAAGATAAAAATGAAATTACAATTGTATAAATTTATATATTTTTCAAATATTTTAAACTGCGTTTCAATGGCATTTATGTGAATTTTGAATATAAATATCTAAACATATCTATTTAAACAATATTTAAATACCTGAGAATAATAATGAAATTCCAGTTGAATAACTGTTTCTATTTTTTTTTTACATTACTGATCACTTTTGCAGGAAAAAGTTTCCAAGTTTAAAAAAATATTACCCAAGGTTAAGCCAACTCTCTGAATAAATTAAAATTCAATCGATAAAAAAAATCCAGGCGCAAGCGTAATGCAATATTTATTTAACCAATTTTTGCAAAGTATAATTTTTTAACCTATCTTCAAAATTTCAATAATTAAAATTCCAGACTTTTTCTATTTGAATTATTGTCAAGTTTGAATGTTTTCTAAATTTTAGTTCTTTTTAAAACACCTTTCACTTTCATTTTACGAAATAAGCTATTAAAACCAATCTATTTTCAAGAATTAACTTCCCTATTTCACTTAACATCTATGGAGAGAGGACCTCACAAAAAGCAATAAATCATATATTGTATTGTTGGAGGCGAGAATTTTACTATTTACATTTATTTATTTATTATACACCGCATCGTTTCTTGAAATACCGTTTGTCTTGCAACTCGTGGCAAAATTTTCTATTTACAACATAGAGAGGAAATTCGTTGCTAATCTCTTAGTGGAGCGGGAAGCCAAATTGTCATTTAGATCTGCAAGATAACAAAATCAGTTAAGTATAAAATAAGTAACTTAAATAAATAAAATAAAATAAACCAATAAGTCCAAATTACATAGGAAATAATCTCAGAACTCTCTTTTTTATTACTGTAGTTAAAAAGTATAATACAAAAATTAAAAATTAATTAAACAATAGTTTTATTTAAAAATAGAGGGAACGATAACAAAAGGATGGATAGAAAGTAGGAGCCAATTTCTAATGAAGCAATATTTTATTGTTTAACTACAATAATTCTGTTGGAAAGAAAATGGTACATTCTCTATTAAATTTATTTGAATTGTTAAATGCTTCAATTTCTCTTTTTTAATCTGAGTTTTGTGGAATAAATATATCGAGCTGATGAACGTGATGGCTTGCTAGAAAGTTTTTCAACACTTAGTTCCTAATTAAAATGCATTTTGATAATCTGTGATCTATTCTAAGTTAAATTGTAAAATGTAGTGATGAGTCTTATAAATATTCGCCTAAGCTCCTAAATGTTCTCCCAAACTGTAAATCACAAACAGAACATCAAAATACGTAAGATTTACATATTTAAATTGTAATATAAAATCTTCCATTTTTCGTTCATTGTCAACAACCTTCTGCCCAACGAGTAAAGTACAAGAGATTAATAATATTTCTTTGTTATATTACTGCTATAGTTTCAAGTATTTGGTTCAGCATAAAAGTGATTCTTTCGAACATTTTAATCCCTAAATGAACTTTGTTTAAGTACAATCAGTACAACATAAAATTGATTTCTTTTGACATTGTCAATGACACAGAAACTGAACATGGAGCCTTACGATCTATTACAATGCATAATCGAAGAGCTGCGATTCTGATATCCCTTTTCAAGATTTTTTCAGAACTTACAAAACTTATAGCACCAGGCCTCAGTACATTGTGAACCAATCAGTTAATCAATGATTGAACTATTTCAGTATTGCAGATAGCTGTTTCTACTTTAATCCTAAATGTGATTAGTGTGGGGCAAATAAGTCAGGGAATTTGCTAAGAATAATTCTCTGCTAAAGAAACAGGTCTGTAGAAAATTAACTGCTTTTTGCTCCACTATAATCTGATTCATGAAGTGAATTTATTCTTTCCTACTATTTCATCTTTTAACTCAATTCAGTACAAATTGGCTCCTAGTAATTAGGAAAAATTACGACTGTTCCTACTTCAGTCTCTAAACACTTAAAATCGTGCTGAGAATGAAGACTAAATTTCCAGCAAACATTTTTCCCCCTTTTAATTTACCTCCATGTATTAAGAAGTAAATTAACACTTTCCCTGCTAATTTAGTTTGCAATGAAAGACTGATGGCAAGATCTAAATTGAATCAATTCTTGGTTATTGAGAGACTAACAATAAGAAACTTCAATTATTAACGGTAATCAAAGACAGAATTTGGAAGCTTTGCAAATTAAAAAAAAAACGAATTTGAAAACTTGCAATTTTGCAAAAATTCAGAAACTTTCAAATTTGCAAGCATCGCATTTTTTAAGAGAGAACTTCCGTACAATTGTGAGTAGGAACATTCGTAGCAGGTAAGATTTGTTTTAAGGGAGCTGCTGCTACACACAATTCTTACGCCGGGTTCATGGATTGATGCCTAATTTGGGAGAGGGCTTCTCGATTACTCCAGAGGCAGTATAGAGATGCAATTCCTAGTCCGACTCCGCCACCGACTGCACACCTGCGCATTCCAGCTAAAAGATTTATGAAAATTACTCATCTAAACACAGATGAGTCGCCAAAAAAGAAAGAAAATATATAGAAAAATTCTGGGTTCACAGTGGCTCTGAAGTACAATTTTAAGGAAAATTAACAATTTAAAAAAATAGTAAAAAATGCGATAGTTTGATCATTAAAAAACTGAAATTTTATCACATGATATTCTGAGATTTTTGTGAAATCTTTCAACTCTTTGTAATCTTATGAAATCTGTGAAATATTTGATCTTTTGAAATATCTGAAATATTTTGAAGTTGATGTGAAATCTTTTCAAATCTTCTGAAGTCCTTTGAATTCTTTTAAAATCTTTGAAATCTTGTGTACTCTATATTCCTTGACTTTTTCTGGACCTCTCAATCCGATTGTGAACCCCGTTAATCGTAAAAATGAAAAAAATCCAATAACCTGTAGATTTGAAGAGCATGCCAGTCGCCGTAGCTGCTGCCAATGTGTTTATAGAATCATCGGTTCCTCTTACGTAGGATAAGAAGACACCGAAACAAGTGTACATCACTGAAACAACCCCTAGAGTGTTTGCTAACGACGAGCCATGTTTTACCACATGATTAATTAATCTGCGAAGGATGAGAGATATTGAAGTTAGCTTCATCTCCAAATTATTAAGCAAGTTAATAATAATAAATAAAGGAATTATTTCTGGAAATTGACGTTTATGGGCTCACTCTCTATATGATCAGAAATTTTAATTTTAGTGTTCTGTTTTAAGTTTTAATTAGCAATACTACAGTTATATAATTCAAATCAAATGGGTGTTACTCACTGAGTTCGACGGAGACTTCCTTGTTGACCTGCAAGAGCTGTGGCCCTAACTCCTTTATAAAGTCCCGTTACACCACCAACAGCAGCCCCTGCCATACATGTCGCCCCGATATGACTAAAGGCTAATTCGAAACGCCCTCGTTGTTTTACAGCTCCCTCAGGGAAAATAAACTCTGGCTGGCTGGGCGGCAGATATGTTGGATCGAAATTTAAGTAGGGACTAAGTGGTACCAGCCCTCTTTGAGCCGTTACTGTAAAAAGAAATATAAACAATTAAAAAATATATATATAAAATTTTTAAACAGTCATAATCAAATGTTAATATTTTACTATACATTTCAACAAGATTTCGATGGAAATTTATACAGTTTCCGATTTTCAGCAGTAAACTAAAAAGTCTTAATATCGTTCCTAACCTTTATCTTGTGGACGGTCAGAATTCTTATCAGTTTCAAAAAGCCCCTCATTATTTATATCGCCAATAATCGAAGCCATGGATCACAACATCAAAAAGCGATATCAGTGCGAATTAAAATTAATTTAAATACCAATATGAATAATTGACAAGGTAAGTTAATCTAAAAAACATTTTTGCTGAAGAAGAGTGCGACTTTTCAAACTCAACTTTTGGCTGTCAATTTAAGATTCATTTGTTTCATTTTGAAAAAAAAATTATAGCTCTTGTCTTAAATCTTGAAATTATCATTTTAATCAATCCGATTATTTTATGGATCCAATTTCTTATTTTTAAAATACATTACATACTTTAAAATTTAGTTTCTGGTTTGCAATCAAACTTTGAAATCCCTTTGAAAACATTTAACAAACTTAATTTGTCCCATAGGGCAAATTTCGAACACGTAAAGATTTTCAATTAAATTAAAAACTTCTTATTCTACTCATAAAACTACGTTTATGTTCATAAGATTGTATAATTAAAAGTCTGCATTCACTCAAAGTCTGAATCGTCTGAATTAAAGATCATTTGAGAGAACGTGAGTTTTATGGCATTTATAGTAAAAAAACGTAAAATTTCTAGACTTCTTGTAAATAAACAAGTTATCTAAATAAACGAGACACAGATAAATATAAAAAACTCTGAAATGCCATGTAACCTCATTTTTACGAAACTCCTAGTTTAAGCATTTTAGAAATTTAAACTTTTCTGACATTATAATGATTCGGAACAAAGTACTTTCTAACAATATCACGTCACTTTGCGTAATGTCCTCCCAGCTTTCATACACGTGTTCCAACATTGTTCGCGAACTAGATTTTTTTGTACTCATCACAGTCTACTTTAAAAATATCTCGAGGAATTTACTAAATGCATTTTTATCCAAATAAGACATGACTCAACGATTATTATTTATCAAGAGACACAAGAAGTTACATAATTCTTCATATTCGGCTAAGAAGTTCGACTTATTGGTCCAGCCCAAGAAACTCAAATATAGGTTAGAATCGATAAATCATTGGATTTTTCGCAAACATCAAGGAAGATTACTCACAATTTTTACTAACCTGGTATTTTAGAAAAATCCTCTTGCTTATTTTGCGAAGGTGCCGTGTTTCGATCATTTTTATCCCGTAAGTCTATCATTTTTGTAGGACTGGCCCCACCGAATCACAACTTTGCAAGAACGTTGCAGAAGCAACTTAAAGTTGGCGAGAATCGAATCAAATCGAACCGCGTTTTGCTCGCGCATGCGAGTGTGGATTTCGGAATTCGAATTCAAATTGCGTCATTTATTTTTCAATTTGACTATCAATAATCATGACTTAATAATTCCTAATATAATAAATCATGATTTATTTCGATAAACATGTTTTCTCTATATGGATATATACGAAGTGTCTAAAGGCACCGAAAATATTTGGATTAAATACTCTTTTGGACTTTATGATTTCCCGAGAGGACCTAGAGGAGCCAGGCTTTAACTAAAATTTCAGATGCAAATGGTTCAATATTTTACAATTTTAAATTGAAATACTTTGAAATTGAATTTCAGAAAAAATTCTGCATAAAAAAAACAAAATTCTATCTTCAACAGGTTTCGAGTACGCAGGGTGGCCGCTGGGCTGGGAAACCGGCAAATGACTGGTAATTTTTTAATAGCGGGAAAAACCGGTAGATATTTTTAGCGCACATTTTTAATTTGAAGAATTATAGAATGCAATTTTGAAGACTTAAACAATTAAAAATTAAAAGGGTTTGTAATCGAAAATTTTTGATAAAAAACGTCTGTAAATTGGTTATCTGTAAATATAAATTGATTGAAGATTTTACAAGACGATTCTGAATCTGTTTAGAATTAAACAATTTACATATTTTAACGTTAAAAATCGAACTGTTTCAATTCAAAAGCCTCAGTAGTTAAATTGAATCTTTATAAACTATTTTCAAATTTCAAGTAATTTCAAATTAACAAATTGATAATTAAACGCTTTCGTTCAATTTTAATTCCTATTCAAATATTGTTTCAGTCTAAAGTATTCCATTTTTAACCCTTTCAATTTGAAATTTTTAATTAAAAAAAAGAACAATTTTTTAAATATTTAGCAATTTCTGACTGTACATTTAAAATGATTAATTATAAATCAAATCTTCAAAACTAAACAATTTGAGATTCAATTGTTTAAAATAGAAAGCCTTGAATCGTTAAAATTTCAGAGTGCTAAATGTAGGCTTTGAACGCTACAATTCTAATTGTTCCATTTTTTGAATTTTAATTTGTAAGTGAAAGTGCTGAATTTTGATTTATAAATAAAAATTGAACAATTATTAATTTGAAACGACTTAAAATGAAAATAATTTAACTTCTAATTTAAAAAGTGTTAAGTTTAAAAAAATGAAATCGTTCAGTTTTTAATGTTCCTAATTTAAAATTGCTTAAGATGATATAATTTTGAACATTTAAAAATTTATTGATTCGTTACTCATTTTTGAGCATTGAAAATGATAGCGAGGAATTATATTTTTTAACCATAAATCTTTCAACTGTTCAATTTATAAAAGTTAAAAATTTTGCAGTTTAACGGCATTTAATTAAAAATTTTTTAGTTGAAATATTTTTTAATCTTTTGAAATTTTTGGAAATCTTTCTGATGTTTTTAAAATCTTTGAAATCTTCTGAAATATTTTGAAATCTTTGACATCATTGTAAAAATTTTGAAACCTTCATGAAATCATTGAAATTTTTGTGAAATATTTAAAAACTTTGTTAACTCTTTTGAAATATTTGAAATGTTTGAAATGTTCTTGAAATTTTTGAAATGTTTGTGAAATATTTCAAAATCTTCTGAAATATTCTGAAATCTTAGAAATTTTTGAAATCCATGTGAAAGTTTTGAAATTTTTATAAAATAATTGAAATCTTTGTGAAATATTTGAAAACTTTGTTAACTCTTTTGAAATCTTTCTGAAATGTTTAAAAACTTTGCGGAATCTTTGAAATCTTATGAAATATTTTAAAATTTTAACATCTTCTGGAATCATTAAAATATTTGAAACCTTTTCGAATCATTGAAATCTTTATATTTTGAAATCTTTGTGAAATATTCAAAAACTTTGTGAACTCTTTTGAAATCTTTTGAAATTTTTTAAAATCTTTGAAATGTTTGAAGTCTTTGCGAAATCTTTGAAATCGTTTGGAATTTTTGTACAATCTTTGAAATTTAAAATTGTTCAGTTGGAAAGCGTTGAAAGCTTCCATTTTATACGTATAATTTATAAATTTACTAAGTATTTGAATAAAAAATTTCTAAATAAAAAATTTGTTTCGCTTCAGTTTTGAAACTTTAGAATTGAAAAGAGTTCCACTTCAAGTGCTTTCATTCGCAGTACAATATTAATCACTTTATATATAAAAATTTCTATAATTTCAGACATTCTTGTGCCTGCTTGTGCTTATTTTAATTACGAAAATTATTTTGATATTCGCTTTGAATTGTGCGCCAATTGCAACCAATGAAGTGCTGTCCTAACCGTCCTAACCTAGCATGACCAAACGCAAGCGCTCCTCCTGGTTCGGCCCAGAACCTCGAATTCTTTTGCATTGCTCGTGTTAAACAGTTTGTCACGATGAAGGTAATAATCGGAAAATATTAACGGAATCCGTGAATCTTCCTAAAAATAAAAATATCTAGCAAAAACTAGAAATTCCAAAGAATGAATTTGTATACATATGATTTTTCTACGTTACTCGCGTCGCGAATATAACCTTTGTAGCCGGTCACGTCTCCCACTACCTTGATCTTGTGTTTCTAACAATGTTATTGATAATTTGTGCAAAGTTGCTCCTGGGGTTTTGTCTTTCAAAATTAAGCTATGCGATCAGTTAATTTAAGTAATGATTTATCATCGGTAATTGTGCAAAAAAGTGTGGAGGGAACATAACCTCAAAATAGTTTTCTTGGATTGTGGAATTATGAAAAATGTTAATTACTATTTGTGAAATTATTCTTGATAAGCATTCATTATTCCTTTTGTGGTGTTCGATTTTAGTTGAACGTGTCATACCCGGCGACAGGATGTCAAAAATTGTTGGAAATCTCCGACGAGCACAAGCTCAGGGTTTTCTACGAAAAGCGTATGGGCGCAGAAATTGAAGCTGATTCCTTAGGAGATGAATGGAAAGGCTACATTGTGCGTGTGGCTGGTGGAAACGATAAACAAGGTTTCCCAATGAAACAGGGAATTTTGACCAACGGTAAGTTATAATTTTTTTCTACAAAATTTAGAATCAGCATTTTCTTCATATATTTCTGCAAATTTTTCCACTTTTGAGTGTAAATTTTGAAAGCTTGAATTTGCAAATTTCAATTTTAAATTCTCTGAATTTTTAATTATAGATTTTGGAATCTTGTATGATTTTTCTACTTGGGAACAAAGTTACTGTTCATAAATAAACATCCCATTTGTTACCTTGGCTTTTTCGGGGTAGAAAAGGAGATTAATGCTCAATTTCCTTTAATTGTTTCGTTTTCTTTTTTATTTACAGGCCGTGTTCGTCTTTTATTGTCGAAAGGACACTCTTGCTATAGGCCAAGACGTACCGGAGAGCGTAAACGCAAATCCGTGCGTGGTTGCATCGTGGATGCCAACCTTTCTGTTTTGGCTCTTGTTATCGTAAAAAAAGGAGAGCAGGTGAATTATATTTTCTTAATAATTGATACCATTTTTATTTTGTTATTTATATGACTTTAAATCCATGCTTTGATTGGAAATTTCCATAAGTTTTTGCTTCTGAGAAAATAATACCGCATGGAAAAGAAACCGTCGTTCTTTTGATTTGGGTATCTGTGTGTACTATACACATTTTCTCAGTGTACGGACGAGACATTAAAATTTTTCAAACGAATACTATAAATTAGACTACAAAATTACTATAATAAAAACTTAACACTTTTTAATTTCCAGGAAATCCCTGGGTTGACTGATAATAACATTCCACGTCGCCTTGGGCCTAAGAGGGCCAGCAAGATCCGAAAGCTGTTTAATCTCACCAAACAGGATGATGTTCGTCGCTTTGTGGTGAAGCGCCCGATCCAGAAGGAAGGAAAGAAGGAACGCTTTAAGGCACCTAAGATTCAGCGTTTGATCACCCCACAAACTTTACAGGTATGAAAACTAATTTTTGTATTAAATTTAATTTTTGATGAAAGTTTAAACCATAAACGAACGAAATTGAAAAATAATTTTAAAAAGAGAAATTCCCGATTTTTAATGAATTTATTCAGTTTACGTGACCCTAAAGCCAACAACTAACATCAACATTCTCAAAGAAATTTTAAAGAAATCTTTTTAAAAAATAGATCAATATAAAAGGAAGAATTTCACCCGGATTTTTGGAAACAGATAAAATTCCAAGATTGAATTTGGATAAATAATAATGCCTTTCAAATTGTAATTTTACAGAGAAAGAGACACAGGATTGCACTGAAGAAGCGTCGTTGTTTGGCTCGTAAAGAACAAGCCGCCGAGTATGCAAAACTTCTGGCTCAGCGGCAGAAGGAAGCGAAAGCAAGGCGACAGGAGGAGTTGAAGCGAAGGCGTAGCGCATCCATGCGGGATTCTAAGTCTTCTAGCCAATCGGCGCCAGTTGGAAAGAAATGAACCCGTAATGTGTAAAACTGAATAAACCGGATTTATAACTACATAATTTTTGCTTGATTATTTTACAATTTTCCTAATTCTAATTGTATAAGTATTAAAATGATTAAACTTCAAGCCTTGAAAGCTTTAGAGTAGGAATTTTCAAATTTAGAAACATTTAATTTTGAATTTCTGTTCTGAAATCGTTCAATTCTAAGTCTGCAATTTATTTTAAATTGTACAATTCGCATGTACTAACGTAAATTAATGCCATGAGAAAATTTCTTGTCCTGGCTGAAAAATATTTTCTTCTTTGCTCTTTAAATCCAGGGTTTATTAGAAACTTCTTTTCACTCATAAGTCACTATTTTTTTCGAGAAGGAAAATCATGTAAGAAAACTAGTCCTAATATCAGTTTTTTGTCTACAGTAAAATAATTGTCCCCGTGACTTATGACCTTATGCAACTAGATGGACGATATAACTCTAGAATTTAAAAAATTGTATAATATCGAAATGCCCTATTGTTGGTAAATTAGTCTGGGACCAGTAGAATGTGTTAAATCTGCATAGAATTGACTGCATTCTTTCAAAAGTAAATCTGGAAAAGTCATGGAATTTGGAAACCAGACTTCTCTACCAACCCTGAAATCTTCTAAAATTCAGAAACTGAAAATCAGAATAAAATTTAAATTAAACAATTTCAAATTGCCTAAGGAAGTAGGAATCTAAAATCAATAACTGTAAATTAAATTGTTTAAAATTTAATAATTACAGCTAGAAGCCTAACAAACTTCCAAATTCATACCTTCCAAATTGAAAATTTAACAGGGGTATTTTTCTGTGTATGGAAATATCTGAAAAAATAAATAAAGGCATACTATCATAATTTAAAAATCTGAAATTTTGTTTACTAAATACATGCATTTCGACCAACGTCTTTTCTATGTACAAAAATTAGACATGTGGTCCTAAATCAATTTCATTCGTTGGTTTTGGTAATATTGATGGATCCTCATTCTCAATTGCGCCAAGTTCTACCAGCAAGTCTCGTTTATCGCCAAAATAATCTTTGTACCACATTATATGTTCAGTTTTTTCTTTGACGGTCATATACGGATTTTTCGAAAGACCTACGCACACCAATTCCATAAAGTGTCTTATGGGACCTTTTCGGGGACACCAGCCTTTCAAGTGACGCTCCAGAAATACATGCTCAGAAAAGTGGATATTCTGCTCTTCTTTCATTCCTTAAAAATTAAGAATTTATATTTTAATTTATTGAAGTATGAAAGATATCTTCAAAAAAACTTTTTCTTTGGCAAATCTGCACCGAAAATATGCCTTTTTGTGCATATAAAATGCACGTAAAGTGCCTTCTTCCCACGGAAACGAAACGGGTGGAAAGTATCGTTTTCCGCAAAACACTGCCGATTTTCAACGAAACCTTGCTTGCATTTTTATTCATTTGAATTCAATTCAACGGTTTATTGGAAGAAAGATGAACTCACCTTGTTCATTATCAATTGGGAAGCGCCAAACTTTTCCCTGTTCGGTCCACTGAATCATTTCTTGGAAATAATTTTGAGGTGGATGGAAAAGAAGAGATTTCAACTCCTTTTTTTCTAACTCGGCCCATGTAGATAAATCAGCAACCTTTGACTCAGCACTTTGCTCAGCGTCGAAAATTCCATAACTTCTACCATGGAATCTGAAAGTAAAGGACCTGCAACGACGAGAAAGAATTATATTAAACTGACCCTCTGCAATTATATTTGATTCCGTTCTATAATCTTTGCTTTTTCAATATTTAGCATTAGAATTACAAAAACATTACCTGTTGTCGGATTTACCAACACGTGCCTGACCCCTGCGAAATAAAAATTGGTAAGACTTTTCAGCCTTCAAAGTTTTTAAAGAGTTTTAAATGTATTCAAAGAATAGGAAAATTAGTTCAAGTCATAAATATTTAAAAAACCTTTGTTCGCGATATAATTCCCAAAGTGTCGATTTTGGGGGTCTGGGTCGCTCAGAATTAGTTGATGATTCGTCTTGAGGTGACTTGAATTCCCTTTGGATGGATTTTTTCGTCCTGGATTTTTCATCTCCTGGTTTAGATTCTTTTTGGGAAAGATCAGATCTATAAAAAATGAAGTGTTTTTATGAAAAAATATAATTTAAAAATTAATGTAAAATTAAATACCTTGCAATTTTGTGAAATTTCTAAAAACTTACACCTTTTGGTTTTCATACAGTTCTCGAAGTACTGATCTAGAAGCTTGACGTTCAGCCTTACTGAATCCTTCATCTCCAGATATTTGGGACTCTTGTTTGGAAAATTCAGCTCTGTAAAAAAACACAGCTCTATTTTCTAATACTGATAGAAATTCTAATCCTACGGCATTACAATTTTTGTTTTATTTTATAGGGTTTCAAAAACGTATACTTTACATATTGTTTGGTTTCATATAAAAAGAGAGCAGATTAAGTTTTTTAAGACATACCGCGTTTTTTCCTCCTGCAGTTCATGAAGTATCGATTTTGATGCTTGCCGTTCAATCGTGTCCGACTTTTCATCATAAGACGGCTTGGCTTCACCTCTGGAAAAGCCAGCCCTGTAGTAACAAAGTTAACAATTAATATTAATTTCTTTCCTTTTTTTCTGCACAAAATCTTTGATTTGGTTTATGGAGCTCTATTTCTAAAAACTACAATAATAATAACTATTAAATACATTTTAAAAATTTTTACTGTTTTTGTTTATGAAAATAAATATAATCCAAGTTTAAACGGTTTATTAAATACCTTTTTTGCTGCTGAAGTAAATCGCGCATAGTCGATCTGGAAAGAAATATAAAAATATGTTTTTGAAAATTTGATGTATTGGAAAATTAGAAGATTCCTTTATTACTTTGAAGGATTAAAATTAATTTAATTACAGCGTTCTTAATTATAATTTATAATAAATTACATATTTACCTTTCGTCTTTGACCTGTATTTGAAAATTATCAACTTTTCGACTTGTTTGACGAATGCTATCTACTCTTTTATTCTGAATATCAACCACACGATCAAATTTTCCAGTACGAACAAGGTTAAACCCCTTCAAAATATCACTGAAAACAGAAACACATAATAAAAACTGTAGTTAGATTTTCAAAAAATACTCGTCAAAAAATGTTTTTAAAACCTTTGATCTAAGGAAGTTTCAGGTGCAGCTTCGGCCTCAGGTTTTCCATCGACATCACTCTTGAACTTCTTTTTAAGTAACCTATCTAATAAATCGATTTCTGTTTTCTTAACATCTCCGCCGATTTTCTCTGCCACAGTTTTAGCTGCGCTTGTAAGTTTCGCTTCTAAAATAGGAAAATTATCAAATCAAGGTATCAATAATTAATGATTTGTAAATAAAAAATATTTTCTTTTTAAACGATTCACAAACCAAATTGTGACTCTTCTGTAGCTTGAGGATCTTTTTCTGGTGGAGGTCTTGGTTTTTTTTTTGGAATTGCTACGTCGATTTTTGATGAAGCTGTTTTCTGCAAATGTGGAATTCATTCATGATTATAATTATTTAGAGAGAATTATTTAAAATGTTGAATTTCTTTTTCTAGAAATGAAAATCAATTTCGTTGAAAAATATTACTTACTTTACTCGATTCAGTTAGTATATTTAGAGTATTAGGACTGTATCTGGTGTTTTGTTCTTTTAAATCTTCAACAGATTCTTTTTTGGGTTTTGATTTTTTGGACTCTTTATCGGAATCAGAACCTGACGAGTCAGAAGAGTCTGACGACGATGCTGAGAGCAATTTAATGGAAGTGTGTAACTGACGTCTCGCTGCTCCTGAATAAGGAGTGATACTTCTAAAAAATATGAAAGAAAGTTAGTTTTTAAATTTGGTTCACAATAAGATATTTTAAACCAGGAAAATATCATTACTATTCAAGGATGTACTAAAGTTATCTGAAGTTCGAAAATTAACATTGTTAAAAATGATTGATAAAATCGAGGAAAACATTCTCATCGCAAATTGTAACAAATTATGGAAGAGAACTGAAGGCGAACTTTAGAAAAAATTATTTCAGCTTAAACTTGTTTATTTAACAATAGTTATTTCGAGTTTCAAGTTTTTGCTTTCTCTTTAGGCAAAACTTGGAATTCTTAATTAATCCTAATGTTTTAGGGCTCACTTTATTCCTTGAAGGATTCTCTACAAATCCCTTTGGAACGTTTCAATTTAAAAAAATTGTTCAAGAATTATATTGTTTAAAAAACAAGCAATTGCATAATTTCTAAATAAAACTTTTTAAACAAAAACGTACTAAAGAGAATCGTAGAGCATCGTTTAAAGAATAAAATGAACCATACAGTATTAGGACTAAATAAGAATTGCAGCTTTTACCTGCAGAGAAAACCAAAACATAAAACTCTAACTATTTTTAAATAAACAATTTTAACCTGAAATATTTTTTTCTAAATTTCACCTTCAGTTCTCTTGCAAAATTAGTTACAGTTAACAATGGGAATATTTATCTCGATTTTATACATCATTTTTAACAATGCTCATTTTTGAACTTGACATAACTTTAGTACATATTTAACAAATTTATCATATTTTTAAGAATGAATCAAGAATTAAGTAATTTTTCAAATTTTAGACAGTTTTAGAATGGCTTTTAATAGTAAAATACCGGTTAAAAAAATTTGATACGTTTGAAATAGGTATTGATGTAAAAGTTTACCTTAATTACATATAAATCATGTATCTATATGTTTAAAAAGTCGACAATCGTTCATTGCTAAATTTGACATAAAAATCAAAATATAAAAAGATTTATACAGGTAAAACTTATGTAAAATAATTGATAATAATGAGATTATTGAAGAATTAAATGTAGAGGTTAGGTTTCAAGTTTTTCAAATTAACTTGTACATACCTCGAGATTGTTTGTAAGGACAACATCCTATTAGTCAGCATCTTAATTCAAAGTAACTGTACACAAAATTATGTCAGATTAATATTAAATTTATGTTTCTAAGTGGTTTTTTATATTTAAAATACCCATTGATACACTTTTAATATTTGGCACGCATTGTGCCGAAACGAGAGATGGGGAATCACAGAGGGCAACACTGGTACTGTCACGTGACTCTAGCGCGGGAAAAGTTCAAATA
Source organism: Melikaiella ostensackeni (assembly GCA_032362435.1). NCBI lineage: Eukaryota > Metazoa > Arthropoda > Insecta > Hymenoptera > Cynipidae > Melikaiella > Melikaiella ostensackeni. The sequence continues at coordinate 34,658,515 of JAUMHM010000085.1, forward strand.
GAAAGTCTCATTAATTTTTCAAAAACACATTCAATGAAATAAGAAAATCATTTTTACAAGCATATACAACTTTTATCTCAGAGATTAATTAATTTATATTGATTAATTTCTGAACAATATGTTAACTCTGAAATATCATTTTATTGTCTTACATTGCAGGCCTGCTAGCCACTTTCTGCTTATACTTAAAAAAAAAATGTTGAATACATTGAAGAATTTATATTTAAAATTGTGAAATGAGAGAGTGTAAAATTTTAAATGTGTACATTTCAAATAAGTTGATTATGAATGCTTGAAATTTTCAATTAGAAAAGCTTTTAATTCAATATTGATAAACATCAAAAGCTTTAAAGTTTAAACAAAAAGACTCTGAATTTTTAACAGTTTAATTAATCTTAAATTATTCAATTTTCAGTATCTCGATATACATTTATTCAATTTCGAATACTTTCAATTTAAAATTATTCGGTTCTACATTTTTTCGACTTGAAATTACTTAATAATAGATTTAATGCTTTCACGATGATTCATAATGATGAAAGGAGGTGTTTCGGGTTTCAATCGTGTGCGAAACTACGAATCTTGCCGACGTTTCATGAACATCGCAGTTCACTTCTTCAGGGCTAACCTGAAAGCCTGAAACTGAAGCTTCAGATTATGTTGCTCTTATATATACTCTCTACGATGCCTGTGATTGGCCAGAGCGCCCACCGTGGGGCGGGCACGAAATTACTTCATTTTTAATTATTTGAATTCGCATTTTTGAATGCATCAGTTTGAAATTATACAATTCGTAATTTTTTCTCGAATTTGAAATAAAGTTGTAAAATAAAGATTAAATTCGAAACTGTACAATTTCAAAAGTTGTTAATATGAAATTGTCCAATTTATATTGTTTCAATGTGAAACTAGTCAATTATTAACGCTTTTTTACAACCACACGGAGAAAATTAGTTCGTGAAGATATCCACGACCTTTAGGTATTTCCAGGACATAAGGACATTTTGATAGAATTTAAATCTTGTCTAGTGACTATTTTGATGCCAGTGTTAAAAGTTAGAGAACCGTATTATAAATTTTCAAAGTCGTATATGAGAATTTTTTATAAGTAATCATCCATATATATAAAAAGTAATATATAACATAAATAGTGTGTGAAATCACGAAATTATTTAAGAAAGAAACACGTAAATATTTTAATAAGCAATAAAGTTGTTAATTTTTTTTGAGACTTTGCAAAAATCATGAATTTCAACCTTCAAGCGCTTCGTTTATCGAGCGAATTTTAAACAACGGCGAACTTCCAGTAAGAAAGTTATTGATTAAGGTTCAAAGAAGTTTCCTGAAAAGTTTTAGCTCAACCGTATTGATAGTGAAAAACTTATGAATGTTTTAAATTGCAAGCGTCAATCTTAACGCTCCCCGATGCACGTGCCTCCTCGGCTACGGATGTGTTGCAGCGGACGATATGAAGGTCAAGTCGGATACCAAAACAAATGCAGTCAAACCCCGATATAGAAACCCCCGTTATAAAAGACAAGGGGACCAAGGGGGCGAGAGAGAGCCGCTGCAAGGTCAGCGGCAGTGTCCCCACAACAACGCAGGAGCGTATGAAAAAAGTACTCTTCGCAGTCACTCGTGTCGTCTGCTTCAGTTCGCGGTTGAGGTTACGCAAAACCACGTGTAAACATACGTTTCAAAAATTTCGAAGGAAAACAACAGGAAGCGCCTATCTTTCGAAGAGAAATATGAAATTTTAGACGAATTGAATACAGGTGCCTAAAAACAGTCTATTTTACGGAAATATGGTGTCTCTGAGAGCGTGTATAATTAGGCCAAGGGCGGATCCAGAAACTGAATTTTGTGGGGGCGATTCGAAAAGTTATGAAGGGGCTACTTCGTAATAGCTACGTGCATACGTTATATTTGCTGATACTGTACAGTAAAAAAAAAATGAAAAAACATGAGTGAAACTTGCAAATCCAGAATTTTTGGTGGGGGCGATCGCCCCACCGTGGATCCGCGCTTGTACAAGGCTGTGACAGCTCGCGAATCTTTTTTTAAAAAGAAGGTTGAAAGTCATGAGTATGTGAAAAAGATATCGTCAAGAATAAGTAACAATAAGGATTTGAATGCTGCTGTCTTAGAATGGTTGGTACCTCTTCCATTTTATAGGTGTAAATTATTGAGCATTCGAATTAAAAAACTTAAACTTCAATTCAAAAAGTTTAAAATTCAAGAGTTCCACTTTGAGCTCTTTAATTTGTAGTTTTCTTTATTGCTTCAAACGCATAGATGTTCAGCTTTAGAGTTCGAATTTTTCAATTTAATTGACCGTGAAAAATGTTTGCGAACCGAGAAAAAACCGGGAATTTTTTTCTTCGATTAAAATGGCTACCCTGATATATGTACGTATATACTTAAAAATCAGTACTTTGATAAAGTTTGATTTTCGAGCACAAACATTTTCACT
>JAUMHM010000085.1:34687086-34706942 GCA_032362435.1 Melikaiella ostensackeni
CCCCCCCCCCCCCCCCCCCCCCCCCCCCCCCCCCCCCCCCCCCCCCCCCCCCCCCGCCCCCCCCAAATTTTACACAAATCTAATACATTCTCTGATGAGAATGTAAAAAATATTTTTTAAAGGCGAAACCCCAACAGAAATGGTTCACACGGCCCTGCTTGTTTATGGTTTGGGAGTCCCGAGATAGAACGAAGGCCATTGAGGGTAACACCAAGACGGTCTCTATAGTGGGACTGCAGTGTAATTTTGATAAATAAATGCGAAACTGAGATTGGTCCTCGCGGGCCACTGTTGGATTTGATAATCAACTAAATGAAATAAAAATAGGTCACTGAATGAAATCATCAAAGATCTTGATCTCAAATCAAATTCGATAATCTGGACCTGTTTCCTGCTGTCATTGAGAGTACTTCGCGAAAGGATTATAATTATCAACCACGTCAGGCGGAAAGAAACGACTATCGGCGATGTATAGTCGAAGAACCAAGAAACTCCGCAAGACAAGTTGAGTTTCAGTCAGCCGGTGCGATTCGTGGTGCGTGCCACGTAAAGTTGTTATGTTAATGACGTTTTTGATTTATTCCTTTAATTTATTTATAATAAATTCTAAGAGTCAAAATTAAAGCAAAAATCACATTTAAAGAGTGCCTTTTGGGATTAACAAAATAAAAGAAGAGAAGCAACTTCAGGCCTGGGTACAATTGAAGAAAAAATATACAGCTGCGCTCACCTTCTTTTAGGTATTTTGATCATTAATGCACTATCATTAATAGGCGATGTGTACCTTACTCATACGCAATTTATGAGGTTTACGTAAGCTTTTTGATTAACCTTCCGGTAGAATTTCATCAAAATTAATGTGTATACAATTGTTGCATCAAATTTCGAAAAATTAAATTTAAAGTTATAAGAAATTGAAGTATAACTAATTTATAATGATGTACATTACGTGATTACTTATTTTGTTTCTTTAAACAAAGTAGATCCGTATTGTTACTTTTTGAACTTGGATATTATATTTAATACAAATCAAATTGGAAATTGAAAGTCAGTTAAAAAATAATAATTTTGTAGATTACGAGTGTAATCTCATTTTAAATTTATTCATTAGAAGTATTTTTTAGCTCAAAATAGATGAATTATGCTCTCATTTTTACTATTTATATGTATAATTATAGGAAGATTGCGTATACTTTGTGGCATTGAGCCTAAAAAATGCTGATACTTTTTACTAGATGACAGTTCATAAATTAAAACCAGTTCTTCGTAACTGTACGTATAAACAAGTGTTTTTCTAAATACTCCTTGTAATCGTCGATTGAGAAAGTTTTTTAGTTTTTTAATTTATTCGCAGTGAGAAAAAACTTATAAAACCAATTAATTTATCGGTCTGAAGGATAGTTTATTTATAAAAGTTTTTTGAAAAATAATTCTCCGGTCTTTTTTGTATTATAAAAGAACAAAAGTAAGGAGTAAAATGAAAATTTATTACCGCGATACCCAATAATTGAAAAATTAATATTATATTCTCCAATCAATTTAAAAGAAGTTTCTGGAAATTTGATTACATATTTCCAATCACGAAACCAACCGTGATCCAAAGTAATAAACAAGATTCTATTTCCTTTGATATTCTATACATACCTAACAAAAATCGATACATTTTTTTTAAGGAAACCTGTGAATTTACTCCCAGCTGAAATTAAAATAAATATTATAAACTTATATTTTGTATAACTTGGAAAAAATACAATCTAAAATAAATAATTACATCAAAATTTAGTTCCAATCTTCATTTAATATATTTTTTTTCAATTCTTAAAATAATAACTAATTGAAAATTAGATTAAATCGATCAGTCACTTTTATTAGAAAGCCAATTTTTAACTATTTTATCTTGAAGTGAGAAATTGTAATCGGTAGCTTTATCAGAGGCTACATAAAATTGTGTAGTATACTACCGAAAGTCGCATGATTCACTTAAATTTAAGAGCTTCTGATACATTTAATTTCTACACGATTTTAGCACGGAAATCAAATTAAATTCGTTCTACTAGGTATTTCACGAAATATCGTAGCATGCGAAAAGCTATAGTTATATTGATTATAATCGGGATGGAAAAATCGATATGCAGAGGCAGGGGTCGATTTAGCTGCATACACATATTGTAAATTTGCATAACAAATTCATTTCAAATTTTATTTACTCTTTCCTTATTTCATAATTCAAATATTTTTCCTCTGATAACACAAAATAAAACATTTCAATTTTCTTTTATTTAATAAAACTCATAATTTTAAATAATTTATTCCTTTTTTTCTAATATCCGAAAAGAGATCGAAATATTTATACAAAATCGATACCGATTTGATATAATATTTGTTTTAAGTTATAAATATTTTCAATTAGTGAAAAAGTCTGAGAGAGATTTTTCCTCTAAGAATAGTTAATTCTATAATTGTTTTGAAAAGTAAATAGTTGCATGAAAGAGTTTCACTGTTTCCTTGTATTGATTAAACCAGATATCGAACGTGCACCAAAGAAAGTAAAGTAACGTTGCGAGTTTTCTAAAGAAGTAGAAGACTCACACGCGATATCAATTTTCTCTCCAATTAAGTTGTATTAAGAAAAAAAAATTAATAGAAAAAATATTTGAAATAATAAATTCTCTATGTGTTAAACATTGTAATTTATTACCAAAACTACCATAATATGCGTGAGTGTAACATTGCTTTAAATGTAAATGCCACCTAGACTTTTTACAATATTTTTTTTATAGATTGAAATGTTTATTTATTAAATTCTCATATCAGATTATGTAAATATAATATTTTTAAGACAAAAATCGTTTTTTTTTTAAATTTTCTAGTGTTGAAAATCGAAGAAAATTGAATTTTCAACAGTAAATCATTATATAGAAAACAGTTATAGGATATTCAGCATTCAAATAAATAATAGAAAAATATTGAAGGAATTAATGTAAAAATTAATGTAGAGAATTCGTCTTTTTGGCTTGAAAATTCAACTCTTGTTGAGAATTTGTCTTTTTGATAGAAAAATAACCTGTTTTCGTTGAGGATTCAACTATTTTGTTCAAAATTCAAATATTTCGATAAAAATTAACTTTTTTGTTGAACGTTCAACTGTTGTTGAGAAAATTCGTCTTTTTGCCTTGAAAATTCAACAATTTAATTGAATTTTTTTCTTTCTTAACCGAAAAATCTATCTTGGTTTAAAATTCAAATCTTGTGTTAAAAATTCTTCTGTTTGGTCTAAAAATTTTGCTCCGTTAGTAAAGGTTTCATCTTTTCTTAATAAAAATGTAACTGTTTGGTTGAAAATTTACCTGTTTTGGTTAAGGATTCAACTATTTTGGTAGGAAATTCAACAATTTGGTAGACCATTCACTTTTTGGTTGAAAATTCATATTTTCGGGCTGAAAATTGAATTGTTTTGTAGAAAATTCGTTTTTTATTGGTTTCAAAATTCGACTATTCGGTTGAAACTTCTTTCTTGACTCAAATATCATTCTTGATTGAAAATTGAACTTTTTTGTTGAGAATTCGTCTTTTTGATTTGGAAATTCATCTCTTCTGGTAGACATTTATTTTTTTGGGGAAAAAAATGCAACTATTTGGTTAAAAATTAATCTGTTTTAGTTGAAGATCCAACTATTTTGTTTAAAATTTATCATTTTAGTTAAAAATTCATTTCTTTGGTTGAAAATTTGACTATTTTTTTGAAAACTCGTTTTTTTTTCTTGAATGAAAATTCATTTTTTTAATTCAAAATTGAACTATTCCATTTTTGGTTAAAAATTTATCTTTTTTAGTTAAGCATTCACGTATTTTGTTGAAAATTCGTCTTTTTTGTTAGAAAATTAATACTCTTGGCTAAAAATTCAATTATTTGGTTGAAAATGTATGTGTTTTGATGAAAATTCGTCTTTTTGGTAGAAAATTAATCTTCTTGGTTAAAAATGCAACTGTTTGGCTGAAAATTAATCTGCTTTGTTTGATGATTCAACGATTTTGTGAAATATCAACTATTAAATTTGACGTTAAAAATTCATCTTTTTTATTTAAAAATTCAACTACGTACCTACTTGGCCGAAAGTTGAACTACTTTTTTAAAAATTCTTTTTTTTTTGGTTTAAAATTAATCTCTTTGGTTGAAAATTCAACAGACTTGTTGAAAAATAGTTTTATTTTGATTAAAAATCAAGTCCTTAAACTAAAAATGTATTTTTTTCTAGTTAATAATTCACGTATTTTGTTGAAAATTCGTCTTTTTTGGTAGAAAATTAATTTTCGTGGTTAAAAATTCGTCTTTTTGGGTTGAAGATTCAACTATTTTGGTGGAAAATTAATTTTTTTTTGATAAAAATGCAACCGTTTGGTGGAAAATGAATATGTTTTGGTTGGATTCAACTATTTATTTTTATTTTATTATTTTTATTTTATTTTATTATTTTATTTTATTTTATTAAATTCAATTATTATAGATGTCTCTGCTGTTAATATGGAAAATGGAATAAACAATTATATATTTTTTTATAATTTATTAATTCGAAAAATGAATATTTTTTGGGTAAAAAATAATATTTTACATACCCCTGGTGGGACTCGAACCCACAATCCCCGGTTTAGGAGACCGATGCCTTATCCATTAGGCCACAGGGGCTGTTTGACTATTTTCGTCTAACTCTAAAGAGAACGGATTTTCAAAACAAAGGTTCAAATTATGTAGATAAATATTATTTATTCCTTTAAATATTATTGAATAATATTTTAATATATTCATATTATTTTTATTGGTAGATAAATATAAAATGTTCTTCAAAGATCATTTTTTAAATTGATGATCTGCGTGTAAAAAGTGAAACTTAGCACAGACAGTGACTTCTTGAAGCGTTGTGATCTTAAAATATCCTCAGATGTGGAGCAGTTTGCTCGTTTACATTTTTAGAAGGAATCTTGAGATTTAGAGTTTTAGGTACTTAAAGAATGACAAAAAAAAATGTATTAGATAAATTGTTGTCTCCAAATGTGAAACTTATGTTCAGTCAAAAGTGATAAAAATGCGAGTAAAAATGATTTGATTTTTATACATGCCAATAAATAATAAATGCTTTCAAAAATGCTCCTATGTACTCCTTGCGTTCAAAAAATTTTTTAAATTGATTTTCTATTACAAAAATTGAATTTTTTATTTTCAATTAAAGCACCGTTATTTTGTTAATGACAGTGTCTATGTGTACGGAAAAAACGTTATTTGTACCGAAATTTCGGTACAAATAGTTACTTTTCCATGGCTATTTGTACCGACAAAATCTGGCTACTCGTAACCGAAATTTAGAGACACACCTGTAGTTTTTTTTTTGCTATAGAATTTTTGCATAGCTAATAGACTTTTTAAATTGCTATCTATGCGGACGATAAGAAGATTAGATAAAAGTAACTTTACGCAGCAAATGACTGCTATACTTAGATTTCGTTACGACTTTCGGATTTCTTGGGTTCATTCGGATAGTTTATTATTAGAAAAGCGCATAACTATATTTTCCAAAAGCTCGTCGACTCAAGAATTTTGAAACATCGGTCCAAAAAGTTGTCAGAACAAGTAGAAGTGACCTGGAATTTAATATTTTTAAATTTATATTCTGCTATACTTCTCTACCCAGCTTTTTTTAGTTCATAGCAAAAAGATCAACTACAGAAATAGATCAAGATTTAACAAAAATAAGTGAAATTTAGTAAGTTATTATTTTATTTTACTGATTGATATTTAAAAAATAATATTTTGCTCCACTTAATATAAAGTTAATTTCCTTTATTTTTTGAGTCCAAAAATGAAAAAAGTGTAAGAAAATACAGAGTGTAAATTGAGTTGAAGAGACAACAGAATTAAAACTGTTACGAACTAGTTTTAACTAGCATAATTCAAAAGACCTCGGGTTCAAACTAAACTTCTCCAATTTGGATCATTCGAGTGTATTTAGGGAAAAAATGTACTGATATTAAAATTGTGTTTCCATCGTTTAAATAATATGATCAGGGTAGCCGCTGAACTGGGAAACCGGGAAATGACAGGGAATTTCTTGAGAACGGGAGAAACCGGGAAGTGACAGTGAATTTATTTTTGGACCGGGAATTTTACAAATTTCTTAGAAGAAAATTTTATCCAATCACTCAAAATATCACAAATCTCATATCAAATGACGTAATGCAATTTAAATAAGTTCGATTTCAACTTTTTTTTGTAATGTTAAGTTCAATTTATTGTTAACTTTTTCAATCATGAAATCATTCAGTTTACAAAACGAAATTATAAAATATTTTACGTTAAAAATTTTCGATTTTAGGTCTTCTTTTTTAAGTGTACTTTTTCAGTTTGAAGAGTTTTAAAATGCAGTTTATGAAACTTAATTAATTAAAAATTAAAAGCTTTTGAAATTAAAATATTTTGATAAATAACGTCTTAAGTTTATCAACTGTAAACATAAATCAATTAATGATTTTGAAAATTGAACTGTTTTACAAGACGATTCTGAATCTGTTGGAAATTATACAATTTACAGATTTTTAAGGTCAAATATTGAACTGATTCAATTCAAAAGCCTCAAGCAAGAAGAATAAAAAAAATTCTTTCAAGTGTAAAAATAGGAGAAATAAGGAGATTTTTCACGGATATAGGGGAATAAATTCTTTGAAATAAAATTAATGTAGGTTATATTAATTGCAATTTAAAGCCCTTTAAATTCCTAAATGTTCAAGTAAAAATATTGCATTTTCAACAGATGAATGAATTTTCAACTAAATAGTTGAACTTTCAACCGAGAGGATTAATTATTACCATAAAAGGCGAATTTTCAACTAAATAGTTAAATCTTAAACTAAAAAAAGACAATTTTCAACCAAAAATGGAATAGTTAATATTTCAGTGAACAAAATTAATGTTCAGCCAAAAAAAAAACGAATTTCCAACGAAATATTTAAATTTTCAACCAAAGAGAGGAATTCTCAACTAAAATGCTGAATCATTAACCAAATAGAGGAATTTTTAACAAAGTAGTTCAACTTTCAAGCAAGTAGTTGAGCTTTCAACCAAACAAGATGAATTCTCAACGAAAAATTTAACAGTTGAATTTTCAACCAAAAAAGATTTCTCAGAAAAGAGAGGAAAAAAATTTCGACCAATTGTTGAATTTTTAAGCCAAAAAACGAATTTTCTTCCAAATATTTAAATATTTAACCAAAGCAATGACTCTTCAACTAAAAAAAAATTAGAATTTTTAACAAGATGCATGAACTTTCAAACAAATAGTTCAATTTCCAACTAAACAAGATCAATTTTCAACCAAAAATGGAATAATTAAATTTTCAACCAAAGAGATAAAACTTTAAGCAAAAAAATGATTTTTTAACAAAGTATTTGAACTAACAACCAAGTAGTTGAATTTTCAACCAAAAAGATGAATTCTCAACGAAAAATGCAATAGTTGATATTTCAAGCAAAAATGATTTCAATTTTAAATTAATAATAGTCTCAAATAACAAAAAGGGACGAATTTTTAACAATATAGTTGAACCCTCAACCGAAAAATGAAATTTCTACCAAGAGACATGAATTTTAAAACTAAAAAAAAACGAATTTTCAACCAGAAAATATAAAATTAAAAAAAATATATAATTTTCAACCAAATATTTCAATACTTTACCAAAGTAGTCGCATTTCTAACAAAAGAGTTGAATTTTCAATCAAGAAAGATTTTTCAGTTAAGAAGAAATAAAATTTCAACCAAATTGTTGAATTTTCAAGCCAAAAAGACAAATCTTCTACAAGACAGTTGCATTTTTAACAAAAAAGTTAATTTTGAACCAAATTGTTGATTTTCCAACAAAATGGTTTGAACGTTGAACCCGAAAAGACAAATTTCCAACGAAAGAATTTAATTTTACTCTAAGAAATTACTTTTCAACAAAAAGAACGAATTTTCAACCAGTTGAATAAAATGAAGAAAGACGAATTTTCAAAAAAATAGTTCAATCCTCAACCAAACAGATGGATTTTCAACAAAGTAGATTAATTTTCTACCATCGAATGTTTTAGAAAACAGTTGATTTTTAAATCGGAATAGATGAATTTTTGACCAAATAGTTTATTTCTCAACTAAAAAGGATGAGTTTTGAACCAAAAATGCAATTCAATTCAACCAAGAAAAACAGATTTTCAAAAAAATAGTTAAATCCTTAACCAAATAGATGAATTTTCAACAAACGAGATTAATTTTCTGCAAAAGACGAATTTTCAACAAAATACGTGAATTTTCTACCAAACAGTGGAGTTTTCAACTTATAAAGGATGAATTTGCAGCCAAAAATGGAATAGTTGAAAAAAAAACGAATTTTTAACAAGATAGTTAAAGTTTCAACCAACGAGATGACGTTTCAACTAGAATGATGAATTTTAAACAAAAAAGAAAGAATTTTGAACAAAATAGCTGAATTTTCAACTAAAAAGGATAAATTTGCTACGCAAAATGAAACGAATCTTCCACACAATAGTTACATTTTCAACCAAAGAGATGAATCTTGAACCAAAAAAATAAGTTTTTAACAAAGTAATTCAGCTTTCAACGAAGTAGTTGATTCTTCAATAAAAAAAGATTAATTCGCAACGAAACATGTAATACTTAATATTTCAGCCAAACAAGATTTTAATTTGAAATCAAACACAATTGAATTCAACCAAAAAAGACTAATTTTCAACAAAATTGTTAAATCCACAACCAAAACAAATTAATTTTCAACCAAAAAGTTGAATTTTTAACCAAAAAGGATTAATCATTAACCAAGAAGATTAACTTTCTACCAAAAAAGACGATGAACTTAACCAAGTACATGAATTTTCATTCAAATAGTTGAATTTTAAGATAAAAAACGTGAATTTTCAACCAGATAGTTGATTTTTCAACTAAAGAAGATGAATTTGCAACCCAAAATGAAACGAATTTTCAACGCAATAGTTAAGTTTTCAACCAGAGAGATAAATCTTGAACCAAAAAAATGAATTTTTAACAAAGTTGTTCAACTTTCAACCAACTAGTTAATTTTGCAACAAAAAAAGATGTATTCGCAACGAAACTTGTAATAGGTAAGATTTCAACCAAACAAGATTTTGAATTAAAATCAAACACAGCTGAATTCAAACAAAAAAGACGAATTTTCAACAAAATAGTTAAATCCTCAACCAAAGCAGATCAATTTTCAACTAAACAGTTGCATTTTTAACTAAGAAGGATGAATTTTCAACCAACAAGATTAACTTTCTACCAAAAAGACGAATTTTCAACAAAATACATGAATTTTTAACTGAATACATACATGAATTTTTAGATAAAAAAATAAATTTTTAACCAGATAGCTTAATTCTCAACTAAAAAAAATCATTCTCAATCAAAAATGGAATAGTTAAAATTTTGATTAAAAAAATTAGTTTTCAACCAAAAATGAAACGAATTCTCAACAAAATATTAAAATCTTCAACCAAAACAGATTAATTTTCAACTAAACAGTTGCATTTTCAATCAAAAAGGATGATTTTTCAACCGAGAAGATTAATTTTCTACCAAAAAAGACGAATCTTCAACAAAATATATAAATTTTTTTACCGAATACATGAATTTTTCGATAAAAAGATAAATTTTTAACCAGACAGCTCAATTCTCAACTAAAAAAGATCATTCTTGATCAAAAATGGGATAGTTTAATTTTTGATTACAAAAAATTAGTTTTCAACCAAAAATGAAACGAATTCTCAACAAAATAGTTAATTCTTTAACCAAAACAGATTAATTTCCAACTAAATATGTAGTTGCATTTTTAACCGAAAAGGATGATTTTTCAACCAACAAGATTAACTTTCTACCAAAAAAGACGAATTTTCAATTCAATACATAGATGAATTCTTAGATAAAAAATATAATTTTTCAACCAGATATTTGAATTTTCAACTAAAAAAGATAATTCTTAACCAAAAATGGAATAATTAAATTTTTGATTTAAAAAATTAATTTTCAACCAAAAATGAAACGAATTCTCAATAAAATTGTTAAATCTTTAACCAAAGCAGATTAATTTTCAACCAAACAGTTGCATTTTTAACCAAAAAGGATGAATTTTCAACCTCGAAAATGAACTTTCTACGAAAAAGATGGTTTCTCAACAAAATACATGAATTTTAAACCTAATATAGATGAATTATAATAATAATGATAGAAATAATATTTTATAATCATAATGATAATATATGAATTTTGAACTAGAAAAGATCAATTTTCAATTAACAACATCAATCTTCAAACAAAAATGGAATAGAGACATTTTTAGTTGAAAAAAATTAATTCTTAATAAAAAAAAAAAGGAATTTCAACAAAAGAGTTTCAACATCCAACCAAATAATCAAATTTTAAATCGACAAGAGGATTTTGTTACCAAGAAGAATAATTTTCTACCAAATTATTAATTATCAGTAAAATACATGATTTTTCAAACAAATAGTTGAATTTTCAATTAAAAAAGATAAATTTTGAACCCAAAATAAGTTTGTAACGTTACTTCCACTGATGACCCCCCGCCCCTTCCCCGTCGATAACCATAGTTTTTTGTGCGCCCTCTTCCCCCCTCTCAAATTGGTAACGTAGTTTATGGACGGCCCCTCAGTGGATCAAATATCACAGCTTATGCAATTTTTCATTTCTATAAAAATATTCGAGAAATGAATAGATTGCAGGCGTTCGTGTTAATTTTATGCAGATGAGGTTTGCATGTCGCATCACTAATTTTTCTTCAGATATTCGTATATGGTATATCTACATAATACAATATTTATGATTCACTTTAAGAAATTCTTGGACAAGCCAGACAGTTTGAAAAGACAATCAAATATCTTAAAGAAACGAACTTGTTTTCCCAATTTTAGCTAGCCAATTGAGCGTAACATTATATTCCATTAGTTTCTTTTAATACTTTATAATTTAATATCTAATTTTATTTCTATCGGCAAAGTGCATTCTTTGTTAAACTAATTGGCCTTATCTCTCGTGGTTAATGACCTTGATGTAGACGCGACGTTAAATAAACCTAATAAAAAAATTAATTAAAAAAATATTTATGATTATAGCTTGAATTATATATTATATAATTCTGATTCTCTTGAATTGATTTGCATTAACACATTTCCATTATTCATTAGACCACAAATTTTAATCGAGGTGTAAAAATATTGAAATAAAAGAATTAAGTTCAAAGCAGAAAATAGAAGAAATCAAGAAATAAAAGTTACATATCACAGGGCCTGAAATATAAAAAATTTAGAACTGCAAACTTTGCTGGACACCCCCCTCCCCCCCGAAAACAAAGTATAATTTTTAAAAATTTATATATGGAAGTACGAGGGATGTCCAGAAAGTAAGAGTATTCGATTTTTCTGATTAAAAAAAAAGTATTAAAAAAAAGTCACAGGGTTTTGTTGGCAAACATAACTATTTTTCTACGTAGTCGCCTTCCCGTTCTTGTTTCGAATCGCCCTCTTAAGCTTTTTAGAGTCTCACAGTATTTTTCCGCGTTGACGGTCTCCCCCTGAAACAGAAATTCGATCAAAATGATCCATTTTCGGTCCCAAAACACAGAAGCCATGATTTTTTTGCTCGAAATTGAAGTTTTGAATTTTTTGGCGGATGGGAAACTGGTGTCACGCCACTGTGACGACTGTTTTTTTTTCTCTGGAGTGTAATGAGCCACCCAGGTTTCATCTCCTGTAACAATAGAGCTCAGAAAATCCTCACCTTCCAATTCAAACCGCTCAAGGAACTCGCGAGCTTTAGTGACTTGGCGGGATTTCTTATTGACATGTTTCACACAAACTGACACTACGGTGTTAATTTTCGTACTACCGAGGTCTCCCTGTGTTCGCTGTGCTCAGGAGAATCCTCTCTACCACTCAATGTTGCCAAGCTTGGTGAAAAAAATTCCCACAGCCCAAAATGGCAACAGTATTCTTACTTTCTGGACAACCCTCGTATTATGATTTATTGGCAATGCAATTTTTTCTGCGAACTGTGGCGCGTGTATAATATTGCTAGTTCATTATAATAATTATTTAGTTATTTCGAGTATACAAATATAAAACAAGGTAACTACGATTTCAATTTTTATTTCTGCAGTTTAATCAATTGGAAAAAATAATGATTTAAGAGGCACTGAGTTTAAAAGAATCAATTTAGAATATAATTAAATTCAGGCTAGCCGCTAAAATGCAAAAAAATTCCCGGTCATTTGTTGGTTAGGAAAAATGTTTCCCAGTCATTGAAATAAAAAAAAAACTGATTTTTTCAAAGCCAAAAATTTTTGAATTTGAAGTAATCAAAACTAAACCGCAAATTAAATCAGTCAAAGTTACACTTTTCTAAACTCGAAACATTCAAAATTCAAAAAAAATCTCTTTTCCAATTCAGAACAAAAATTAAAGATCTAAATTTCCTCTTTTCCAATTCTATAAAAATGTTAAAAATAAAAAATCCTCCTCTTACAGTTTAGAAGAAAATTCCCTCTTTTCATCTCAGGGAAAATGTTACAAATACAAAACTTGTCCCTTATCAACTCAATAAAAATGTTAAAAACGAAAAATTCCCTCTTCCAATTCAGAGAAAAATTAGAAACCAAAATTTTCTCCCTTACGACTCAGTAAAAATGTTTTAAAAAATGCCCCTCTTTCAATAAATAAAAAACTAAAAATAAGAAACTCTTTCCAATCCAAGAAAAAATGAAAATACAAAATTTCCTCCTTTTTAACTCAGTAAAAATTGAAGAATTTAAAATTGTAAACCTTCCGTAGTGAACTAACATATTCCAAAAAAAAAAAACGCTCAAAATGACATTTTAAATATTGGAATCTTTCCAAATTGAGCGATTCTAATCTGTGTTTAAAACAGAATACTTTTTAAATTAGAATTGTGAAATTCAATTGTTTCTTACACTGGAATCTTTTAAAGTTGAATTATATAAATTTAAATCGTTCAAAATTAATAATGATCAAATTGCGACTTATAATTTTCAGAATTCAACAATTTTCAGTCAAGTTGAAAAATTAAAAAAATTATTTTAAGGTTGAAAATTGAAAATGTTGCATTTGGAAGTTTTAACGATTCGCAATTATTTAACAAATCATTTAACGATTTGTGCTTTCAATTTGAAATGGTTCAATTTTGAACAATATCAAATCATATAATTTTGAACGCTTCAATTTTATCATTTCATGTTGAAAGCTATATTGAAAATTGTCCATTCAGAACAAACGATCAAACATTGTTCAATTTAAAACGATTAATTTTTTGAATTATTCAATGAGAATTTGTTCGAATTAAAACGTTTTCAATTTGTCAGTGTCCTCTAATTATGAATCAACGCATTTGAAATTATTGAAAATTATTGGAAAATTAGAAATACACTCGAACCCCCATAGAAGCCCGTCCTCTTTACACCTTCCTAGAACTGCTGGCCGACTGCTGGCCCACGCAGTTTCTCAGCGGTCGGGGCGAGAGACGGTGTTCAACGAAGCGTGAAATTCCAGCAGCGTATAGATAAAGGCGCAGTGCGCGTGTACTCAGGTTCGAACTAACGTTCGGAGATTGCGTAATATTAGGAAATGGTTTACACGTCCCTGACTGTTTACGTTTCAAGGGATCCGGTTTAGGCCCAAGGTCAGTGCGAAGCAACTCCCGAAACTGAGCTTATATCGGGGTTTGAGTGTATGAAAAATATTTCACATTGTTAATATTTAATAATATAGTTATTATTATTATTATTATTATTGTTGTTAGGGTTGTTACCAAAAGAGCTCCTGATGCTTGGGTAATCCCGTTGCGTCTTCTCGTGTGCCTATGCGTGACCCCCAAAGCCCTCTCCATACGGAGAGGACCGCAGCCACACTCTTGGACGACATGTCTGGCTCACTGATGCAATTACTGCCCATGAGTGCCAGACGCTTCCCCGCAATTGCGAGGCAGTGACAAAGTATGTGAATAGCTGCCTCATCATCCTTTCCGCACAGGCGACAGAAGGGGCTACCTGCGAGCCCCATCTTATGTCTGTGATAGATGAGGTTTCCATGCCCTGTAAACATTTCTGTTGGGACCTTGACTTCATTCCCACCGAGCTTGCGTGATTCCGCAGCTCATTTAAACTTTAAATTTAAACCCATAACTTTTTGGCCTGTCTGTAACCTGTGGCCTTATTCCACTCCTTCTGATGTTTCTCGGTCAGCCAACTGTTAATTTCTTCAGTGACCAACCTACTGGAAATGCCTACGACTAGTTCGGGACCAGTGAAGTTTTCTTTTACTGCTAGTTTTTCTAGCCTGTCCGAGATCTCATTACCTTTACTGCCACTGTGTCCAGGGGTCCAAATTAGAGTCACTAGGTTTTCCGTGGCTAGATTGTTCATTGCCTCAAAACACTCTCATACTAGTAGCGACGTAGGCGTTGTTCCATTCAGGGCCACTATAGCAGCCCTGCTATCTGGGCAGATGCGTATATTCCTACTGTTGCCATACTCCCGTGCCTTATAGGCACACTGGAGCATGGCCATGATCTCAGTTTGTATGACTGTTGCATAGGACCCCATCAGGATTGTGAAGCCCATTCCACTCCTCCTACGATGGACACCGACTCCTACTTGCTCCTTATTCTTGGAGCCACCTGTGAACTAGTTGTCCTAGGTCGCAGGATCTCAGTATAGATCCTCTTCAGTGTCTCCAGTTTCAGGCCCCGATTATTCCCTATGGCTCTCTTACAAAGCCAAGGGGTCGCTATGAGCTTCTTGCACTTTTTTCCAGGTGCTCGTTCCATAACAGCTTCAGTTATCCTTCAATTAGGTTTACTGCTCCGCTTACGGCCGTTTCGGTCGAATGACCAGCCCTGTATTCATGTTGCTCCTTGTGTAGTGGCCTACTTAACAAGACCTTGTCGCGGATGTATTTATCCACAAAACTTTTCACCGTCTTTAGTAAGAAAGATATAAGGCTGATGGGACGGAAATCCTTGGGTGAAGGATACTTCATCCTGCCGATCCTGCCTGCTTTCGTAATGAAAACCACTCTCGTGCCTTTCCATGCCGCCGGGACATATCCCAGTGCCAGACTAGTCTTAGCAAGTCTTACCAGCGGCCCTATGATAAACTCCCCAGCCTTCTGTAAGAAAACCGGGTATATGCTATCCCGATCAGGAGACATGTATGGGTTGAAAAACTTCAGGGTCCACATGACCCCGGGAGAAGTAACAATCTCGTGTGTTAGCCACCGTTGCTGGTCCATTTGAGCCACAGACGACTTTAGATGCCCTCGAGGTGTCATTTCTTTTTCCCCAGATGTTATAAAGCCTGGGAAATATGCCTTGATCAGGTGGGTCACGGTCTCCGCGCCCGACGCTGAGTATCCTCCGTCGGGCAATTTGAGGGTGCTGAAAATAGCATCCGGATTTTGAGAGAGTAGCTTTTCCAGTCTAGCCGCCTCTGTCCCTTTCTCGATGTCTGTGCAAAAGTTGGTCCAGCTTTCTTGTTTGGCCTTACGTATTGCATTCCGTAATTATCCCTCATCGGCGTGAATGAGGTCCATAGTTCTTTGGTTATGCCAATGCTGGCACATCTGAAACTCTATCTGGTTTCCCTGCGAAGCTTTTCGAGCTTCCCGTTTAATCAGTGTGTCTCTCCTGCCTTTCGGATTCTTGAGGATCGACAATTTCTTTCATAAGTAGATTTGATGGCTTCTGAAAGAAATTTGGCTGCAATCACCAGGGTGTCCACATCCCTAATTGACTTGGGCACCTCTGAGAGTGCACTCATTTATTCAGTGGAATACTGATCCCAGTCCGTTCTTCTTGGATTTCTGACCCACGTAGTGCCCGAGGATATGGTAGATTCCCACTCGAACTTTGTGAGTGATCTGAAAGAGTGAGTTTGACCGAGACTCTCCATTTCTTCACTTTATCCCTAAACCTACCGGTACAAAGGGTGATGTCAATGACGTCTTTCCTGACCGAGTTGTGAAACGTCGGGGTATTCTCTGTGTTGAGAATATCTAAATCAGTAGTTATTAAATATTCCAATAGGTCATTTCCTCTTGAGTCAGTGTCCGTGCTACCCCACAATGTACTATATGGTGGGAGTTAGCATCGCACCCCAAAAATAGTGGGAGACCCCTTACCTTACAGTATTCCATCAGTGTACGTACTTCCTCTGGTAGGCTGGTTTCGCTGTCATTCGAAAAGTAGGCCGATCCTATGTCTAGCTTCCCGATTCCTCTAAGATCTGTGGATATCACCATCAGATCTCTCGAACACAGTTCTAGCAGCAGGACAACGTTGACTCCTTTCGCCAGAATTCGCCAGGACGATGTCTTCAGTGAGGGGTTGAATGCCTCCAGGCGCCGAAGGACCACAGATGGATCTTCCAGTTTACTTGGGATCTACGCCGTAACCCCCAATATCCTTTGGAGCGATTCAACCCCACCCACTTTAAGGTCTGCACCCTCTCAGGTCCTTGCCTCGGCCACTGTGTTCTGCAGCCAAGCATTGAGTACGGATAGCTCGTTGTCGTCACCACCACCGTCAGGGGATTAGTCCTCTGGGCAGCTGTCAGTCCAGCCCCCGACGACTCTCTGTTCGCCGGCAGCTGGATTGGCTTATGCCTTTTTGTAGGCTTAGCCCCCCTTCCCCCGTTGGTGTGTCTTCTGAGCCCTTCCTTCTCTTCAGGACCTCCGTGCTGGTTGTCGGCATAGTTGTTGCCGATGTTCCAGCACCCGCAGCCGCCATTCTGGCCTGCTGCACTTGCCTCCACAGTTTTCTTTCCAGAGAACCGTTGATGCCTTTCTTTCTTTTTTTTTTCCTTAGCTCCCAAGAGAGCCGAGGGCACAGCCGCCGCCTGAGTTTGGCTGACCAGAGAGACAGAGTGGAAAGGGTTGTGCTGGACCCATTCGGTCCCAACCCCTCTCCCTCTTCCGCCACCTCCCTTCCTTCTTTCTGCTTTAAATTTTTATTAATAGTGGATTTCAAAATAGGCCCACGAATAGCTAGGGAAATAAACGGCCCCCCTTGCAGAGAAATTGGGACAATGCTGTCGATAAGATTGTTGAAGCTAAAATGCTTGAAGATATGAGTAATGTTGATGAAAATATTTGGAGCTTAGAAGTTTTACCAAAATTACCAACATTTCTGAAAGGAAAAGCCGGGAAAAGTTTGCTACAAATATATTCAGCAGTACTCTATTAATCTTAATTTTCTAAACAGTCTCGTCTTTTATATCGAGTATCATCTTTAATTTCCTTCAAATATTTAGATTATTCAAAAATATGTTCTCTAATGATATACTGAAACATCAATCGACATTGTTCCAAAGGCATAAAAAGCGAACGACGTACCAGTTTTCAAATCCAACGCTGTGGAAGCTGCTTTTCTTTTTATGTCAGTTTACTGGATATTCAACATAAATACTCGCAATCTTAAGGGAGTCTTATCATGTAGCGGTTTCAAAAATCAAATTGGTTTTTCACATTTTGCATCTTAATGATGTTAGGAATACGTTGAAGAAAGGTTTTAGCTGAATACATCCTTGTTTAGGAGTGAGAGAGCGTTCAACAGGGCCGTGCACGGTCGCTCCTCACCTCTCCTCAGAAGCTTCCAACGGGTCTGTTTTTCGAGGTTTTCACACAAACGTATACGATCTGCTGTCGATTTCTTGCCTGTGGTCGTGTATGTGTGTACCCTTCGAAATAAACTCTTCGTCGCGTACGGTTCATTCAGTTTGTAACCAAACTTGGTGCCTCAAATTTATTACGTTGTTAATCTTTAGATGCGTTTTCCCAAAAGTCGTATTTTTCAAGGTGAACGTTTTTAGACAAGCCGTTGCACTTGTCAAGTCAAATTTTTCATTTTTATTTTCAGCAAACATGTTGCTGCAGATAGACACAAGCCTTTTCGGAAATTCTTATCCAATAAATTTTTACAGCCATTATTAGCACAAAAAAACGAAAAATTTTTTTTTTCAAAAATCTGCAATTTTTGAAAATTTTTCGAATTTCTGAAAAAGCGTGTGCCTGACCATAGCCAAAGGCATAACAAATAATAGTTTTGGCAGTAATTTTGTTTTAGATTAACTAAAAGGTCAACATCGTTCACCCCGTATGCCCTGGACTTTCTTGACAAGGGAGCGGTCAAGGACAAATAAAAGTCACGGGTGTGAATTTTATAAGCAACAAGAAATAGTGTCGAAAATTTAAGAATAAACGAGGACATTAATCGAAACCGCGTTCAAAAATCATTTGTAGTTTTCTCATAATCAATTTTTGAAAATAGTGCTCGAACATGAGGTATTACACGATAAGACCCCCTTAAGAAGCAGTATTTATTTTTATGATTTTAATTTATTTATACAGGGTTCAAGAAATGTTAAATTTTTAGGCAACAGTCGGAAAATGTGACGGTACAGCAACTCTGGATATCTTAATACTGTTGATATGAACTCTATTTATTATGCTATGCCACGCTTACATTGATTACTTATAACTATTTTCTTAATTCTTGTTTATTGCATTAATAATACGTAAGATGCCCAGGTTGAAAAAATATATTTATTAGATAAAATACAATATCAAGATTCATATGATATAAATTTCTTTAGTTAATTATACTAGTACAGAAATAATTAACTTAATAGTTCGAATCTCTCTTTTACAGAAATCACAATAAAATATAGATAATTAAAAAAATTAAAAATTAAAAAATTAAAAAAATTAAAAAAATTTCGTCGATTTTAAAAGGGCATTTGTTTCAGTCAGCCATACTAAGCCCTAACCCAAAATAGATGACCTCGATATAAGTGGAAAAGTCATTTGGATTTTTATCTCGCTGTACGACAACGCATGTCTAAGGGTTAAATGTGGTGAGTCCTACTCGAAGAAAGTCGAAGTGACGCAGGGTGTCCTACAGGGCGACAGCTTCGGTCCACTCCTCTTTATTCTGTTTGTAGTTGATATTGTGGATTTTTTTTATATAAAGAAAGAAATGAAGAAAGTGAAATTGAATGCTGTTAGATCCCTGATTATGCGTTTTTCAGCGGTCGATATAATTATTTTTGCTATATCTTGTCATGACACTCGTGACAAACTGAAAGTCTTGGAAGAATATTGTGATCTAAATGGCCTTAAGCTAAACGCAAAAAAGAAACAAAGACCATCCCGTTCCGTAAATCCGGTAAACTGAAAAAAATTTGCACAGTTATGTGGATAAATACATATATACTCGAATTTGTTAATACCTACACGTACCTCGGAACCCAGTTCTCATCAACAGGTAAATTTAGGGTTGCTAAGGGTCATTTATCGAGGCCACTCTTCTATACGGTGCTGAGATATGAGCCCTGCGCTACCTCGACGACCTCAATGTAGTCCAAAACAATTTTTTTTAACAATTATTTTATTGGCCCAGAAACACTCCTGCACGCTTCATCCGAGTAAGATGTAAACACTTGAAGACTTCATTTTTTTGTGAAGTCCCGATAGCAGAAACATACGCGACTGTGGCGCTAAGATTCCGCGGTCCTACAGAGAAAAAACTGAAGGTAAATCTTGTTGCAGGTAACTTTGTATTTTCATCTACTCGAATGGGTAAAACACAAATATTACCGTCGGTAGGGAGTAAGCTTTCTATGTTCCATTAAAATCGTGACGACCGCCTGGAAAATTGGAAGCCACTAGCTTTGATCGCTGAAGTGAAGTTAGCTGACGGTTAGTGAAACAGCCGAAT
>JAUMHM010000085.1:34729395-34762135 GCA_032362435.1 Melikaiella ostensackeni
GTGGACAGAAGCGCTATTAGACACCTTTGCGCTGGAGAGACCTACCTATACCTAGGCGTGCCAGAGAGCCGCATTCAAGATATAACATCAGTGGAGGAGGCTCTCCGAAGCAGATAAAGGCGTTTCCTTAGACAGATTTGGTCTTCCAATCTTTCGGCGTTGAACAAGATATCTGCAACCAGCATGCTTGCCGTCTCGGTTCTACTCTACTCATTTGGGGTCGTTCCATGGACGAAGCACGAACTTACGGCCCTTGATATCGCCACACGTAAGCTCATGCATATGCAGAAGAGCTTGCATATCAACTCGTCCGTTCCGCGCTTATACATCCACACCGTAAAGGCGGACGCAGACTTCTTAATATCCAGTGTCTTTATGACCGAATTATCTTGCATACAGCTCACATCGTGGCAGATAGAAGAGATCCTCTTCTGACAATGGTCAAGAACCACAAGATAATTGGCAAAGAGGCGTTCCTCTACAAAGCCGCGGAGCAGGCGGCAGAGACCCTTGGCCTGGATTTTAATATCAGAAGTGAGGAAAGTGCATTACTCCAACTAGATGCCTCACTTTCAAAAGCTCGAGTAAAGAAGGCAGAGGTGAACAACTTCCTCGAATAGCTCCCCGACAATAAAATGCACGGAAACTTTCACAGAAATGAAAAAGATCAGTTTTTGTCGATAAGGTTAACGTTTGCTTTCCTTGAAGCATCCCGACTTAACTTAGGCACATAGGTTTTTTTTCGCGTGTCAGGACGGTGTCATTTCCACCTTGGTATACCGTAGCCACATCTTGCGTGAAGAAGTTTCCAGCGACAGGTGCAGAGCGTGTTATGCACATTTTGAGCACCTACGGCACATACTAGACGGGTACTCCACTCACGCGGGCACGATGTATCTTCACAGGCACAATGCGGCCCTAAAAGTGTTTTATTACCATCTTTGTCGCTCTTATGGTGTTAACCGTGACCCTGCCCTGCCGAACGCTCCCAGAGAGATAAGAGTCAATTATCCAGAACGAGTTGTGCAAAATTTACTGGAACTTAGACTTCAGGCTAAGGGTTGCACACTCGAGGCCTGACATCGTTTTTCTTGAAAAAGTGAAACGAACGATGTTCGTGATCGAATTCTCGGAGAGGTATCGAGACCTTATACGGGAGCTGAGAGGAGTGTACAAAGAATATTCGGCTAAAATGATTGTTTTGTCATTGGTGCTCTCGGAGGTGCGAAACCATCACTGGTTTGTAACCTCGAAGCCATACCCGCGTGTCAGAAAAATGCCAAAGCACTTGCGAGATGGATGCAAAGAACTGTCATTCTTGGGTCGCTCCGTGTCCTCAAGACTCACGTGGGTTTCCTCGGCCCTTCATCGTGATTCCACCGTACCATGTGGTCACCCATCTCACGGTTATGAGGCGTGAACATGGGTGTGATTTACCGCGTTTCTACTGAGATCCAGTGTCATTTTCATGGATGGCAGTGGACTAACCTCTTCACTAATAAGTGTAACTTTTCCTACCTGTGCAATGATATCAAAATCATAATAATTCAAATATTTTGGCACATTCTATTTTTAAGAGAATAATATATTTTCTAACGATAGAATATTTAGGGTAAAGGTACCAATAATCGAATACGCTGCTATTATCGACTTCGAAGGTTAAATTCGTCCTATTTTCAATATTTTGTAATTTATTTTCGTTTTTTGTTTCAAGTTCATGAATTGAGACATATTAAATACCTTCTACATACTCACAATCTGAAAAATACATAAACATTCAAAAACCCCCATTTGACTGGCCACCATATACCGTATTCCTAGAATTCCGTCGGCTCGCATTCGTTGACGAAGGCTCCAAGAGGCCGAGAGAGAGGCGCGTGAGTTCAGCAGTTCCCCCTGACTGTTTACATCATACAAATTCTTGGAACAGAGTCACGGTCATCCGAGGCCATACCCGAGACCGTTGCTAAATGGGGGTTCCAGTGTAATTGGTTTAGGTTAAAAGAAATCTTTTCTTTTCTTGACAAATGGTTTAAACTCAGAAAATGGTTCCTTTACCTTATTACCACCTGGAAATCTTACCATTTCTGTATGTTCATTTTTTTTATTTTCGGTAATTGCTTACAGCACTTTAAAAACCTCGTAAATTGATCGACATTATGTTTTTTTATGATTTTGTCGATTAATTATGTCCTTCTGGAAATAAAAATATACATAGAAATCCCATCACTATTATTAATTTCTTATCAATGAGGTATAAACTGATTTGGAAAATATATCCCAGCGTATCCCTCGTATATCCATCTGCATATCTTTTTATTATTCGTTCATCCAGCTTTATCTCAATCTATCTCTTTTCTATCCAGCTATATCTCTTTCTATCCCTGGTCTACCCAGATTTGTCTATGTATATACCTGTACCTTATCTGTTCAGCTTGATCTTTTCATATCTCTTATCCACCCACCTCTATCTTTCTCTCTCTCCTTGACAATATACTTCTACTTCTTTCATGTTTATTGCTGTTTTTTCTATCCTCACAAACTTGGAGTTTAATCTCAAATTTAAATAAGTGGATATTTCAAAGTTCGCAACCAGTGCTCCAAACGTGGGTTGCTTTTCGCGCGCTGTTTAAAAAACTAAAAATTTACTTTTTCTGTTTGTTATAAAAAATGGGGCTTTCTAACTTACAGAATTCTCTATCAGACCAAAATTAAAAATAAATAAATCGCCATCCCGTAAATAAAAAATATACTTTATTTACTCATCATATTTATAATTTATAAATTATTATAATATTTATAACATATTATGATATATAACATACATTTGTAATATATATTATAATACTTATAATTGATCATTCTAGTAAAGTATATTTTTTATTTACAAAATAGTGATTAAATTATTCTCATTTTTGTTCTAATGGATAAATCTGTTAAGTTAAAAAGCCATTATTTATAATGAACAAAAAAAATTTTTTTAGCGTTTTAAACAGCAAGCAAAAACACCCAGTCAGACGCTATGCGTGAAGCATGCGCGGTACCGCGTGGGGCCCGCGTTGGGGGCACTGGTTCATACGGATCTGACTGTTTACATCATAGAAATCCTTGGAACGGAGTCACGGCCATCGCAACCCATACTCGAAACCCTCTCTAATTCTAGGTTCCATTGTATATGTAATTATGAATACCTGGTAGAAATTTTATATTGGAAATCATTTACTCCCACTCGCGATAATGGTTTCAATATCCAAAAATAGAAAGTCCTCCACATTAAAACAAATCGGTTTATATTTACCCATCGCCGCAGACACTTAAAGTTTCCCATAAGATTAACATAGGAGACAACTCAAAATATTGATTTTTTTAAACTTTGAAAATCTTTCTACTTGGTTAGTTCAGGGTGGTCGAGGACCACCTCTCTTGAGGAAACACTTCAAATTTGGTTAATTTTCACGTATATCTTACCGTTTTCGAGCTGACTCATTTTTTTTTAATTTTGAAAATATTGTTATATGGTTAATTCAGGGTGGTTAAGAACCATCTCTCTGTACAAAATCCCGAAAATGTTGTTAGTTTTCACGTATTTCCCACCGTTTTCGCGATAACTCAAGATATTTTTTTTAAGTTTTGAAAATCCTTCCACTGGGTTAGTCTCGAGTCATCGAGGACCATCTCCATTTAGGAAACCCTGAAAATTTAGTTAGTTTTCACGTATCGAAACATGAGTGTCTTTTTTCAATTTCTCAAATCAGCAAAAAAAAAAGTAGTGAAAATTTATGATTTGTTTTCAAATTTTTAGAAACTAATGAGAATTTATGTAAATCTTCGAAGTTTTCAAAAATTTTGGAAGTTTTTCGAAGATAATAGAAATTCATGGAATGTGGAGCATTCTCATCTCACTTCCGCATATGTTAGGTTAGGGAACCTGAAAAAATGAATGGTCTTTTCTCATTTTAAGGACCAATCTGTAAGAGGCTGGTGTCCACAAAAATTTACAACACAAACCGATAATAACTCCTTTGGTTACGGCTTCGTTTTCATACTTCCATTTAAAAGGCTGAAGTCTAGTGGGAATGACGTTATGACTGGACACACCCTCTTATGACGAGTTAGCTGCTGAGTTTGACCATAATTTTATACTTGAAGGGTGGAAGTCCAAAAGGTTCCAAGAGAAATTTTGACGAAGATGGGTTTATTTGCCTAAAAATTATGAAAAAATCAAATACATATCCTTGGAGTCAGCCTGTGGGCTGAGGCTGACTCAAAAATTAAACGGTGGAGACAAGACAATAGCAGGGTGGTCCTGGGTTGAATTAGAAATTGACTCGAATCCCTCTGGACATGAGAGGCACCCAAGGTAGCAGCAGGTGGTACTCCTCGATGTCGGCTCCTAGGGGGGCTGTTAGTTCTGGGGCTAGGGTATGACTTAATGCCCGTTCTGGACATTCGCCGACCGGGAGTAGCGCGGAAGTGTCGACGAATATGAAGTTACTGGATTTTTTAGGGAGAACCAAACCCGGAGTTGCGTCCGGGGCTGAGATCGAGATAAGTGGAACTCGAATTCGGGGGGTTCGGGCGCCTTTCGGGATAGTATTGCTGCGGTTTCCGGGTCGACCCAGCTTTGCCGCGCAACGACCTCACCCTGGCTGGTGGACGGCAACGGAGGCAGAAGGCTGAAGGGACATGTGACAGGCGAACCTTGCCTTATCCTATACGTGGCGCTGGTCCAGCTGAGGGCGAGTAAGTCGTACTCGAGTGGTGACCTTCGACGGCACGGGTGTGACACGCTAACGAAGAAGATGCTTTTCATGTGATATCCGCATACAGTTACTTCTAGTTCGACCGTAACTTGGACATTAAGAAACGTTCCGGACTTTGCTATGACCACTTTTTCATGCCGAGGACGCATTCGCTGATAGTGGGCTTAGTTAACTATCGAGGATGTACAAAATTATCGGTGGAAATGCTATCGAAAAAGGCCGGTACCTCTCGATTGTTAAGAATTACTCGGAACTGCGCGATAAGACCTCGTTTGACCTATATTGCTGGCAGGCCAAATGTTTTTCATCCAGTTCCATAAATAAAGCCAGCGACGCTGCTTCCTGTGATGAGACTAAAAAGTCCTATATTGTAGCTAAAAAGGATTACCAAGCTCTGATCTCTTATAAAAATCTAAATTTGAAAGTGGTATTCTTGCCAACCTTGAAAATGTTAACGACAGCAAGGCTTTTTGGAGCACCGCGAGTATACATTCCAGTGAAATGAACCAAATCCGTAGCATAGATGCTTCACAAAAAACACGACCTTGATAATCTCAACAATTATCGTCCAATCGCTCTTTTAAATTCGCTTCTTAAAATTTTCACTTAAATTTTGCTCTCTACTTTAGAAAAATGAGAATCGATATGTCAAATAATTCCGGAAGCTCAATAGCGTTTCGGTCGTGGCAGAGGAAATAATAACAATATTTTTACACTAACTGTTATCTTACAAATATATTTACGAAAAAAGAACAGGTATTTTTATGCCATAATTTTAGATTTCTCTCGTGCTTTTTTATCTGTTAATTATCCTATTATCTGGGCGAAGCTGTATGACCTTGGAGTGAGTTCCAAGATCATTAGATTAGAATTGATGCGATTAGAAAGCTCAATGCCTTGCAGGATTATTTATATATTTGACTACCTCGATACTGCTTTTTCAACGGTTGGGGTATCCAAGCAAGCGGCTTACGACGCTGTTGGCAGAGCTAATTCAGCTTCTGCTTCTGGGATTAACATCTTAACCCGTTCTAAATTTTCCTAGTGGCCATCTATAGCTAAAATCCAAGATTCTTTTATTAAAAGCACTTTGCTGTATGGATCCCATGTGTATGGTTCCAATTACTTAGAGGGCTTCGAAAAATCACAAGTACGTTTCTTGAAAAATTTGTTTCGCCTGACTAGAAATGCACCTGACATCGCAGTTAGATAAGAACTAGGATTAACTTACGTGTCCAAGCACATAATAAAAATTGCTATGAAATGGGCATCACGGGTCTTCGAAATGAAAGACTCGTGTTATCCTAAGATATGTATGCAAAAGTTATCTAAGACTGCGCTCATGAGATGTTTGGAGCTAGCAGGGATTAATCTGAACTTGCTCGAACTCAATGGTGCCAGATTGAACGAACAACTTGACGCAATTTTGTTAGATTTTGCAAATTTACTCTCCTTCAAGATATGATCAGGTTAGATAAAAGGAATTTTAGCACAATATATAGCAAACTTCTTCAAAACGGCACCGAGCCGCCGAGAGCTTCACCGGGCCCCGGGGCTCTATATTATCGCGGGCCCCCTCCCCGTTCTCCTGATGCTCATTCATGAAAGATTTTTTTATTGCCGAACCCTAGTTTCCAATTAGGACATGGACAGAATAATATTCACGAAGTATTAAAAATTAAAATACTGGATGTATCATGCATTGCATGCTGGTTGTATCATACAGTGAACTTACTTTGCTCTTAAATATTAGCTTGCCTACCTTCCTTTGAAGAAAAATCGTTAATAGTAGCTTCCATGTTGGCTGTTTTCGCAAGTAGAGCTTCCACAGCTAGTACACCCAGACTGGACAGCCTGTCCAGTTGCAGAGTTTCCTCGCCGAAATTTCCAACAAAAATGGATTTCAACATCTTAACTTTATCCACAAGCTCATACTGCAGGTCTGTAGAGTACCTGTTCACCAGATCAGTTGCTTGTTTTTCAATTTCGTCTTCCGATAAAATGCATAACTCCCAAAGAACAGAGATACTTTTATAAAGTTCGTTCGTTGCTTCAAACCGCTCAGTTACATCCTAGATTACATGGTCTAGGATAACGTAGTACCCTTCTCGTTTGAATTTTGCATCTGATGCAGCATTTTCTACCCTGTCATCTTCAGAGTCTTCATGGTCGACCTCGTCTGCCATTCTCTTCCGCTTCCGACCTCTCTTGGTTTCCTCTTGAAGAGATTCAGGCCATCCAATGTTTCTTGACATAGTAACAGCTTCGTTCCAAATTTTCTCCCACCCTTCATTACGCAGAGCTTGCAACTCTACAATTAAGCTGTTTAAATTTTTACATGTGACATCAAGCGTTGCCCCTCGCGCCTCAATTACTTTATTCATAATGCCAATGGCTTTTAAAACTTTCACCCAAATCAATGCCATATATAAACAATTCAATGCCCGTACATACTTTTTGAGTGCATTGACATCGCTGGGCAATGGCTTCTCCCGTTTTTTAAGTACAGTCAACAAAGGCCAGTAGACGCTCCTTAACTTCATAGGTTCCTCCATTTTCAATAGTAAAATTGACATATCGAATTAAAAATGTAGTTTGTTCAACGTGAGCGGAATCTGGAGTTGCATCTACAATCAGTGAAAAATACTTTGCTTTTTTGCGTTCTTGAAGAATACAATTTATTACACCGTTTGCACAGATAACCATAAATTCATTTTGAATATCGGCTGATAAGTAATGCACCTGTAATCTTTTCCCAGTTACTTAAGAGTGACAGACTTTTCGTAGGTGGTCATTAAGAAGCGGGTCATATTTTGGTAAAAGTTCAAGGACTCCGAGGAAGTTACCGTTGGATGGGTCTCCGAATTCGTCACTGTCCCCGCGGAAAACCAGACCTCTTTCAGCAAGAAACAACGTTACATGTAGAAGTCTTCTTAGAATTTCTTTCCACACTTCTCGCTCGTGTTGTATGTTCTTGAACAACAAGTCACTCAACGAAGTTTTTGTTTGTAATTTTCTCCGTTCTGTTTTCCATTGAACATAAGAATATTTGTGCGAGATACTACTCTTATGTTCAGGGACTTTGTCAAGTAGCTTCTTCCACTTTCGTGCAGCGGAATAGCCTTCAGGTGATGCCAACGCTGATTTTTGAGTTTGCGGAAGTATGCTATAAATTCTGCACGGTAAACAATAGAGGGCTTCCTTCGCTCTGCTCCACACTAGTCAGTCTCTAAGCAGAATCTCACCAGTCCCTAGTTTCTTCTTCAAAATAGAGATCAGTAGCTCACCACCTATACAATCCTTTGGAAAACACTGCGGCAAACTTTCATGAGATTTGTTTTATGTCAATGTCAATGTTTAAAGTGGGTGACCCGATATCAAAATATGTTTCAATAATAGGGGGTAATGAAGGCAAAAGTCGAGATGAAGAAGGTGCAGATAAATTATAACTAGCAGTGTCATCCTCAGTGTTAAAAGTGGGTGATCCTACATCGAAATATGGTTCAATAATGGGGGGTAATGAACGCGAAATTTAAGATGAAGAAGGTGCAGTTAAATTATCACTGGCATTACCATCCTCGGAAGCTGTTTCTAAGAGAGTGAGACTGTCAATGTTATCGGCAATAGGGTGGGCAGTGTCTTCGTGAGGTTCTGAAGGACTTGATGTTGAATAAAGCTCTAATGAAGTTTCAGCTTTAGGGCTGGAAACCTTCAAAAATCTGTTCAAGGAAACTTGTCCTTTCGATGCCTCCTTTTCTCGGTCTTCTTTTTCCTTCCGCTTCTGTGCACCCGACTTATGTTTGTAGCATATTTTTAGCACAATACTGTGTACTTTACGCACAAACACATACAAAAAAAGAGTTTTTATTCCCTAAATAACTTTGTAAACGACTTCTCATGACGAATGCAAACCGAAAACCAAACTTTGAATCAAGCTGAATCGCTGATCTCGTAGGACTAAAGAATTATTCGTAACATATCTGCTATCGCTTATATGTTTATAAACGCCCACTGTCGCTTTAGTGTTTAGGCTAAGAACGGTACTCGGTGTCGCTCGATATTTTTTTCTGTTTATAAAACGATGCTTGTACCATGGGAAGTAGTAACTTCAAAAATTTTCGAAGAAAACGTGATTTATGTTATGGCTAGATGTAAAAACGGGAAAAGCTTAATGAAATCAACGCAATTAATTTTTGGTTTCTCTTGAAATAATTTATAACTGAATGTAAAGAAATGTTATCAAGTCTAATTAAACTATCTAAATTGCTGTAGTTCAAAAATAAAAAATTTTAAGTTTCAAGACCGCAGGCCCCCCGTGGGGCCCCGGGCCCCGGGGAATTATCCCTGCCTGCCCCCCCTCTCGACGGCCCTGTTAGTGGTTTATAACCTTTATGACAGTTTTTAAAAACCATGAAGTTGTGTGCGGCTTAGCTGTGCACATCGGTGACACAAAGTTTATATGTGCCTATGGCGAATGTAGCGCCTCAGCGACAGAGCTTTGAACTATCTGCCCGAAACTGTGCCCCGGTGAAATACATTGCAGCTTGGGGAGGGGGAGGGGGCATGGTGATGGCGCTGAAAGAAAATTGTTAAGGATAAATGTAAATTTGCTAAATTTGTTAATACATATAAAAATGAATTTTTATAAATAATAATGCCAAATTTGCAAATTTTTTTTTATTTTCCGAGAGTGGTTTTTCCTATTGTAAATGTTAAATGTTTTAAAAATACATTCTGGTGTGTAAAAACACGTTTTACAAAGTTTCGTTCACAATTTTGTGCTAAAACCCAAGTCGACTTAGGTGCTTTTTCTAGAAAACGGCTCAGTTCAATTTTGAAATCATTAATTAATTTATATTTACTGTTGATCAACTTAAAACGTTTTTTATCCAAAATTTTCAATTTCAAAAGCTTTTAATTTTTAATTGTTTCAGTCTTCAAATTATTATCATATTATAATTATATATAATTATCTAAGTCTTGCATTTTGAAATTCTTTAAATTGAAAATGTACGCTTAAAAATGAAGACGTAAAATGGAACATTTTTGAAGTAAACTATTTTAGAATTACGCATTGTAAACTGAATGATTCCATAGTTGAAAAAATTAACAGTGGAACTACACATTAAAAAAAAAAGTTGATATTCAACTTCATATCATGTGACATAAAATTTGTGATATTTCAAGTGATTGGATAGATTTTTCTTCTAAAAATTTGTAAAATTCTCGGTCAAAAAATTAATTCACTGTCATATCCCAGATTTTCCCGGTGTCAGAAATTCCCGATTTCCCGGTTTAGCGACCAACCTGCGAATTGTTAAGTAATTTGTAAAACTTCATTTTGAAGAGGCGAGCTTGTTCCTGCCCGTCTAAATCCGAATCAGCGGACAGATAAGGTTTTCAGGGTATCTACCTGATCGGGAAATCGGGAAAACCGGGAAATGGTCTGGAATTTCGATCACCGCGGGAAAATACAACGGGAAATGACAGGAAATTTGATTCAGTGACGAGGATTTTTCTCTCGAATGTACTAATTCTTACAAATTGAAAGTGGTTTCATATATTTTATTACTCTAATTCTGAGTTGGAACAGTGAATTTCCTAAAATAAATATAATTCTGAGTTAGGACAGGGAATAAATGAGAGAAATATAAAAAAAATTAACGTAAAGAATTACAGTTATCCTGACGATGAACCGGGAATTTTCTAAAAGAATTACAATTCTAAGTTGCGACATTGAATTTCAGGAAAGGAAATATAATTTTGAGTTTAGGAAAGTGAATTCTCGTAAAGAATTATAATATTCTGACTATGGAGCGGGCAGTTTCCACAAAGAATTAAAATTTCGACTTTGGGACAGGAAATTTTAAAAGAATAATAATTTTGAAATAGAACTGAAAATTTCCAAAAAGTATTATAATTATCATTTTAGGTTCATTTCAGAAAAGAAAATTTCGCTAAGAATCATAATTTTTACTTTAGGACAGAGAGTTCCCGTAAAGAATTATAAATTGACTTGGAGCAGGGGATTTCCGTAAAGAATTATAGTTTATTCAATTACAATTCTTTTAAACAAAATTATCTGTTCCAAATCAGAATTGTAATTCGTATGACCAAAAATTATCTGATGTTCCAACTACTACTACTACGTGTGAAAAAATTCCGCCAAGTACATGACTTAATATTTTAATTATTTATGTTAAAGGTAATTAAAGTTGTAAAATCAAAAAATAAAGCCAAGTACGAATAGTAGAAAATTTATAAATAGAAGTGTTTTTCAATAAAAGAAATTAGTTCAATGAATTAGTGTATTAAATAATTATTTTGTTTGATAAAAAAAAAATTAATTGATAGTGTAGACGAATAAAAAAATTGACGGGCCTATTATTGTCTTTAAATAATAAATATAAGTGTGCCAACATAACAATAACAATAATAATAATAATAATAAATTATATTACAGGCCCGCCAATTTTTTTTCCTCTACACTATCAATTAATTTTTTTTATCAAACAAAAAAATTTATTCATTAAGTAATTCATTGAACTAATTCCTTTTATTCAAAAACACTTCTGTTTATAAATTTTCTACTATTCGTGCCTGGATTTATTTTTTGGTTTTACATTTTTGATTACGTTTAACAAAAATAAGTAAAATATTGATAGTCATGTACTTGGCGGAATTTTTCACACGTAGTGTTTTTGGTGGGATTGTGAAGATCATACGATTAAACTTTTTCCGCAGAGGCCTTTAAATTTTAAATTATATACAAAATTGAACGTTTGAATCTAAAGCAGCTCAATTCGATGGGTCCTAAAAGAAAATACGCAACTCACGGCGACGGATAGAAAGTACGTAACTCGCGGGGACAAATAGAAACTACGCAGCTCCAAAAGTATCACTTTTTCAGAACATGATTACAAACTTTTAATAAAAGTTCAGAATTCGAATTTGATAATTTACAAGAGAAAAAATATTATTCTTTTTGTGAATTATCAAATTTGAATGGTGAACTTTTATTAAACGTTCGTAATTATCTTCTAAAAAAGTGATACTTCTGGAGCTGCGTAGTTTCTATTCGTCACCGCGAGTTAAGTACTTTCTATCCGTCGCCGTGAGTTGCGTATTTTCTTTTAGGACCCATCGAATTATGAATCTTTCATTTCCAATTTTTCAGTTTGAACTTAAAATTGTTCAGTTTTTAAAGCCTCAATTTGAATATTTTAATGACTGTGATTGGATTCAGTTTTGTAAACCGGGGAATAACCGAACATTTTTTTCTGAGAGTGGCCACCCTGTATGAGGAATGTAGGTTATGTAGAATTAATCGTAAATGAGCTGCAACAAATATTAAACAATTGAGTCCTGGTATAAGGGGTCCTACTCTATATTTTGCAAAATAAACATTGATTTTCAATAAAATTCAGTACTAAAAGTTGGATGTCAAAACAAACTAAAAATTGGACGCAAAGTTAGTATTTTTTTTTTTGTTTTCGTTTGAAAAATTAGATTCAAGGTGACGAAATGCAAAACTAAAATGGGCATAAGTAGAGCAAACATCCGTAGTTTTATGCAAACGATATGCCACGTGATTCATTTAATGCAAACCTACATTTGCTATATTGCCGAGACCTCGACGGACGCGGTGGTTCCTTAACTCGACCGTTTACGTAGTCGTTTCGTTATCAGGGTCGGTGTTGTCCAACACTCATCTAATAGAAAGATAAGAATTTTCGATCCGCAATGAATAAATTTTTTTTGTTCAAAAATTGCTCAAGAAAAGTTTTTATTTAAAGGCCTCCACAGAACGTCTGAGAAGACAAAGATAAAATAATATTTCAAGTATCTAATGATGGCAGTTTCAGGGTGTCTAGCGAAATTTCGTTTTCAAATTCCGACTTAAGGCAATCTGGGGGTACCGCATGATACCTGGCGGCTTAGTCAACCTTTTGTATTGTCTTGCGCTGCGTTTATCTTAAACTCGAGCTCGATGTGAGACCAAGTGTTGCTCAACCGGAGGCTATTGTATTACGTAGTATGTACCTTCCAATTGAATTCGTGATGAACTCTGTTCCACACCACCACACAGAAATGAATTATGGCGAACATGTTAAGTCACAGGTCAAATAAATTATTTAAGCAACAATTTTATTGCTATAAACAAATTTTATAAAGAAGTAGATATCTATCGAACTTTCCTGGAATTAAATATTTTCTTTTCATAAAAAATTTGAAACAAAACAAAAAATTCTGATTGTCATTAACAAATTATATATATAATTATTTAATATTCGTATTTTTGGAAACAAAATGTTAACAGGTTAATTAGCGTGATAATTCCTAACATATATATATATGTAGAGTCCACTTATAAATTAAACATGCTTTTTTTTGTTTCTTATTTTATTAGAAAAAAATTATAGCCATTTTTCATATTTTTTGTATATCTAATGTGTCCAAGTAGCTTCTCAAACTTATTAAACTACAGCATATTGTCAACACTAAAGATTTAGCTTTGTTATAAATAATTTCAATAAACAAATAGACCATCCTCATCCTTTTTTCGTGGAAAAAATTCTTTGCCGTCCAGTGTGTATCAAAGTAGCTTCTCAGACATACTAAATTCCAGAAAATTCTTAAATCTTACAATTTAGGTTTGTTATACTCAAATATTCGAGTCAACAGAGATCATTATGAATTCAATTTGAAGATACATACTACGTAATACAGTAGCCTCCAGTTGAGCGCCACTTCGTTTCGACTCACATCGAGCTCGAGTTTAGTGTACACGCAGCGCAAGACAATAGAAACGGTCGACTTAGCCGCCAGGTATCATGCGGTACCCTCAGATCGCCTTGAGTCCAAATTCTCGGCGAATTCCCGGATTTTCCGCATCGTAATTAACGTTTTTCCCGGTTTTCTCTTGTGACATATGTGTCTCAGTTTCGCACCTCATTATTAGTTAAGAAAATTACTAAAAGATACCAGAAATGTTTTCAAAATTAATATTTTTCTATCAGGATTGTTATTATTTTACCAAGAGCACCGGCTTAGAATAAATTTTGAAGAAAAAGCTTGAAATAAAAAGCCAAAACATCATGTGCATTAGAAAAATGAGACATTTATTACTTTTAAACTAAAATTTCAAACAGACAGAACGAACTTTTGAAGGCATGTAAGATATCTAAATCAATGGATTCATAAACGGTTTTAAAATTTAAAATTATTACGATTTATTTGTTTTAAGTTCAGATCTTGGTAGAATCCAAAGAAAAATCAGCACAGTTTTGTCAAAACGTTGATTACACAGCTCCACAAAAAAAAGGCTGTCAGCCCCAGAAACCAGAATAGGCTTACCCTACGTTTTTGAGGTCGCTAAAGCCGAATACGGAGCCGGTTTGGCTCTATCACGTCACATTTCGTCCCTAACCTCAAAAAACATGAAAAATCGCTTATTTTAAGTGAAACATGATTCCCGTCTATGAAAAGTGGTCATATTCTATGTTTTCGAGGTCGCTGAATACGAATCCGGAGTCGTTGTGGTTCTATGATGTCACACTTCGCCCCTAACCTCAAAAAGCGTGGCAAATTGGTAATTTTATGTAAAACATGAATCTTTTAATACAAAGTGGTCATGTCTTATGTTTTCGAGGTCGCTGAGTATGAATCCGAAGTCGCTGTGGTTTTTTGACTTTACACATCGTCTGCAATCTCAAAAAAAAAAACGTGGCAAATTGATAACTTCATGTAAAACATGCATTTTTCAATGCAAAGTGGTCATATCCTATGTTTTCGAGGTCGCTGAGTATAAATCCTGAGTCGGTTCGGTACCACGGTCCAAGAATTTATTCTTTGATATGTTTCATTGATTCAAAATTTAACAATTTTGTTCAAAATTCGTTTTTTTGTTGAAAATAATTTCCTTTCAACTAAAAATTTAACTGTTCCATTTTGGGTTAAAACTTCATGTATCTTGTTGGAAATTTACCTATTTTGGTAGATAATTGATCTTCAAAGTTGAAAATTCATCTTTTTGGATGAAAAAGTTGAACTACTTGGTTAAAAATTTATGTTTTTTGTTAAAGTTTCGTCATTTTGATTAAAAGTTAATTTGTTTTGTTTAAAAATTAACTATTTTATTGAAAGTTCATTTCAGGTTAAAAACTAATTTTTTAACTGAAAATTTAGCTATTCCATTTTTGATTGCAAATACCTTTCGTAGTAAAACATTCAACTATTCGCTTGCAAATTCTTTTACTTTGTTGAAAATTCGTCTGCTTTTGTAGGGAAGTAATCTTCTTGGTCGATGGTTCATCATTTTGGATGAAAATTCAACTGTTTTGATACAAAATTTATCTTTTTTGCATGGAAATTCAACTATTTGGTTGAAAATTGACGCAGTATATATTTTGTATATTTGAAAACTCGTCAGTTTGGTATAAAATTGATCATCTTGGCTGAAACTTCATCTTTTTTGTTGGAAATATCTATATTTTATTTAAAATTCATCTTTTTGGATAAAAATTCATCTTATTGATTGAAAATCCAACTACTTGATCAAAAGTTGATCTTCTTGGTTGAAGATTCGACATTTTGATTCGAAGAATATTTTTTTGGTCGAAAAACTAACTATTTTTTTGAAAGTTCGTTTTTCAGGCTAAAAATTATTTTTTTAACTGGAAATTTATTTATTCTATTTTTGGTTATAGATATATTTTTTAGCAGAACATTCAACTATCTGCTTGAAAATTCTTTTATTTTGCTGAAA
Source organism: Melikaiella ostensackeni (assembly GCA_032362435.1). Lineage (NCBI taxonomy): Eukaryota > Metazoa > Arthropoda > Insecta > Hymenoptera > Cynipidae > Melikaiella > Melikaiella ostensackeni. The sequence goes on from JAUMHM010000085.1 coordinate 34,744,927, forward strand.
ATTCGTCTGCTTTTGTAGAAATGTAATCTTCTTGGTTGAAAATTCATCTTTTTGGTTGAAAATTTGACCATTTTGTTGAAAATTTGTTTTTTTTGTTGTTAAAAATTTATGTTTTCAACTGAGATTTAAAATATTCCATTTCCGGTTGAAATATCATCTTTTTTCGCTGAAAATTCATCTTTTTGTTGAAAATTCGGCTACTGGGTCGAAACCCTACTAAAAATGCCGGTTAAGCAATTAATAGAAACCGTTTAGATGGTACATAGGATCCACTTGCACTTCTATATGGTTCTAAATTATTCTTAAGGGCTTTTTTACATTAATTTGGTTCCTAGCCTGTTTTATTCGGTATTTAATATACTATTAGGACGGAAATTGGAATTAAAAAAATCTTTCTATGTGGTTCTGTTAGGCACTTACGTGCTGTCGAAAACCAATATTCTTTTTGCTAAATTTTATTGTAGGTTCTAATCGGAAACAATGAGTTAACCATTCACTTTAAATGCTACAAAGCACAAAATTGCTTCTCTAATAGGCTCTATTAAGATTGTCAGCGGATAATCGGAATTAAATTAATTGCATTAAATTCGAAGTGCAGCCTTCAAAGCGGCTCTATTAGGTATCTATTCGGTTGTATTTTATCGAAAGATGCTCAAGTACAAATTTTCTTCTCTAATAGGATCTATTAGGATTGTTAGTGGATACTCAGAATAAAATTAATTGAATTAAAGTTCAAAGTGCAGCCTCCAAATCGACTCTGTTAGGTATCTATTAGGTTTTATTTTATCACAAGATACACAAGTACGAAATTGCTTCTCTAATAGGCTCTTTTAGAAGTCTCAGCGCATAATCGGAATTAAATTATTTGGATTAAAATTCAAAGTGCAGCCTCTAACGCGGCTCTATTAGGTATCTTTTAGGTTTTGTTATATCGGAATTCGCACACAAGTACAAATTTTTTTCTCTAATAGGCTCTATGAGGATTGTTCGTGGATAATCGGAATTTGCACAAGTACAAAATTGCCCCTCCAAAAGGCTCTATTAGGTTGTTAATGGATAATCGGGACTAAATTAATTCGATAAAAATTCAGTTTTTAAATTGAAAATAACATATTTTCGATAAACAAGTTTTTTTACAATGTGCATTGTGCAAAATTAAATGAAAATTGAAATGAACTGTAACTTGTAGCCAACGTGCTTTCATGACTTACAGGTATGTGTCTTTTCTAACGGCGATCGTTCGCAAACGTTTTTCTATTGGATTTCAATAGTATTTAGTAACGTAGCTATGTAAGTCTTATCGCTAAGCGTAACAAGAACACATTTTTCTTTTAAATCTATAACTTTTATAAGTGCATTATTTTCACATTCTTCAACCTCATGTCAATGATTTAATTCCACATCGTCAATCGGAGGTAGGCCATTGTCTTCATCTCCTATTTACTTACGCAAAATTACATTCTTCACTTTTAAGTACACAACTTCTGCATAGGCTTCTTTATCATATTGTACAAATTGCTTGCTTTCAAGACGAACTTTCTCAAAAATGAAATTACAATATTCGAAGATGGTAGGACATACAACTAATTGAGACACAAGACTTTGAAGAACCTGTGCCTGCAATGCGTTCTTAGTCATTTTTTCATAGACGCCCTTCAGTCCGTGCACACGCCACTTCAGGAAGAAAATGGCATTTTTAAAAGGAAAAGTTGATCCTGACCAAAGGGAACCGCAACACCTAACACATTTAATCAAATGATATACAGTGTAGACGTTAAATGATATAAATCGTTCTCCATTAAGAATTTCGAAGGTTCAGACAAATAAGAGTAGATCATGTTCCGCTTTCCGTAGTTCTTCTTCGGTTATATTCATTTGCAGCAACGTGTATATACTCTTCACCTATAAAGCGAAATGCTGTAGAGCGTAATCATCTAGAATTCCCGTCAGACATGGAATAGCGTAAAATAGTAGCCAGCTGCGCCATTCCCATATTTTCCACAAGTACAAAACGTCGCCAATTGAATCTGCATGATGATAATCCCTACTGAAAGACCACACAACGTCCAATCCGATCAATTCTGTTAGAACAGAGTATCCCTTTACACCATTCATTGACTTCACTTTCCTCGTTCTTTTTTTAAGTTTTCAAAGATATGAATGAATATATATGTATGAAGATAATCCCTACTGAAAGACCACACCACGTCCATTCCGAATAATTCTGTTAGAACAGAGTATTCCTTCACACCATTCATTGACTTCACTTTCCTCGTTCTTTTCTTTTTAGTTTCCAAAGTTTCGTTTCCTTCTTCTTCTTTTTCTTCGTCGTCTTCGTCTTCACTTCGTTCTACTACCACTTCTTCTATCACCTCTGCATCTTTAGCTTATTCCTCGGTCACTGCTTCATCATCATTATCCTCCTCTTCTTTTGGTATAATGGACAATTTTGTTCGTTTTTCTTCTTCACGTACTTTCTTTATAGCTTTCATGTCTTTCAAATGATTCTTGCAGGTTCGCAGATGCGGTTCTTTTTCCTCCATTAAGAATCGCATGCATCCGTTTTGATAAACACCACGAGATTTACACCATGAACACCCATAGAACCCATTAAACTGAACTCGGTTCTGTAAAACGGGACGAGCGACACTGTCCACGCTACAAACAAGAGGCCGTAGTAGAAAGCGATCAGTTATTCCATCTATATTTGAGATGAACCCGTCAGTTGCTGAGGTATTCATTCGTTCAATGAAAGGTTACATCATTGTTTTCATCATATCCAGAGAAGGTTCTTTTTTCCCAATCTACAAGCCTGCTAATAATGGATGGTGAAAACGCAATTCAGGTTCCAGATTATTAAGAACTATTAATTGCGGCCAAAATGAATCCTTGTTGCTTTCATTAATAGGTGCACCATCCGTACCGTGAAGGTACGTTAAAAAAATACACTTATCGGGGGCATTTGCAGCTACTTTTCTATACAATAATCCATCATGAATATCGCTGATAATTCCATCTGTAGGTGGTTTTAAATTGTGTACATTTTTTCACAGACTTTCATTTACATTTTTAGGAGGGATGCGATTTGATACTTTATACCAATTGATATGAAATAGTTTGGTGACCTCATTAAAAGAGAATGTCTTTTAGAACAGTTTTTACAAAGTATTTTGTGTTTCTCAAATTTCTTTTTCGCCATAGGTCTTTCTAGTTCTTTGCAGCATTCTTCACAATGAAAATGATATTTAATAACATCTTGAGGCGGATCAAATCTTTTCGACAAATTATAATCGCTAATATCCCAAGCAGCAAATTTAGGTCCAGCAAGAATCTTAGTTGCCTCAATGAGAGCACAACGCCCCTTATAACTCAGACTAAACCGCGTAGAAATTCCAAGAATCACGATAATAACTTCACAAAATTTTAATCCGGATTCCTTGAATATTACAGTATCTCCAACACTTAAAAGGCAATCTTTTGATGCGTTTACGTTAAAAAAAATCTTGATCGACGTCTGCGTCAGTGCACAAATGCGTCGTCAATGATGAATCTGGAGAAGCTGATTCGGCTTGCGTTCGAGGCATTCGAAATCCATACATTTTCTCCTCTGAAAAATTGGACGAATCAGAAGAATCTGAAGAATTCAGGACTATATTAAGCAGTTCTTCAAGAACCTTTGTTTTTGTTTTCACTGAGGGCCATTTTGAACATGACGGCACGGTTTGCTTCATCAGACACTTGGTAAACTTGTTCAGAATAGAGGTTTACAATTATTCTACATATAATTTCAATTAAGAAAACTTCAAAATAGGAATTAGTTCTCACAACTACGACTAGAAGAAGAAGATGAAGAAGCTATGAAACATGACGATGATTGTCCATCTTGACCCATTGCACGCGATTGTATCCGCAAATCATCATTTCCATCTTTGTTCAATAATTCATGTCCAATATTCATATGCTCAACCACAGAAATATTGGGATATTGTTGTTGAAATGTTGGGATGTTGTATCTCAGCTCTAAGAAAAAAAATTGGGCTTTTATTTCGTCGGTTCAAAAAACCCGATTTGAACTGAAAAATGCACAAGTCAAACTACAAACCTATTAGGATCCGCTTTATTGTGAATATATGAAGTAAAAAATTGCTTCTCTAATAGCCTCTATTAGGATTGTCAGTGGATAGTCGGAATTAAATTAGTTGGATTAAATTCCAAAGTGCAGCCTTTAAAGTGACTCTATTAGGTATCTTTTGGGTTGTATTTTATTAGAAGATGCGCAAGTACAGAGCTTCTTTTCTAATAGGATCTATTGGGATTGTTAGTGGATAATCGGAATTAAATTAATTGGATTAAAATTCAGAGTAAGTAAGTGGATAATCGGAATAAAATTAGTTGGATTAAATTCAAAGTGTAGCCTTTAAAATGGATCTATTAGTTTTTTATTGGGCTATATTTGATCAGAAGTTGAACAAGTACTAAATTGCTTCTATAATAGGCTCTATTAGGTTTGTTCGTAGATAATCAGAATTGAATTAATTGGACTCAAATTCAAAGTGCAGTCTTCGAAGAGGTTTTATTAGGTATCTATTTTAGCTTGTATTTTATCGAATGTTGAACAAAGGCTCCATTAGGAATGTTAGCGAATAATCGGAATCAATTTAATCTTATTAAAATTCAAATTGACTCTATCTTGTGTCTATTAGGTTGTATTTTATGGTAAGTTGCGAAGTACAGAATTGCTTCTCTAACAGGATCCATTAGGCACCTATGTGAAATCAAAACGTGATTCTTTTTGTACAATTTATCTGAAAGGCTCCAAGCGGCATCAAGCGGTTTTTTGAATGAGATGCTTAAAGTGAAAAATTGCTTTTTTTTAGGAGTAATATCAGGTGCTTTGTTGGAAAATGGGGATTGCATTTATGGTATTACAATTCGTAACGCTCTCCTTCAAGCTGCTGTAATTATACTTATGGAAGTATGAAATTTTTTATCTAACAGGTTTCATGAAATATTTTAATGGAAAAATGGGAATGAAATTAATTCTACTGACATTCGAAGTGTTACTGTCTAAGCGGTCCTAATTGTTCACATGTTTGACGTACCTAAAGATAAGACTTCAAATATTTCAACTTACCGGCATTCATTGCAGCATCTACCTGCCTTTCCCGTCGACGTACAGTTGCTAGATGAAGAATTTGCGAGCCATCAGAAAAATATCGGCGTTTCCTTGATGATTTCGGTGGGGATTCACTCATTGCTGAAAATATAATTCATTGTGAATTGGATGTAGTGTTAAGTATACGTTCCTACATTTCCTGTTCAGTGTAAGAAAACACTTTGAAACTTATGTCACATTTAACCGGAATGTAGGTCATTTTCGTTGACCAGTTTACTTTTGAAACTTTTTGCATAAAATAAAGAATTCGAAATATAATATTAAAATTCGGTCTTTTCAACAGAAAAAAAAGTATTAGGGCTAGGAAGTTTCTTGCTCTGTACCCTCAATTCCATTCAAAAAATGAGAACCGCTAGAGTACGAAAAAATATATAATTATAATATTTGTTGAGTAAAATGAGAAAATCGAATTTTGAGGTTAGAACTCAACACCCTTAATAGCTTTATGATACTGAAGGAAAAACTTTGTTAAAAAATTTTTTAGAACTCTAAGCAGTGGAGATTATAAATTTATTATTTTTCTTGTGACACTGAAGGGGAAATTCAATTTTGAAGAGATTTTTTTGACGTGATAGTAAAGTACTTTAATTTTGACTAGAAAAATTTAATACTGTAATTTTTCTCTAACCTGAGAGGAAATATATCATAATTATTTATGATTTATTTTGAAATAGGAGGGGGAAACTTTTCTATCCTCAGAGGAGAGAGGTTGTCATTTATTCATGTGGATATTATTTTTATTTTCGCGATATTGCAGTAGAAGTTTAAATTTTGCATAAGTCTATAGGTAAGTTTCTTGTGTCTATTGTCTTCTTTTTTGTCAGTTCAATGGAGGAACAGTATCAGTTTGTAGACTTCATTTTGACTTGGGAGTAGGAAATATTATTCAGCTAATCATTGTAAAGGTTAAAAAGTATTTTTAAAGGCAAAATGACAAAAATTGTTTCATTTGTGGACGATGTGAGAAAATGGTAGTATTGGTTGCATCAAAATAAAAACAAAATAGTTGTAACGCTTATCAAAAGTGTCAAAAAGTGTGAATAGTGGCGTAAGCATATGAAACCTGTTATAATTGAAGGACTGAGTAATTTTTATAAATTGTAAATTCAAGTTCGTCTGTGCGAAAAATTGTATTTTGATAAACGTCTTAAAAGTAAAATGAATTCCAGAAGCTCTATCAAATATTCTAACATTTCCTTGCTGCTTTCTAAACTTTTACATATTAGAAATACAATTGAAAAATAATCAAAAAGCTTTCATAAGTCGATATTTCAAATGATTATATTTATTGATTATAAAATATTATATTCAGGATATATTTATTGTATGATAAAATATGTAAAATATATTTTGGAAAAATATTATGTAATTCTAACTCAAATCCACACATTTTTTGTTTAGAAGGATTATTGTGACTTTTAAAGCTTCGAATTCAATTTTTTTACTTTGAAGACCATGGCACTTGGAATTGGAAATTATCTTAGAAAGTGAGAAGAGAAGCTTTTGCAAAATAAGAAGAAATTAAAACTGTTACTGGGGCTTAGTTAATAATATCTTTACTCTGGATGCTTTTTAATACTTACTGTAAATCACACAGAATCAGTTGGGTGTCGAAGAATTTCACTTCTTTTATCACGAATTATCGTTCTATACTTTACAAATTCACACAATGATGAGTATAGATGAATGAGCTGCCTTCAGAGAAACTACGATCGCGATCATCGACATACAGATATGGACGGTTGAGATTGATCTCTAGCAATCGCCTACGAGCAGAAAGAGACAGGTTGCCCTCGAGAATCTCCTTTTCTCTTTCTAATCCACATATACGCAAGCAACAATAGTCGTACGCGCTCACGCTTAGTGCTAAATTTCCTCCCTAAAAATATTTCAAATTTCTAAGTTAGCATTCATTTCCTCCGTTTGGAATGTCTGCGCTCTCAGACTTTCAATTTGCACTGGAATTCCAATATGAGGCCGACTTTGGTTCTTGCCTTAAATGGCCTTGGCCTTAAATCCGTGGGACTCGAATGTCAATAATCAGGGCCGTATGAATCATTTCGATTTGATTTTCGTTCGCAGTAAGAAATATTTATTAAATTCCTTTAAACGTTTGTTTGGTTTGAAGGATTAACGCTGTCTCTTGTTTTCCTGCGATATTTTTATAACACATAACGTCAACACTGAAAGCAAATGAAACGAAATGCGGACCGTGTGAACTGACGAAACTATGCGCTTGTGATACAGCCCGCTTCGTTAGTGCGGTACTGGACGAGTTTGCTGGCTTTAGAGTCAAGCTGTGTTTACGCCGTCGTACCCTAGTCGTCGAACGAAATTCTCGGAAGGCCATATCGCAGAAGGTCTTATTAGAGACTTTCAGTGTATACGTTTATATACATGCGGGTGCGTTTGTTTTAAACCGACAAAAATATTCTCTTTTATACTGGGCTAATAATTTTAAGAACTGAAAAGGAAACAAAACAAAAAGAATTTCGCGGTTCAAATTATTATTACTTTCATTAATTCTTAATACAGTTTTGCCATAAAATTACAAAATGTCTGTGTGAAGCTCGCAAAGAACATTACAGTGATGTGTACAAAATATTTGCAGATTCTCCAGAGGAATTCGCCAAGTCCCTGAAGGAAAGACGGGCTACATTTTTTCCGACTCATTTAGTTCGAACATCAAGTTCCGATCTGCATGTACTTGCCAGGATGGAGAATGACGTTCAAAGAAAGGTATATAATTCTGTGATGAATAATTACAATCATTTCCTGTAATACTCCATTCAAGAGTAATCTTAAAAGTCAATGTTTACAGAAATGATTTTGAGTCCGGATACAAGAAGTGTTTTATTCTTGCATCAGTCCTTCCAATCCAAATTTCTCGATTCTTTAATAAGGGGTCGTCCATAAACTACGTTACTAATTGTAAGGGTAATTTGAAGTAACGTTGCTAGCCAAATCACCGTTTTACAGAAATCTTATTTCTAAAAGTACTTATTCAGAGTAGCGACTTGACCGGGAAACCGGGAAAGACCGGGAAATAAACGGGAATTTTATTGACCGGAAATAACCGGGAAATGACCGGGAATTTAATTTAAAAACTGGGAGATTACTTCTGATTGGAGTAAAATTCAAGGTTTCATTCTTTTAATAATTACCCATACTATATGAATTGGGTTGAAGTTTCAGACTTCTAGTCTGACGATTTTTTTTACATTTATTGGAATAAAAATATCAAAAAAAAAAGATTTCAAAGTTCATAAAACTCAAAATTTTCATTTATTTAACAGCAGTAATTGATCCGGCGTTACCAAGAATTTTAAGAGATTTCATAAGATTTCAAAAATTATAAAAGAATTTCAAGAGATAAACAGACTTGAAGGATTAAAAAAAATATCAAGGGATGCTAGGAGATTTTGATTGATTTTAGGGTTTTAAAGCGATTTTTAAAATAGTTGAAAAGAGTTACCAAAAGGTTTTTTCAGAGATTTCACAAGATTTCAAGACATTTCAACTGATTTTAACGAATTTTAAGGAGTTTGAAGAGATTTCAAGATGTGTCAAGAGATTTCAATAATCCTCAAGGGATTTTGAAATATTTTAAACGATTTTAAGACATTTACAGAAGATTTAAAACATTTTTAAAAATTTCAAGCAATTTTAAGGAATTTTAAGGGATTCTATTTGATTTCTTCCACATTAGAATCAATCACTTGACATCACTTGAAATCTCTTAAAATCTAATGAAATCCTTTAAGATGCCTTGAAATCTTGTGGAATCTATAGAAATCTCTGGAACATTCTTTTCATAACTCTTTCAAACTCTTCTTAAAATCCATTGAAATCTTGTGAAAACTTTTGAAAATCCTTAAAATATTCTGAACTCTTTTAAAAATCCTTTGAAGTTCCTTGAAGTCTTTTAAAATCCCTTAAAATTCTTCGAATTTCTTTGAATTTAAGGAAAATGTCTCAAAATATCTTGAAATTCCCTAAAATCACTTAAAGTCTGTATGAAATCCCTTGAAATGCCTTCAAGTCATTCGATATACCTTATGATCCCGAGCAATTATATGCCTCTGCAACGGTGCGAGTTCGCAAAAACACGCAAAATGAATGTAAAATTTGTTTTTAGCCCAGAGGAACGTTACTTTCGGGGGGAGGGGGGGGGGTCGAAATAGAAACCTACGGCCGTCAACAAGGGGAAGGGGGTGGGTCTAAAATTGGCCCGATATTGGTAACGTAGTTTATGGACGATCCCTAAGCACTTTTACAACATTTTTCCAATTGTCATATATAGTAAAAATTGAAAATAATTCCTTTTCAACGTCTGGATACTTTTTGATTCCAAGTGAAATAATCTTATATCGTTTAAACTCCTATCGATAGACTTCTGGCAATCACAGAAAAAAATTATATACATATCTGATAAGAGCGGAATTTCGTGTATTATATCATTATTTTTTTACATAAGGACAAGCTACAAATTTCATCGGAAGGAGATTGAGGTTGCTCTTGTGAAGAAGCAACTACAAATAATGGCTAATGAATCCGTTATACCTTTAGTATGTATTTGCAAAGTTTTTTTTTGACTGGATTCAGTTCAAATTAGGCAGGGTGTCTCAAAATCTCAGATAACAGGTTGAAAATCAAATTAAATACTTACAACTTTATAGAAAAAGGTTTCATCAGAAATTGGGAAAATACGTGTGTTGTAATTTCCCCTAAAAAGCAATATATATTTTGTCCTTGTGAGATTCTATAACTTGAAGTGCACCTACCTTCCTGATTTTAATTAGATCCGGTCTTTAAATATAATCGTGTTTTTTCAAATGTTTATACTTCTAATGCTATTTTCAGATAGCATTTCCATATATGCGAAAGAGAAACCAGGAAATAAGGTAGGTAACGGAAAAAAACTCGGATAAATGAACAAAAAAATATCGAAGTTTGGAGTCCTTCATTTTCTGTATATATAGTAATATTCCTATTTCTTTTATCCCACGAAATTAAATTTTTCAGGCGGAAAAACCTTCGAAAGAAAAATTCGCCACACCAACATGTCCTAAACCATCAGAATTGGGAAAGTAGGATAAGGAAATGAGATGGAATACAAAAATTTGAGAAGGAGAAATCTTTGTAGCTTCCCATGCAGGTTTGGACAAGTTCTAAAAATTTGTGGAAGTTTCTTGTGATTTCGTAAGTTCATAAAGTTTATTTTTAATATGAATCAGACAAATATGATGCAGTAGCTAATTATTAGAATATTATATGGCAACACAGGAAATATTCGTCCTCTGTTACGAATAACCGAAAACTCTTGTGTATTGGTATGCATTCCGTTATGGGGCCGTTCAAAAAATGTGTAAAGCTTTTTGGGACATTTTTGACACCCCTCCCCCATGTTACGCACCGTAGTCTTTCGTTGACCCTCCTCCCCCAGGTGTTACGTAACTTTTTTCACAAAAGGTAATTAATTGAAGAAGAGACAACTCTTGTTAAAAATCAAACTAATTTTTGAGTTCTTAAACTAATATAATTATTTCTTTTATAAACAAATTAAAGGTGAAAAATTTGAGGTTATTAGGTTACAGTCTAGAGACTCTAAGATGAAACATTTTTGTCATTTCATTAAAAAGATTGCAAAAAACGTAAAAATTTTAAAGTTTTGTTAAATTATGAATAAGTCTCGAAATAATGGACAGTTTTCAATTTTTCGAGGCTCATTTTGAAGACTTTTACTCAAAAGATCCGTGACATATCAAGAAGATTTCATTCCTTTTTCCGTTTATTCTGTCAGATTCTGAACGTGAAAAATGAATTCGTATAAAGACAAAGTAAAATCATTGATAAGAGAAATAAAAAAAACAATTATGCTGTATATTTCAGGAACACTTAATGAACTATGCATGATTATCACATTCATAGTTTTTAAAAATCTTTTTTCTTCTGAATATTCAAATTATTCGAAATTTTACGACTTTTTGATTCTCATCCGAGATTGGCTGCAGCCAGGGAAAAATTACTAAAATTTTCTTGAGACATTGCGGACAATCTACGCAAAACTCGAACATTTTGGCTGTTTACAATATTTTCTTAAAGTTTTTTGAAAAAACATTTCCTTTTGGGGTCATTGAGTGCAGAAATTTGTCCGCTTTCGTGCTGTTGTTATTTTTAGCGAAAGTTATAGAAGTATTGAAAAGTATAAAAAATTATTGAAGAATATATCTTGACAGCGTTACGTAGTAAATCTCCATAGACCCACCCCTCGCCGCCCTAATAACGCAGCGTGGTATTCCTTCAGACCCCCCCCCCCTTCCTAAAGTCTTCACGTTTTTTTGAAAGGCCCCTACAAAATCATAAATTTATGTCAAACACCAGATAATATAGAGAAGTTTATGGCCTCACAATTTATTCGTAGAAAAGACGACTTTGAATATCGTTTGAACATTTCACAGATGTGCAATTTTAAGAAATTTATGTAGATTCTATGGTTTCCAATCACTTTCCTAAAATTAAGAATTATTTCTTATGATTTTTAGGTTTATCCAGAAATTTGAATGATTGTGAGAGATTTTAAGGAATTTTCTAGATTTTTGTTGAATTTTAAAACACTTCAAAAGTTTTAGAATTATTTTTAAGGATTTTTATTTCTTACGAGAATTCGAAAGATTCCAGGAGATTTTGAAGTTATTCAGAAATTAAAGATATTTCGAAGTATGTTATGTAGTTTTAAGAAATTGAAAGAGATTTTTATGGTTCTGAAAAAAATCCCTAGAATTTGAATGATTTTAAAGCGATTTCAAGGGACTAGTCAGTTTTCATGAAAAGGCCATACCAGGATGAGCATGTATAAGCTGCCCCCGGCCGAATCAGTTCGACATTTTCACCCTAAGTTGGTACTAATATGAGGCTCGATTTTCCGGAAGATTATATCTGAGAAATCATTTTTATGGGAGTTATGGGAGTAAGCAGAAAAATCGAAAAACATCTTTTTCTCGGAAACGGCTCGACTAATTTCGATGGGGAAAAAATATGTTATGGGTCCTAATGGAGGGATGGTTCCGAAAAATTCTGAGACACTTCAGACAAAAACAAAATGTCAAAAAAAAATTTCAAATTATTTCGATTTTTTTTAAATTTGGAAATTCTTGAGGCACGACCACCGTTTTTTGCCTAAAAATACCTTGAATTATGTGGAAAACTATGTGGGAGTTTGAGATCAATCGAAGAGGCTGACCATGGTTAAAAGAATTAAAAATCTCCAGCGTACCACGTTGAATGCACGTCCGCTGATGTATGTATAGTGAGGAGTCTGCAAACTTACGCTGGCATTAGACTTGAAACACTTTGGAAATGCTCGAAAATCAGACAAAAATTGTCCCAAAAATAATAGTACCTTCTATTCATCCTATTATATTATATCTATCCATTTAAAATTCTTTAGCCGTTGAAACATGAAGTGGATGGCTGGTGGCGCAAAAAACAAGTGTTTCAAAGCATTTTAGCTGATGATTTATTGGATTTCCCGGAAATGACAAAGGAAGATCTGAATATTCTGTTCACCGGGTCGTATTAACTTTCACAGGCGGTATCATACCTTGCCGAAATGATGGATAAGGATGAAGAAATTAACCTACAGTGTGTAAAAGATCGAACTAATGTGTTGAAATTGTTAGTTACGTCACTTCATATTCCCCGGAAAACATATAAATGCTTCATAAAATACGAACCTAATAGTGTTGGAATTTCTGGGGTACTAGAATATGTATGTGATTGTGCTAATGGGCAGCGAACTGTTGGTTACTGCTTACACATCGCTGCAATCATCTACTATTTGTCTCACGCAAAATATTTGGCTAAAATTGTCAGACCTGCTGAAATTCTCAGTCGAATGTTTCAAAAACGTGATATTGTCCCTGTTATTGAAAGTGACAGTGACGAAGATTGAGAATATTGACGAATAAAAGATACCATGGTTTGTGAGAGGCAAGGGGACTCACAATAAAGGAGCACCCCGAATGGTGAGAGGCGAGAGGACTCACAATAAAAAAGCACCCCGAATTGTCAGAGGTGAGAGGACTCAGAGTGGAAAAGCACCTTGAATTGTGAGAGGCGAGGGGATTCACAATAAAAAAGCACCCCGAATTTTGAGAGGCAAGGGGACTCACAATAAAAAATCACCCTGAATTGTGAGAGGAAAGGTGGCAATGTACTAGTTAACGAACGCACGAGTGGATAACCACTATAAAAGTTAGGTGTACAAGTGTACACATGCTTTTGAAGTATCACGGGAATATTTTGCTGTACTGTTGAATCATTTCGGAATAGTACCTACGCTGGAGATTTCTAATTTTTTTAACCATGGGCAGCCTCTCCGATTGATCTCAAACTTTCACATATTTTTTGACCTAATTCAAGATATTTTTACGCAAAAAACGATGACTGTGCCTCAAGAATTTTCCATTTAAACAAAAATCGAAAAAGTTTTGAAAATTTTTTTTTACCATTCTTTTTAGACTAAAATGTTCCATAATTTTTCGGAACATCCCTCCATTTGGACCGATAACATATTTTTCCTCTATCAAAATCAGTCCAGCTGTTTCCGAGAAAAAGATGTTTTTCGATTTTTCTACTCACCCCCATAACTCCCATGAAAATGATTTCTCAGACATAATCTTCCGAGGAAATGAACCTCATATTAGTACCAACTCAGGGTGAAAATATCGAACAGATTTGGCCGGGGGCAGCTTACACATGCTTATCCTGGTATGCCCTTTTTTTAAGGGCTATTTGACCTAATCCTCGCGACGGACACTGTCGGTCATGTCAGTCAATGACTGACTTCTGGTGAGCCCTGCAGTAGACGAACGTGAGCAGTTAGCAGGTATGAATTTGTCTTTCCAGCGTTGGATAGACGACTGACCAACTAGTCGGCTAAGCTACTGGTTCGGCTATTGGGCAACGACATATATATTGAGCATGCAGGAGGACATAACTCAGCCTTGCCTAACGCCTTGCTTAATATCAAACCAATTGGTCAGTTGTCCATTCTCTCTTACACTCGCTTTACTACAATTTTATGTTATTCTTATTGCTTTTAGAAGCCAACCCTCCACTCCATACATTTTAGGACTTCCCAAAGTATACTCGTATTTCTATTTACCTTATCAAAAGCCTTTTCCAGATCATCATATGCACAGAAAACTTTTTCATTTACTCTCATTTTTTCTATCATCTGTCTCAAGCTAAGCATCTGATATGCACATGATTTACCTGGCATGAATCGACATTTGACTTCCTAGATTCCAGGAAAGTTTGATTGAGAATTGACACACTGTGATATTTGAGTTATAAATCAATTGTGTTGTAGAAGTAAGGTAATTGTATGTGATTATTGCATTATACATTATTGTATTGAATTTCAAACGTCAATTTTTATTAGTGTATATAAATACACCTAATACATGCCCAAAAATAAGTAAAAGTGCTTAATTTTGAATGCGAAAAAAAAGAAAATTCAGCCCCATGTGTGCACTTTTCTAAAGGGCTGGGCTTTGATCATATTGTATCGCTGCAAAATATTTCCTATATTACACATTTTCTCAATCAAATTATTATTCTATTAGCCATGGTTTTTGAAATGACATGGGAAAAGGAGTAATTATCCTTATATTAATTCAACATATTTACTCCACGTATTAATGATCAGTACATTATCCATATTGAGAAATATGCAGGAACGAAGCAGTTGACGTGGAAGACGTCTGAATTCTAATCGAATGTACAAACGCTTATAAAGCTTTAAAAAGGGTTTAAAATCTAGAAAAGAATCTTGTAATTGGTTGTATAATTAGACTTCTTCAAACATTGACAATTCAATTTTTTCTTAATCACCCATTTATTTTTATTTTACTTCACGCGTTTCGAGTGTGGAAGAGGACAAACAATTGAATAACTTATGATATAAATTGTTTGGATGGCAGAAATGATATTTTCCATACTATCGTATTCAAATTGTGTCTAACAAGAATTTTGATATTAATTAATTATCTATTTAGACCGAAAAAAATCGGAAGAAAAAATTCCTCGTAGTATGAAAATAGCTGTCTGTAATTTCAATTTACAATAAACCAATTCTTTTCAAACTATTTTTTCCTTTTATGACCAATGCGGGCTTAATTTTATACACCCCCAGCAATAAAATTTTTTTTTTAATTTTTGTCTTATCTTTGTGTATGATAGGTCTCGTAATATGACAATAGTTTCTGTCAATTTCAATATTAAATAAACCACCTTATTTTATTAATTTATGCCGATCTGGTCTTAATTTTATACATGCCTGTTTCTTAGAAACGCATCTTTCAAGTTTTTAATTTATTTACAAATTTTTATGCATTCTACCAAGGAACTAGGGATAGGGATTCCTGGCGAGCAGTTGTATACACAAAAAAGACTTTCTTTCTAAGTTAATTATTTCTATAATTTTTAACATTTCTTAAACCAATATTTGATTTTTTTGTACAAAAATATTTAGCCGTAAATCTAGCACGCATTAAATGTAGATGTATTTGACTCATCTGTGATCATGTTACCTTTTTTTTTGCTATATTCTTGATACCCAAAACTCATCCGGGCTCCTAAGTACATATTACCCGACTACCCGAGTAATACCCGTGCCCCTGGGTTTTCGCCCGATTACTCGGGTCACCGGGTATTTGCAAAGTCAGAATCCTACAAAAAACATTTGGAATGCAAAGAAGTTTAAAAAATCATACTTCAATATATTAAGAAAATCCTTCATACAGATAGAAATATTTCCAATGAGTTTTAGAAAGCCATTTTAGGCTCGATAAAACGTAAGATGTTATTATACCATCGATCTCCCATTTCCAGCAATTCTTTAAAATCATTTTCCTTAAACATTCTATTCCGCCAAGTTTTATAACATCTAAAAATGTCTTCTTATAGGGTACTTTACAAAGAATTTTCTAAAATTACTGGGTCTACCTTGATTTCACAAATTCATGTGGTTTCACTTGGCAGATCTTTTGCATCGTAGATGCTTTTCAGTACAAGCTATCTACCGCAACGGAATATTCCGTTAGATCAACCTCTTTTCAGCTCGTTCAGGACTAGAGTTATATGAGCATTCTGTTATTATGTACCATTGAGTCCTAATCATAAATTTTCTTTAATACGTTTTTTATGTTAAATTTTTTCCAGTTTTATGATTTCACGGATGATTCTGGGTTTTAAATCTATTTAATATATTTTTGCTCTTATATATATATATATATATGAAGGTAAAAATATTTTTCTTTCTTATTATTGTGTATTTCGACTAATTTCTGAATCTTCATATTTAGGGCGAGGTCATTCTGGATAATTTTCCTAAAATTTGTTGACATTCTACCGACATGTGGTTTTTAGGAGAGGTAGGCTGGACGATACAGTCGTTAAAAGGCAACTGTTTCGCCTCTCCTGCAAGTGGTTTGAAATGAGTATCCAAAATAAGAGATTTTCTCTGAGTTCTCTTGTTGACAGTCAGTGTCTGTTTACAGCGAGATTTGGAACAATGCACTTTGTATTTCTCAAGTTTCTTCCCTGGGGTCATCCACAAAATACGTGATACTCTTAGGGTTTGGGGGGGGGGGGGTGAGATTCACGAAAATATCACGCTTTATGACGCGAGGGCGGGGGGGGGGGGTCAAAACCCTTTGTCAAGCGATATAGACCGTCTTCAATAAAATTATAAAATGGATTCTTTTTATACATTCATCTCTTACTTTATACATAAATTTCAAATAGCGCGGGGCTTTGAGTTTTACTTCTCACCTTTGGCGACACTGCCCTTAATAAACTCACTTCAACTTTTTATTGGATGATACTGGACAATTTTTGGGTTATATGCCTATGATAAGTGTGTGTTTCCTTATAATATGTAAAGAGTAAAATCAAAGATTTCGTAAAGATTTCTGATAAAATTGAAATATTAATCAGGTAAGTACTATTTGAACATTACTCTAG
>JAUMHM010000085.1:34762235-34778659 GCA_032362435.1 Melikaiella ostensackeni
TCGAAACCACACACAAAGATAGATGTACACAATACGGCGTCACTTCAACAAATGTCAAGCTATCAAGCTGAAAATCTTACAAAACGTCAATGACACTTCTACCAACACAACAAAAAAAGAAGATTTGAAATCGACCGAACGAGAGCGTCACACGGTGACGAGTCCTAAAACTTTTTGATCAAGGTGGTATGTAGCTTGAGCTCAGTCAGCGTATAGATGAGGGATTATTTGAATAAAAATTATAGACAAAAAGCAGCTGATACTTACCTTCTTTCGAAGCATTTGTGCTACATAACGATGGATGTTGAATCATGTAAGCTGAAAATATTAGTATAAACGCTCTAGCACCAAGACTGAATTTGAATTTTCTTTCATCCAATAATAAAATATATTGTGTAAGAAAGATAGAAATGATGGTTGCCGCAATTTTAAAACATTTTTGCCGTACAAGATTCAGGGAAAACTTGCAGCAACTTTTTTTCGAGGAATCTGCAATATTTGCAAGGTAGCTCCAAGATCAGGCATTTTCGTGTAAGATGACTGCCAGTTTCTCGTGAGATTTCTGCAAGATTGCTGAATTGTTGCTGAAAGATTGCGAAATTGCAGTTTTTAATTTGAAAAAATTTTATATTATAATTAATTCAAAATATGAAATTTCTTCGAAACTGGGGATATTTATTTGAACATAGCATTGACACACTTACTACTTTTACGTATAATGTTTACGTATAACTTGCAGCATCTGGCAAAGCTCTTAGCATAAATGGACTGTAAATTAGCCTAAGTCTTTCACGCCAAGAACATTTTTAGGTTGCAGCAATCTTTCTATCAGAGAATCTACTTTTTTTTCGTGAAGTTAATTTTCAAAATGTTTAATTATAAAAATGGTTTTTTCAATCTGGATTGAATGATTTCTACTCAAAATAGAAACAAATGAACTCTGATGTAGGGATTCTATTGAAGTCGCACCGCAAATTTTTCAAAGTTAACGCATAAGCTTGAACGAAAAATTGGATTCAAAATTGTATTCAATAATTAAAATGATTGATATCGAGAATGAGCGAGATGCTATATTGGAAAAAAATTTGAATCAAGGGAAAGGAGGAGGGTCAATATAGCCGGTCTTTGGGCACAGCTGAAAGTAAGCGCACTTGCGATAATTTGTTCTTCAGCAATATTTTCACAAAATATTATTAAATATCCCTGGTCCTAGAGACTGATTTTATTGCCCACCTTCTTTATTTGTGTTAGAGATCGTTTACAATTTTGTTGTCTTGTAAAAAGTGGAGTTTTTTTTATGTGCTGTGAGTGATCGGTGTATAGTAGTTGTCAACGAAAATTGTATCTTCCTCTTTTTCTCATTGCAGGCTAAAAAATACAATTTTACGAGAAAATTTATTTATCCTCATTACGCCTGTTCTTCTGATTCACTGTTAATAATAGAGACAGATAACTGATGGATTTTTTTATAACCTGAAAAAAGAAAACTATTGCTGGAGAATGAACAAGACAAGAAAATGATTAGTATAAATAATATTCAGAATAATTACGTCAGCAAATGTTTGAAGAGAGAATGCACTAAATTTTCCTGCAGTGATTTGCAGCGGTTTTTTCGTTCTTTGTAATAACATTATTAGATTTTTCGCTTCCTCTGATTTTAAGTTATACCACTCACTCTCATAAACAGAAAATCCCAAATTTGAACACTAAAATAGATTAGCGTATGAAAGATTCCATTTTGCTCATTAAAGGTGTAAAAAACGTGTATTTTAAAGGAAAACTCACGGCATTTTCTAGCTTCTCTCCCATGTAGCAAATAACGTACAAATTCAATAAAATTACGAAAACATAAGCAGCCAAAAAGATAAGTTGAAATAAGGAAACACCTTCACTTGCATTGACCGCCTAAAAATTAGTTTAAATAATTAGGAATTTGTATATAGATAGAAACATATATTAGAAATTTGTATCTATAAACATGTATAGATTAGTTCAGATATTTTGAGATTTAATAAGATATATAAGGCTATTTCAATGTATATAAATTAGAAATAATATTTTATGAAAAATATTTTAATCTGAGATCGTATGCATATTAATTATTTTGATAGCAAGTAAAATGACTTAGCTTACTGCCAAAACTCTGTATCCTTGCATACATAACTGGATGGAAACAGTTATCATTTCCAATAGCAATACACCGTTAAAGGTCTCCTCAATTGTTGATGCAAAGCTGAAATTTTTACAAAATTTTAAAACTTACTTTCATTATTCTTCTTGTCGAAACAAACTTCTTAAAATCTTTTCCGTAGTTTTATGTATGTCATTTTTTAAAATATAGCTTGTATAGAAATAGCTCCCTTGGTCGTATCCGGGGGCTGGTCTGGAGCTGGTCTGACTATTATTTTTTTTTTAATCCGGGACCGTGACCAGATTTCCATTCAGATTTCACATGAGATATAAAATAAAAAGAGCAATTTTTAAATCTTGTCGCGTAAATCTGACGAGGATCAGTCCCTCAAGACCGGAAGAAAAATCCATTTTTTCTCATACGCTTAATCGATTGATAAACTATCTGAAAACGTCCTGTAAAATTTGTAGCTCTGAGTTCGAAATATTTCGGAAAATATTGCAGGCAGTGCACGGGCGTGGCAACTTTCGGCGAGTTGCTTGCCATAACGAATCTCCCCGGTAAGAAGCTCCCAATTAAACTGAATTAAAATGCGCACAAATATCGTCATATTTTAAGTGTTTTGAATAGGTTACCAATCCCGTTTCTGAAATAAGCGTTTTAATACTTTTAATCGTTACCAAATTGTGTGTCATTTCAATCCCATTTAATCGTAAGATTTTTCGGTGACAGAGTGTGTACATTTTAATGATGTTGAGGGTGATGAAAACTAAAGTCAACTTTATACTGTCTAATAGCGTTAGGTAACCTCGCATATTGAAGTCAATTTAATTCTTTCTGACAAGTGATAATTTAGAACAAACCAATCACATTCAATTCGATTTTGCGGAATCGAAATTTGAAGTCATTTTAATACCATCCAGACGAAAAAAAGTTGAATCAAAGGAATTATATTTAATTCCTCATAGGAATTACCTACGTTTATAAGTTTTGAATATTGTTATTGGTTTATAAAAAGTCAAAAAAGACTGGAAATTAATAATTTTTCGACTTACCACACGTCTTATGATAAGTAATTATTTATAATAGCGCACGTACCTCTCGTATTAAAATTGAAAATGTTCGCATTCAAAAGCCATTTATGAAATATATATTTTGAAAAATAACAAGCAACTTTTATGATTTTCATTTCAGATAACGTTATAAAATAGTTTACTGTATTTTCTTATTTCATATATACAATAATGAGATTTCAAAAAAAAAAAAACAAATTATGAAGTTATATTTGAACAATTCCCAATCTCTACCAAAGTCGTGAGTTTGATCATTTTTAAAATTTCTTCGTCGGAGTTCTGTACATCTTCCCCAAAAAATTTACTATAAAATAAAACTATGCTACATCTATAGCAACAGGGATCCGGATGTAACGGAACAAAGTACTATGTTCAATTTTGTTACGTTACGTTATATTGTGAATCGAAATATTTATTTTTGTTCGTTACGTTATATCGCGTTCTGAAATAAAAGTCCTTTATAGTAGTTTCGTTATCGCATACCAAAGACGACAGTAGAGAATTATCCCAATAATGTCTCTTAAAAATAACGAAACGTAACTTATTTTATTAGACTGTTACCGAAACGAAAACAAAAACAAGGATTTCAACGAATAATATAAATTATGAGCAGGGCCGTTGAATTGATGTCCCTTAAACGGAAACTACGGCATTCCGGAAAAAAATTTAATGTGCTATTCTCATAGCCCCCTCCTCCCCCCTCCCAAAAAAACTTTGCCTCGAACTACAAGGTTATACATGAAATATTTAAAAATTTAAGATTGGTCAACATCGTAGATTTGGATTGGACAAGTGAATTTGGTTTAGGTAGACTTTTCGTGCAGTAATTTCAAATCAGAAGACGAAATCACTCTGCAATATCTTAGTTCCGAAAGAATTTTTCATAATCATTTTATTACTGCTATGTCATAACGTAGAAGGTTTGAATATTAATCGAAGTATAGTACCGATAGATCCAGTTCAGGTTCTAGTATCATCTCCCATTCAAATTCGAAAATTATAATTGTGACCCTGACTTAGAAAAACGCGAATATCTTCAATATTTTTACTTCAATGCCAACGACTCAATTGTGATCTACAATAATCGCATATTTCATGAGGCATCCATTCTTTATCCTGATCAGCAATTGTGAGTTCATAAAAATCTTCGTAAATCGTTCTGATCTGCTCAGAAATCGTCCTAAGAGTTATTGGTGGGTAGAATTCACTGCATACGTAGCAGAATGAATCAGGGTCTCTTTTACAATGATGTTTTAAGGTGGTAGCTTCAAGATCAACTTGTGATTTTGCACCTTTAGATTGTTAAGTTGAGAATTTTTTGGTTTTATTCATAAATGCCATGAGTATATGATAGACCCACACATTAGGGATCCTGGTCTGATCGTAGATGAGTCTGCCGTCCTGGGGGTAATAACCCTCATACCTCTCCAGGGCGAAGTATGACGGCTTTCCGACTTTGACGAGCACAAAGTCAACTCTTCGTCGGATACACTAAGGCTTCATCCTCACATCCTAATGCCCTCCTGCAGTTGTCATCGTTCACAGAATCTGTCGGAGAAGCAGGATTTCGTCACTCGTTCAAGCAACAAGATCATACTGAGAGAAAATCTCGTTTAGCATTATCAAAATAACAAAGATGCATGCATCACCTGATATCACTGTGGGATCGAACATATAATTATGCAGTACGAGAACGTGCGAAATGCTGGTTCGCACGGTTGTTATCTGCATAATGCTGTCGACGGCATCAGCTGATTTTCGACAAGCTTTCAATTTCCGCTAAGCGAGAAATCGAACGAGTGGAGTCTGGTCTGTTGGATTCAAAGTTTTTCCGAAGTTACGTATCAAAGATTGAATGCTGGGACCGGGGTACCGAACCGATTCAGGATTTGTACTTAAAGACCTCGAAAACATAGAATATGACCATTTTTCATAGGCAGGAATCATGTTTCACATGAAATCAGCGATTTTCCATGCTTTTTGAGGTTAGGGACGAAATGTGATGTGATGGAGCCAAACTGGCCTCGGATTCGGATTCAGCGACCTCAAAAACGTAGGGTAAGCCTATTATGGTTTCTGGGGCTGACAACTTTTTTTTGTGGAGCTGTTTTATATTCTATGGAAATTAACCTTTAAAATAAGCCCAAGAAAATTGTTTTATTTTTAGACTTTTTTCGCTTTATTTATGAAAGACTGATCAAAAATACTTCAAACTGGTATCATATTGGACGCAAACATTGTATACCTTTCATTCTACTTTGAGCAAAAAAAGTAATTTGTTTTATTATGAAAATTAGATGATTTTATGCGACTAACAAAAACCAGGCTGTCCCATACTTCTTGCCGGTAGTGTATATTGGAAAAAATAGTATGAAGGAAGTTAATTGTATTATTAAATTGTTATTGTTATTTCATTTAATGTTTGTTTCATTTTTTATTGTTCTTGAACTCATGACAAAAAATTATATATGAAATATTCGCTCTTCAAATTGATGATTACTCAAAACGAAACATACAAAAAGTATGACAAAATTGATAAAAAAAATTATTGGAAAAACTTCCACCTCACATGCGTTAATTAAATAATTATAATATACAAATTACTAAAATAAATACTAACATGAATAAAAACTAAAATTAGAAAAAATCTTCTATCTATAAAAATTTGTCAGCACAAATAAATAATTTGGTGTCCTCAGAAACATGAAAACAATTTATTGGAAAAATGCACTTTTTCGACCTTTTTGAATTTTGAATTTTTTACCCTAAAACTAATTATTTTAAAGCAGGGTGGCCGCTGAAACGGGAAAGCGGGAAAATGGGGAATAGATCGCTAATTTTTTGAAACCGGGAAAAACAGGGAAATGACAGTGAATTTGTTTTTTGACCGGGAATTTTAAAAATTTTTGAGAAAAAAATTTGTTAAATGACTTTAAATATAAATTTCATATCACATGATATAAATGCAATTATAAATAAGTGCGGTTTCAACTTTTTAAAAATGTTAAGTTCAATTTTCAACATTTGAATGGTTAAAATTTTAGTGTGCTAAATGTAAACTTCGAAAGTTAGAATTCTAATTGTTTAATTTTTTCTTAATTATTAATTTTTAAGTGAAATTGTTCAATTTTTTGTATAAATAACAATTAAACAATTATTAATTTCAAACAACTTATTTAAAAAGTTTTCCGTTTTAAACGAAATTTAAAATCGTTTGATTTTTATTGTTTATAACTTAAAATTGCTTCAGAATTATATAATTTTCAACATTTAGAAATTTATTGATTCATCCTACATTGTAGAGCATGGAAAATGATCGCGTGGATTTATATTTTTTAATCAGAAATCTTTCAACTGTTCAGTTTATAAAAGTTTAAAATTTCAAATTGCACTCAATTTAAAATTGTTCAATTAAATAGTTGAGCAACGCAAATTTTAAAAATTTATTAAATTTGTTAAAAATGAATAAGTGTTTGGAAATGGTTTCTGCAGAGTGGCAGCGATTCGTCACTTGATTCGCACTAAATTTGAACAATTTATGGACGAAAAGAGTTTTATAGTTGAATTAATGAAAGTTCATAAATATGTCATTTCTCATTTTATAAGCATGTTTCATAAACAGTTATCCATATCTGGTATTTATGATGGAATAAATTAAGTTTTTTCTACGAAATCGAAAAATATATTACCTGGAAATGAAACCTATAAGTATCATATTTGGTCATCCAATAAAAATGGATAATTTTTTAAACAATATTAATTCACAAATGCGCTATTTGGCTATTTTTGGATGCACAAACTTGATTCTCTCGACACATTCAATAATATAAATAATCATTTTTATTGTAAACATCAATTGTCAAAACAAATTTTTATCACGTTATTAATTTTTCTCGGCTGATGTGTTTGTAAACTTAAAATTGCGTTTTTCTTGTGGAATATACTTAAAATAACTTAGCAATAATTCCTTCCTATCAGTTGATAACGTTTGATGATTTGTTAAAGAAAGATAATAACAATAAAAATAGTGGATCGTTATCGAAGTATCTAAAAGAAGTTTTAAAATTTGTTATTAACAGTTAATTTCGCTAAAAGAACAAAGTTTAAATGCTGAAAAATAGCCAAATAATGCATTTGTCAATTAAGTTTGTTTTAACAATTATCGAATGTTAGGAATTCACAGCAAGAAGTCATTGCTAAATAACTGGCTGTAAAGTCCATGAAAAAAAGTGTAATTTTATTTATAAATATACATGACAAAAATGTGTTAAAACAATTCGTCGCCTCAGTTATATGGTACTACGCCATGTCCATTTTTTGAAAATTTTGAACGATTATTAATTTTAGGTTCAGTAGGTGTTAAACTATGTTTCTAAATAAATTTTTCCTGAAATTTATTCTCTAAGCTGCTGCAATTATTAATAAAAATAGTGACATTAATTAAAAGTTAGTATTACATTACGCCATGTGCTTTTTTGGATTGTTATAAGTGAAAAAATGTCAACTCAGTGGCGCATATTTTATATGGATATAACCTAACTTCAATTTGAGTGATAACAATTTTAAAAAATATGTTTAACTCTAAAAGTAAACATCGATATATTACTCGAAAGTCAACAATTTGGAAACAACTCATTTAATTCAAGGTATGCAATACAATAGAATAATGGGAACTATCATTCTGTTTAACTTTTTACTGAAAATTTTAGTCGTAAATAGTTTAATTACAAATATTTGGTGGATATGGCATACTATAATTCTGAGAAAAAATTAATTTTTTGAACCTTATATTACGCCATGTCCAAAACTAATTTTCCACATCAGCTAAAATACATTCATAATTATATTAACATTTGTGCAAATGTGTTCTTGAGTGCGCATTATTTTTGACTTATTAACTTATTTTGACATTTAAAAACATGTAAATAGAGTATATATAATACGGTCAAACTTTGAACGTCATTTTCTCAGTTTGACAGTTGAGGGACATGGTCTAGTATAACCCTGAGGCGTTGAATTGTTGTTTACAACAAAAATTATTTATTGTTATCGAATTTTCTTTAAAAATTTAGGAGTTCGTTATTTACAGTTGATTGCGTCGAAAGAATCAAGTTAGTACGACCAAAAATAGCTAAATAGAGCATTCATTAATTAATATTGTTTAAACAATCATTAATTTTTATTGGATGACCAAATATGATACTTAGCTTTCATTTCCAGGTAATGTATGGTATGATCGATTTCGTAGAAAAAACTTAATTTATTCCATCATAAACAACTGATATGGATAATTTTTTATAAAACTTGCTTATAAAGTAGGAAATGATTTATGAACATTCATTAATTCAGCTGAAAAACTCTTCTTGTCCATAAATTGTTCAAATTTAGTGCGAATCAAGTGACGGATCGCTGCCAATGCCCACGAAACAATTTTCATTCACTTATTTGTTTATAAGCAGAGAGCGGACGAGCCCTGTCTGAAGTTGCGCATCGAGCCTAGGCTCGGTTCCCTCGATGCGGAGAACCGCGCCATGGGTGGAAGTGGTGGGAGAGCACGCGCTGGGTACCATGCTGTCTGATAATCACAGTCACTGACATTCAAATGCTCGCGCGCGCTCTCCCATCACTTCCCCCCATGTTGTGGTTCACCGCAACGAGGGAGCCAAGCCTAGACTCGGTGCGCAACTTTCGACTGGTCTCGCCCGCTCTTTGTTTATAGCAAATTCAATAAATTTTTTTACATGTGCGTTGCTATTGGACGTCCTTTTTGGGTTATTTCATGTTTCCTAGGTATTATGAATTAATCTAAGTATTTTTTTAAAACCGGTACACTTCAAAAGTCAATTTTTCTTTTAGTTTTTGTTATTGAATAAAAGAAAATTTTAAAACTCTGCCATGCCAATTTAATGCGGAATTTTATTAGTTTTCATTTTAAAAAAACGTTAAATTCAGATAATAATTGTCTTCTGAAAATCAATTTGCCCACGGACTTTTTTTTGCGCCACTGTGCGACGTTCAACTCGTTACACGCTTTTTACCATTGAATCGTATAATTTAATAATAATAAAAGTAATAATAATTCTACGCATAAAATAAACATTTCTAATCCAAATTTATGACCACAGATTTACCGGATCTTTTCATGAATTCCCGGTATTTTCCCATACTTTTTAAGGTGCAAAAAATTCTCGGGTTTCCCGGGTCGCTAGACACCCTGGAATTTATTGAAATGGGTTTTAAGCTGAAAAATAATCTATGCCAGTTTCAGTGTTCCAAAAAAAAAAAGAAATTATGAGATTCACGAAGCGATTTTTTTATTAACTACCTTGTCGCAGGAATGGTTTGTTCGGAAAGCGCAAAGAGACTCCGGAAGCGCCAGAACGTCGCTCGATGATTAACACAGGTTCGTAATTTACAGAAATTTATAGCTTCTAATTACATCAACAAAAATTCTAAAGCTTTTTGAGAAAAACATAAAAAATGCATTTTTTGGCAGTTTCAACGATGTACAAAAGAGACACAATCAATGGAGGACAAAATGTAAAGCCGGTCGTCCAGCCTCGAATATCAAGAGATCAGCAGGAATTTGACGAAGCTTTAGGAACCTTGGCGAGAAGAAGAAAATACACATTGGACAATGGGTCCAGATATAATTCTAGTCTGACTGTGAATGGAGATCCTGCCAGAATATACGAAGGAAGTCCTCAAGATACAACCACTTCTATCATGGGAGACCTCACCCCGAAACCACCAGCACGAAAGTAAATAATTTTCTAGTGCACTCAACTCTGAATTTAAGTCCCCTGGATTTATGTCGTTCATCGAATTTCCACCGACTCGCATTCGTTAATGAGGGGGTCCAAGGGGCCGAGACAGATGTCGAGTCAGAGGTCGAGTGAGCGCAGCGGAGTTGAGCACTTCCGTAGCCACAAAGCGGGCAGTTTGAACACTCGCGTGCATATTTCGCGTTTATTTTTAAATACACGAAAAATTCCTTTTTCATTAATTAGTCTTCATTATTAAAAAAGATCCATCCCTTATGATAACAAAAATTTACATTTGTACAAAATATAGTTAATTAATATTATGTATTCCTATTGGAAGTGGTTCATACGACTCTGGCTGTTTACATTGGAGAAATTCTTCAAAGAGCCTCATGGTCATCGCAAGTATACCCGAAACCCGACATAAATACAGAGTTGAGTGTATTTTCGAATTTGGGATCTTTTATTTAATTCTTAATTTTTCAAAGATGTCAATTCATTTTAAGATGCTCTTGAATCCTCGGGGGAAATAACAACTGCAAATTGCATTCCTCATTGTACATTTTCCCTCTTCAGGTATTTCGAAATTTAAAAAGTAGTTTTTTAAAAATATTTCTACAATTTGAGATCTGACACTTTCAAATAAATAGTGGTGTAACTTAAAATTTTTTCATTAAATTTCAAAGAAAAAAAAATCTTATAGATTTTTGTAACGAATTTATGACTTGGTTTGAAAATACTAAAAAAGAAAATCTACTTTTGAACAGATTTGGACAAGTGGGTCCAAGAGCTTTAGATAAAATACCAACCCTCGATTTTGATGGCAAGGAACGTTTATCAAATGGGGGCTTAGTTCCAAATGATAGTGAACCTGATCGTGCTCCAATTGCTCCAAGGTGAGAAAGACAATTGAAGTTAATAATAAGATATTAAAACCTTCAGGGTAGTCGCTTTAATCGAGGAAAAAAATTCCCGGTCATTTCCCGATTTTATCCCGGTTCACAAAACTTTTTCACGATCATTGCAATTAAAAAATTCGAACTCTTAAAGCTGAAAATATTTTTATTTTAAGTAATCAAAACTAAACTGCAAATTGAAGCACTTAAAGTGGAACTCTTTTGAATTTTAAAGTTTCAAGAAATTTTTTATTTAGAAATTTTTAATTCAAATGCTCTATAATTTAGACGTATAAAATAGAAGCTTTCAACACTTTTTAATCAAACAATTTTAAATTTCAGAAATTTCGCAAAGACTTCTTAGATTTGAAAGATTTGAAAGATTTCAAAGATTTCAAAAAATTTCAAAAGATTTCACAAGGATTTGAAAAATTTCACTAAGATTTCCAAGATTTCAAAGATTTTGCAAAAATTTTAAAAATTTCACAAAGATTTCCAAGATTTCGCAAAGATTTTAAAAATTGTACAAAGATTTAAGTTTCAAAAAATTTCAGAAAGACTTCAAAAGAGTTAATAAAGTTTTTAAATGTTTCACAGAGATATTAAAGATTCCAAAATATTTCAGTAGATTTCAAAGATTTCGCAAAGATTTTAAATATTTCAGAAAGATTTCAAAAAAGTTAACAAAGTTTTGAAAGATTTCAAAAAATTTCGAAAGATTTCACAAAGATTTAAAGGATTCCAAAAGATTAAAAAATACTTCAGTTGACAATTTTAAATTAGGTGACGTTGAACTGCGAAATTAAAAATTTTAAACTTTTATAAATCGAACAGTTTAAAGATTTCTGGTTGTAAAATATAAATCCACGCTATTATTTTGAGTGCTCTAAAATAAAGAATAAATCAGTAAATTTGCAAATGTTCAAAATTATATCATCTTAAACAATTTCAAGTTAGAAACATTAAAAATTGAACAATTTTTTTTTACACTTAACACTTTATAAATTAGAAGTTGAATTATTTTAAGTCATTTTAAATTAATAATTGTTCAACTGTTATTCATAAATCAAAATTTAACACTTTCACTTACAAATTAAACATTTTTTTAAATGGAACAATTGAAATTGTAACGTTCAAAGTCCAAATAAATGTACCATTCTGAAATTTTAATGATTCAAGGCTTTCTATTTCAAACAGTTCAGATTAAAATTGTTTAGTTTTGAATATTTGATTTATAATTGCTCATTTTAAATGTACAGTCAAATATTGCTAAATATTTACAAAATTTGTATTCTTTTTAATTACAATATTTCAAATTGAATGGATTGAAATGGAATATTTTAGACTGAAACAATATTTCAATAGGACTTGAAATTGAATAAAAGCGTTTATCAAATATGAATCTGTTATTTTGAAATTACTTAAAAATTGAAAATAGTTTATAAAGTTTCAATCGGACGTTTACATTTGTTTAACTACTAAGGCTTTCGAATTCAAGCAATTCAATTTCTGTCGTCAAAACCTGTAAATTGTTTAATTTTGAACAGATTCAGAATCGCCTTGTAACATCATTAATTAATTTATATTTACAGATAATCAACTTAAAAACGTTTTTTATAAAAAAATTCATTTCAACCGTTTTTAATTTTTAATTATTCAAGTCTTCAAAACTGCAATTTAAAATTCTTCAAATTGACAATGTACGCTTGAAAATAAAGACCTAAAATAGAACATTTTTTAAATAAAAGGTTTTAGAATAATTACTCATTGTAAACTGAATGATTTCATAATTTAAAAAGTTAACAACTGAACGTAACATTAAAAGAAAATTGAAATTGGACTTATTTTAAATTGCATTGTATCATGTGATATGACATTTGGGATATTTCAAGTGATTGGATACATTTTTCTTCAAAAAACGTGTAAAATTCCCGGTCAAAAAATAAATCCTCTATTATTTTGCCAATTTTTCCCGATCTCAACAAATTCTCGGTCATTTCCCGCTTTCTCGGTCCAGTGGCCACCCTAAACTTTGTACAGATAAGGAATACAAGCTCGTACTTCTATACCGCCTTAGGAAATATAAATTAAAATGTCTTATTTTTTATTGAACTTAAATAGGCGAAGCGGTTTGAGATCTTCCCAGAGATTTACGCCAACCTCAGACGTAGAAGAGGGTTCAAATTCAGCTGACGTGACTTTGAGGGATGAAAATGAAAATGTGCCAGAAGATTATGTATTTAAGCGATTTAGTCAGGACGCAGTGAGAAGATCGAATTTGTCAATCAACAGTTGTATGTCTATTTCTAGTACCGCAAGTATCAGAAAAAAACGGAGAGCACCCCAGCCACCGAGACTCAAAGATTCAGTGGAAACCAAAGAGGTTTGTTTCTTAAAAAATTACTTTTTAAAATTTTATATGTAAAAATCTTATTAAAATACTTTTAAATTTCACATTTTGCAACAAATGTAAAAATTATTCCAAAAATGAAAATAGACTCAAAAATCCTGAACGTTGGATCTCAGGAAATTAAAACTCCATTTATTTTAGGAAAGCAACATTCATTCCTCGGAAACAACAGAATTAGAGTCACCAACCACTCCGATAGAAATTTCCCGAGTAGCAGAAGACATCACCGAACTGACGAAAAAGAGTCAACAAATCGAGGAAAAATCGCTACAAAAATCTAGTCCAAGTCCCGAAGACTCAAAACTCGAAATCCTAGCACAAGTTGAAGTCATAATCACCGAAATAAAGAATTCCAAAGAAGATTCACCAAAAGATTTCCCAGCAGAAACTTTGCCATCAGTCAAACCAGAAGTTGAAGAATCTGCAAAACTGGAAAAGGAGGAAACCCCTGAGAAAGAAACCGTCGAAATAGAATTTCGGAGAGAAGCAGAAAGTCCACTCGAAATAATCAAAGAAATCACTCCTTCCGAAGATCTAAAGAAGAAGAAGTCCCCTGCGATTTCAAGAAGTAATAGCTTCTGCGTCAAAGAAGAAATAGAGAAGATTGAAAGACAGATAAAGGAACTCGAGTCTCAGAATCTCGTACGTAGACATTCTGAAGATTCAACCAACCGAAATTCTTATAATGCGAGGCTCTCAATTCAGGAAAATCGTCGACACTTTTTCCAGGATCTCGTTGACAATCCGGAAGGAGTAAAAGTGGAATTGAAGGAACTTCCTCGAGAGCAAACCGATATTCATATTATCAGACTAACGGATCCACCGGTTCCTGTTGAAGCTCCCAAGGAACCTGTGAAAGTGATTGAGTTACACATTTCAGAACCAATTCGTCAGAGGCCAGAGCTAGTTTTGGATAATCCGATTCCGAAACCGAGGAGAGGTAGTGCCTTTGGTCTTGAAAGAAAACCTTCCATTCGTGATCTCGATCGCGAAGATCCCCACCCGAGGGGAAGTTCGTTATGAAGATATTTCTAGAGTTCTAAAAAGAGAATTTTCATTCGGTACGAAAAAGAGATTTAAGAAAATATTTTCGAACATGAATTAATATTCGTTGTTACTTTTTAAAAATACGACTTATATTAGTGAATTGAAATATTCTCTAAATAGTAGTGCCTTCAAATTTGAAAGCAACACTTATAAATACAGAATACAAATTTGAATGTGTCGAAATTTGAATGATTTCGCAATATTGAAATAATCCAGTATCGCTCGATTTTTTATTTCATTTTATTTTTAATTTACTCGAAGTCAACTTGAATACAGTTTCTTTGATCGTAATTCATTTGATTTAAATTGATGTTGTCTTGAATTCATTTAAAATTAACTAGAATTTAGTAGGATTAATTCGCCAAATATTTAAATTTATTTCCCTAGAATTCATTGAAATTTATTTTTACATACGTAATTCAGTTGAATTCATTAAAATTTTGTTTCTCTT
This sequence comes from Melikaiella ostensackeni, assembly GCA_032362435.1. Classification (NCBI taxonomy): domain Eukaryota; kingdom Metazoa; phylum Arthropoda; class Insecta; order Hymenoptera; family Cynipidae; genus Melikaiella; species Melikaiella ostensackeni. Next base: position 34,777,008 of record JAUMHM010000085.1, read on the forward strand.
GAGGAATTCACTGTAATTCCAATTAATTATAATGAGATTCAGTAGTATTGGCTGTAATTCATTAAAAATTAGTTTGATTTAGTGGATTTTAATGGAATTTGTTGGAACTGACTAAAATGCAGTAGAAATCACTCAAATTGAATAAATTTTTACTGAAAATCAGTAGAGTTCACTGAGATTCCAATTCCAATTTATTAAACTGAAATTCAGTAGAATTGAGAATTTGAGATTCAGTTTATTTCACTGGAATCCAGTTTAAGTCACTGGAATTAAGTAGAATTCCACAGAATTCATTGACAGTACTGTGTACTACAGAATATATTAAGAACATTAAAATTCTCTGTACATGCTCAATTTCCAGAATATTACCCGATTTGAAATTCTCTAGAATTTTAGAACTCTAGTCTTTTCTCAACGAGTTTGGTACGCATTTCTTAAGGATAAAATTGTTCGTAAATTTAGAAGATGATGGATATTAACATTTTTAAAAAGTCGCCATCCAGATTTAAAAAATGTCGAAAAATACTTTGATTCTTATAACTTTCACTTGTTTTCAATTTTTACGAGTTAAAGATTGTAGCTTTAATGTTTAATTTGGGCATTAAAAATTAAGTTGAATACAGAAATTCGATTGACATTGAAACTTAATTTAATCATTTCAAAACGCAAATTTACGATTTTGCGAGTCAAAATCTAGCATTTGCAGAAGTTTGATCAAAGCCCAGTTTTATTTCAGTTGTTTTGATCACTCTGCTCTGAAAAACAAAGAGCGGTATCAAAAAATATGTTCAAAACTCGTATAGCAATTTTTTTGGTATATTTTGCAGTTGCCTTCATTTTAATAATCTAATCGGAACGTATTGTATGGCGAAAATCAATTACCGCAGTGAATTTTTACTGTATTTTCATATGTAATCTGATTGTTAAGCGTGATAGAGTCAAGACAGTGCATAATGTAATAAAATATTAAGCATGCGATTTTGATATGTTTATTCAGCAAACAACAAATCGCGAAAGATTTTCAATTGTTATTTATTGTTGAAAGTAATTAAAGTCGAAAATACCCACGACGATGTTTGCTCCGTGATAATAAACAATAATTACACAAGTGTATATTATTAATAAAATATATTTATAGTACGTCTCGCACAAAGAATAAATTTTTGCAAAACGCAGTAACGTCTTCTCATTTCGGAAATCTAGTATTAAGGCACGTTTTTTATGTTGATCTCTAGAACAATTAAATGCCTATTAAAAAATAATATTTTATTTTCCTTGAAATTTAAAGATAAGAAACTATAAATTTCTTCAAAAAAATATTATTAAAAAATTAGAAACCAAAATTCTAAGACGTTTGGTTCACGTTCTAATTTTATCAGTTCGAGATAAATATGATATAATAGAGTAGGTAATGATTAGCTATATTTACATATTTACATAATTTTAAGTCTTGCGACTCGCTGTGCTTTATATTTGATAAACCTATGTAAATTCGTCTTTACGGTCGAGACGACCAAAGCATTATCGCCGAGCTTCTGCTTTTGCTGTCGTATCTATCAACAAAAAATATATAACACATAAGAAAAAATATGATTACTTAATCGTTAGTAAGTTTCTGCTATGCAAATCATTTTGCAACCATATATATATAT
>JAUMHM010000085.1:34782134-34795391 GCA_032362435.1 Melikaiella ostensackeni
TTACTTGAATTCCCTTCAAGTCTTCGAAATCCAATGAAATTCCCCTGATATCATTCAAAATTCGTGAAAATACTTTAGTATCTCATAAAGGACTTCAAAATCCTTTGAAATATTTTGATTTCTTTTGAAATATTTTTAGGTCTCTTAAAATATCTCGAAATCCCTTAAAATACTTTGTAATCCGCAAAAATCGTTCTTAATTCCCTTGAATCCCTATAAGTCCATCAAATTCCTTCGAAATCTTTCGATGTGTCTAGAAGTCCCTTAAAAATGATAGTGAGAATACCTGGAAATTTGATTTTTAAGGTCAAAATCCCAGAAAACTATGAATTTTTTGTTTTGCTTATTTCAGTAAATAATAAAAATTTTGAAAAAGGACTTAAATAAAAGTTGTAGATCTTTTCAAAATACACCTTCTATCCAATACACATTTTTCCATAAAAATCATTAGTTTTCGAGAAAAGAAGGAAAATTTGGTAAAACGTGTAGAATTCCTTGAAATGGGACTTGCGGTACTCATGTGATTACTGATTAGTAACAGAAATAGTTCAGGCCATGCCGCTATCCCAATCCAATATCTCGCGGGGACTAGCACCCCTGTGTGAAAGGGGTAGGGGTATGAATTAAATTATTTCTGTGAAAAGTCACAGGGGTGCCTTCCCGCCCCTTCTCTATTTAAAGTCGCAACGAAAAATTAAACAAAACTTGTTTGTACTTGGTCTGCCCAATGTATACTATTTTTCATATGGAAACAAGTGTTTTAGACCAATTCGGACCTGCTCTTTTCATTAGTCGAAAAAAAATAACAAATTTTGATTGCTTATATACGAAGCTGTAGACACGTCGCTCTTTTAAACGTAAAATTTCCGAAAAAAGACGTATTTATGCAGATACGGTATTAAAATCGGACGCAGGCGCTCAGAACGCCGAGTTTCCTTGGGAAGAACGAGGGTATCTACAAATTTATACTTCAATAAATTAATGAAAGCGGATATGGAATACGACCTTCACGAATCATTTTTAGATTAATTGAATAATTAATTAGATAATTATGTCAATTAATTGAATAATTAATTAGATAATTATGTCAATTAATTAATCTGAAATTTCCAGCGGATGGAAAACTTGGAAAATCATTCGAACTTGCAGGAATGGCACTCCAGTTGTTGTTTCCAATGTGATTTCCAGAATCACTCTGCTTTGTAGATACATCCAACAACGCGTAATCGTCTTCATTAGGGATAAAAATTTCATCCACTACCAGAGGGAAATTACTTTCGGGTATTCGTAAGAGTCCTATGAAAGAAAAATCCAATGAAACATATGGACTGCACAAAAAATCACACGTTTTCAGATTTTTACACATTCATTTATTGTAAAAATTACAATAAAATATTTCCAAGTTATTTCGCTGAAAATTTTGTAAGAAAATTGGTTAGATTGCAGAATAGGGGCGTCACCTCTGTTTTGGCTGGAAAATAAATTTCGGTAACAAACTATAATAATCTTTAATTGAACGATAAATGAAGCGATTTAACGAGGCAAAAGGTTACAATTATTGTTACTTTTGTTACTACGATGTCTGAAATATGGGTCTGTCACGATATCGGAATGATCATATTTAACTCACCGTTAAGGTGCCTTCCCGCCCCCACGAGACGTTGGAAAGGAGTAGGGATTTGACCAACATTATTTCTGTCACTCGTCTCAGGGATACCTTCCTGCTCCCATGAATCGTGAATTCCGATATCGTGACAGACCCATATTTGAGACATCTTAGTAACAAAAGTAACAATAATTTTTAACTTTTGCCTCGTCATGTCGCTTCATTTATCGTTCAATTAAAGATTCTAATAGTTTGTTACCGAAAAATTTTTTTTCCAGCCAAAACAGAGGTGACGCCCCTATTCTGCAATTGAACCAATTTATTTAAATTTAATGACAATTTACGATGTATAAAAATTTGTTTATTGCTGTATAGCTTTCGGAGGATAATTATAGGGTATAAATACTAATTTTTAGAGTCCTTTTTATTAATTTAAAAAGTGATTTTGTACCTATAACAAAAAATTCGGTATTACTCGTAATTTTGTGCTTTATAGTGGATGCGTGAACATGAGATAAATGTTTATTTATCTGTAAAGTTTTGTGAGAAATCTGGGCACCAAACTCCAACTTTTGGACCCCCTCCGAATTCGAAAAAAAACATATATATATACATATTTTTCTCGCTCTGTCCTATTGTATACAAACCATACAAACTCCATCTATAACCTCAAAAAAGGTAAAGATTTTACTTCCCTTTTTTGGATTTGTTTGAAAAGTTATTAAATAATTACAATAAACTTAATTCTATGGATTTAAAATTATAAACTATATTGTCAATGAAACCGTTTTCGTATTATTTTAAGAGAAATACTTACTTGCTCCAAAACTCGCTGTAAAGCCTTTTTCTTATTTTCCTCGACGACATCCTCGGTTTCATTGTCAAAATCTTTAGCACTGGGCAATCCGGTTGGATTTTCTTTGTGAGGCTTGTGTCGCTGTCGTTTTTGCTTCCCCATTTCACAAAAATCACGTTATTTTCAGAGTCAGCAAAAAAGACACGTGCGCCACAGGGCTTTAAAATTTTTAAGGTTAGGATATGTCGCACGACGCACGTCACCAAACTTCAGTGTATGTAAATCGTAAATGGCGCAAACACGTAAATTTACCAAATTTACAATTCGAGATTAGGACAGCAGGGTGCATTATTGTGATCAATGTTCTATCATACATTCATGCATATGTGCGGGCAATGTTAAATGTTTATAAACTGTAGTGTTTAAAAATAAGCAAGTTATAAGAAGAATTTAATTGTTTAAATAGTTGCAGGTACGTTATTTCATTACTTGACGAGTCAAACCAGTCTAACAATTAAAAACAAAAGGGTTATGTTTTGTTTTGTTAATTTATTAAACCTTAAAAGAGCCTAAAGTAATCAAAAGTAACCTGAGTAACCCTATAACGAAAAACGTGGACTCGTAGGCAAAATTCATATATACATATAATTATAATGTATAGGTAGCAAGTCGACTTGGGAAAAACGTGCACTCACGAAGTTTTATTGTCCGTTCCTTCCGCATTTATTTATTAAATTTTACGTTAGAAAAAATATCATAAAGTCTATCAAACTTTAACCCAGGTATTTTTTTACCCTAAAAACATATTATAATTTGATAAAATTTTTGAAGTGTAAATATTAGGTTATGTTTCTTTTCGTGAGTTTACTGATAATAATATAACCTTGATAATAATGATTATAATCTCTTTAATTTGTTTCAAATAATTAAGTTTAGGTCTTTTCATGCTACTTTACTTTTTTAAAAATTAAAATAGTTTTTGGAAACATACTAAATAGTACCTATATTATCTTCCTTTATTCACTGACGAAAAATTTATTTCATATTTCAGAAGTTCTGTTCGGTTCCAAGACCTATAATTTTCACAAATGGCGGAGAGCAGCGTAGCAGGAAAAAGTAAGGCAAGTGACGAGAGGTCTGATGTGACGACCTTTACCTGGACGATAGAAAAGTTCAAAGACAAGCGTGAAAGTTCATGTAACAGTTCGTGGAAGTCGCCAACATTTCACATATCAAATGATCCCACCATGGAATGGTACCTTTTGTTATGTAAAAGGAAAAAGCTGCTATCCTGCTCAGAATGCTACGACTGTGGATTGACTTTCATAGGCCTGAGTCTCCGGAATATCTCCCTCGGGAATAATTTTCAATATCCCGTCAAAGTGAAATTCTCTATTGGACTTCCTAACAAAGGAAAACTCTTCAGTAGAAGCATGAAAATAGCAAAGGCCACTGGAGGTTTAAATTACGGCTTTCAGTATTTCCTTGAAGAATCCGAATTATTGAAACATCTTCCTCCAAATGGAAATCTTCACATAATCATAAAGATCAGACCATTCAAGTCGATCCCGAAACCTCATGAATATGTTGACAAAAACTTTCAGCCCTTTTTAAATAACAAGTCTCTCAGCGATGTCGTTTTTTATGTTAATGGAAGCGAATTTCCAGCTCACAAAGTTATTCTTTCTTCTGCTAGTCCAGTATTCAGTAGGATGTTCTCTAATGAAATGAGGGAAAATCTTATGAATCAAGTTGAGATGACTGAAACAGATCCGGACGTTTTCAATGAAATGCTGAGATACATTTACACTGGAAAGGTTGAAGATTTGAGTGACGTGGCCTTCGATCTTTATGAATTAGCTAATAAATACGATATCATAGGTTTGAGAATGATGTGCGAACAATGTCTTCTAAACATTTTGTCAGTTGAAAATGTAATTCATGTTCTTGAACTTGCTGATTGTCATAATGCATCGTACTTGAAGAACGAATGCATAGCTTATATTGATAAACATTTTGATGATGTCAGGAAGACAGATCCGTTTAAGACTGTAAAGAGAGAACTACTGGTAGATTTACTGTGTGCTGTGAGAGTCAAGAAAGTAAAATCTTCGTAATCGAAAAGTAATTAATAGTTAACCTTTAGTTTGACAAGAAATTTCGATACAATAAAATCGATAAATTACACGCTGATATAATGCTTAAGTGCATATTTTATATTTAATATGCAAAATTCATTGTGTGACAGTATCTGCGTATTTAGGGATTTAAAAAATATATAAAAATATGAAAAAATAGAGGTGTAGTGATAAGTATTTTTTACAAGGATGAATGTTGTAGGCATGTAATATGAAAGGACATTTTTCTATATGCAAGTTGTGTAAGATTAAAAATAGTTTAAATTATCATTGATTTCAATTGTGGTTTAAAATATTTTAAAACCTATTTTGGAAAAATTTAAAAAATTCTAGAAGATCGTAGAATTGACATAAAAATTAATGATTAGTTAATATTCAACTCAATTTATTACTAACGTGTGTTAGGTCATATTTAGACTTGTTTAAAAGTTTTAAAAAAAATTGTGTTCAATGTAAGTATTTGTGAATAAACTTTTAAGATGTTCGCATAGATTTAATGAAATAAACAATTCTGACGAATAAAACTATAGATGACTGCATTCTTAAATTATCCATTTATATTTTCGCTAAATTATTTCATTACTGAAGAAATATAGGGTACTTTTATTTTTAAATATTTATTTGCTTAAGTTGCAAATTTGAAGTTATTAGTTCCTAGCAGTTCCTAGTGGTTTTTATGTGGCAGATGGTACTGATAAATGAAAATTGTGTCGTCTGCTCTTTGGGAAAGTAGAAAATCACGAAGTAATAGATTAAAAATCTAAGTGTGCTTTAAAAATGTATAAAATTTAGTACTAAAGAACAGTTATCCCAATAAAATAGTGAATAGCAAAAGTGAACTATTAAAACGGTTGCCACCAAGTGATATAAGTTGACCTAAATAACTAAATATTTACCAATAAATCTGTTATTTGCTGCCTTTGAGGTTATGTTTTGGAATCAAATTCAAAAATAAAAAGTTTTTAAAGTCAATATGTATAGGGAATTGTTTTAAAAATTTCAAAAGATACTAAATAGAAAATTATGCTCATAAAATGTAGTAATTTCTATAATTTGTCCGAAAAAGAATTGTCAAGAGTGTTACACGTTGCTACAAAAGAAAGTGCACCATGTTCAAATTTTCAAAGTTTGTTTTAAAGTCCTCAAGGCGAAGGTAAGTGTTTTATTATAATTTTATTCCAATTTTATAATGCCATGAGTCACGTTTTATTAGTCCACTTATTGCTATTATTCTTCTAAAAGTAACTTTTGAAATATGTGGTAACTTTATTCACTTTTTCTTATGTTTCCCCTCTTTTTTACTTTTTCCACATATATTGAAATCGAAAATAATTTGACATTTTTTTAATTCAAATTCAAATCATAAATATTAATTATAAATTTTTCCAGGAACATTTCCTGCTTGCTGTATACTTTCAACGAGAATTTTTCCACCGCCCCATGTTTTGAAAATCCACAAACAGAAATTGAGCTTTGTGGTCAAAAATATGAAACCGACGATTGGACGAATATTACCCCAAAAATAATATCAAGATTAGGTCAAAATTTGCATCGAAATACAAAACATCCCTTGGGTCAAATGAAACGTCGCTTAACAAATTACTTTTATAAGACCTACTGTAATGGAGCTGGAAATCCGATTTTTAGCGTCTTTGATAATTTGAGCCCAATCGTCACCACTCAACAGAATTTTGATTCCTTACTGATTCCAAAAGATCATGCGAGTCGAAGTAAAAATGATTGTTACTACATTAATCAGGGGACCTTACTCAGAGCTCATACCACTGCTCATCAAGCTGAACTTGTTTCGATGGGACTGAATAATTTTCTAATAGTCGGAGACGTTTATCGAAGGGACGAAATTGATTGTACACATTATCCAGTTTTTCACCAGGTGGATGGTGTTAGGATTTGCACTGCGGATGAAGTTTTTGAGAATGTGAAGGGCACTAATGGATTAAAACTATTTGAAGACAGAGGAAATGAGACTCGGGATAAACAAGGATGTCACACTTTGGAGGCTGTTAAGATTATGGAGTTTGATTTGAAAAATGCACTTGTTGGTCTCGCCCAAACACTTTTTGGAAAAGGTGTTTAATATTATTTCAAATCCAAACTTAAACTGTTTCAAAGAACCCCGCACAAAATGTATGTAATGAGACAATTTCACCGAAAGGGTTTTTCGATACATTTTGTGCGGGGTCTTTTGTAGCAAAATGAAACAAAAATACAAAACAAAACAGTGACATGTAAAACAGTATCAGAAAATGAGAAAATTAGAGAAAAATCGACATAGTGACTATCATGGATAAAAAGATATCAACAGCCATCCATTTAAGAACAGGTGCCTGTTCATAGAAGTTTCCCTCTTCATATTTGGGGCTCTTCGGCACATAGCCACTTTCGTCAATCGTTGGGCAATCATTCCGACGAATTTTATTCAAGCTTTCGTTCTTTGAATCGATAAGAAAATAGAAATAACACGGATGCAATTAGTAGAATTCTTGAACAAAAAACGTAGGATAAAATATCTTTCTACAAATTCTAATATATTTTAAGCCTAATTCTACCTGCTTATAATTAAGGGCATTCATATCGAGGTAAACTACTTGTCTTCTTAGCCATATCTGAAATTTGGAAAATAAAATCACACCAACAGGCTCACTCCACGATTCTCACACATACCGTTCAGGTGTGAAAATCCTAACACTAGGGATAACTTCCCGGGACGTATCCAACACCTGAGCTTGTAGGCCACGTTAGGGCATTTTTCACACAAACTTGAAGACCTAAAATCGTACACCGTTTTTACTTTAAATCAAAATTGAATAATTAATTCTCACAGTGCGCCGTCAAATTATTGCAAGAATCAGATTATCAGAAATAAGAAAAATTGTTTTAGTTTTAAAGAATACTTGATGATTGAATTAAATATTCCAGAATGAAAAGAAATTTTAATTAATGAACAAATTATTTTAATAATACTTGCCGAAAAAACTTCAAGTTGGGCGCAAATACTTAAAACACACACACACACACAGGTTTTACACCCAACTTGATTAATGAAACGGTGTACGCTGATACCAAATATTCAGTAGAATATTTTGATATTTGAGAAGAAGACATCCTGTTCTAAGATTAGTAATTTTTCTTGCAAATTAAATTTTTACTATAAATTACTTTACTTTCTATATTTTGAAATTGAATTTTATTCTTTAATGATTTTAATTAAAACTCAAATTCATAAAAAGTAATTAAGCCTGTGCTTATTAAAAAAGTTGGTCCAAATTAAATTTAAACATTCTAAAGAACCGATTTTAACTTTAGGAATTAACAAAAAAGTTATTTAATTGTATGATAGAAAACAAATTTTTGTATTTTATGCCCCAAGAAAAGATAGAACCTGATCTAAGAAATCCATATTTCAAAAATCCACTCGCTAATGAAACAATGAAGTTTCGATTTAGCGGTCACTATGTGATTGTTAATTTAAATTACAACCTATCATTGAACTCTTTGTGAAATCTCTGAAATTTTTGAAATCTTAAAAATCTTTCGGGGTCTTTGAAATCTTTGTGAAATCTTTGAAAACTTTGTGAAATTTTTGTGAATTTCTATGAAATTTGTAAAATCTTTCTGAAATCATTTGAAATGTTTTGAAATTTTTTGGAATCTTTGAAACCTTTGTGAAATCTTTAATATTTTTGTAGAATCATTGAAAACTTTGTGAAATCTTTGATGGCTTCTGAAATTATAAAATTTGGTGTGCACTCAAACGTCGAGTGATTTGATAATGATTCCAGACTTTCAAGACATTTTGTATTAATCATCAGTATATTTTGAAATTTAATTCAATTGACTAGACTTTTTTGGTAAAGTAAACCGGAAATTTTTTCAAAAGTAGACCTAGAAAACCTGAAAAAGTCATGACGTCCGTAGCAACCCTGCTGAAAGAAAAATTTATAACGGTTAGGGAAAATGACAAATTGCTCAGGGAAAAGTCAAGGAATGTCAGGAAATTTCGAGATTGGGATTTTGGAGCAACCCTGTAAATAAAATAAAAATAAAATAAAAATTACCTCTCTTTTTGCTTGCAGGTGTTCAGTACCGCTGGGTAGATGAATATTTTCCTTTTACTCATCCTTCCTGGGAGTTGGAAGTATTTTACAATAACACATGGATAGAATTATTAGGATGTGGGATCGTGCGACAAGAAATTTTACGAAATGCAGGTGCTTCAGAACGAATTGGTTGGGCTTTCGGTTTAGGTCTCGAACGTCTGGCTATGTGTTTGCACCGAATTCCAGATATCAGAATTTTTTGGAGTACAGATACTGGATTTTTACACCAGTTCGAAGTTGACAACGAAAATTCTCCTGTACAATATAAAGTGAGGCTTGAATTTAAAATTATTAACTTGTAATAAAGTCTTTATTTCAAAGCAAAATAGCCTTCAATATTCAAATAACTTCAAATAATGGCTTTCAAAGTTAGACAATTTCCAATTAAATAAAACATTAAAAATATTGTATAATTTTTTGAATTAAACAATTCAAATTAAATTAAAATTTTCCATATTGAACATTTCAAACTCAAAACTTGTAACATTTAAAGTGATTGGATATGTTTTTCTACTAACAAATTTTTTTAATCCCGTTAAAAAAGTCACTCTAATATAAATTTTGAAACAAATGCTCTAATGAATTTTCAATTAATTTCAGCCAGTTAGTGTCTTTCCAAAATGCATAAATGACTTAAGCTTCTGGTTACCTCAAGACGGTACCTATTCTTCCCAAGATTTTTACGACATCGCACGAGAAATTGGAGGCGACCTAGTGGAACAAATATTTTTAAAAGATCAGTTTACACATCCTGAAACGAAGAAGACGTCCCATTGTTATAGAATTATCTACAGACATATGGAACGCGGTCTGCGTAAAGGAGAAGTGAATGAGATTCATCGAGAAATAGGAAAAACTATTAAAGATAAACTACACGTAGTCATCAGATGTTGATTTTTTTTCTTATTCTTTTCTGCTTCTTTTGGTACTATGAGTCATCAAATTTTTCTTATATCAATTTTGTTTTACAAATTGAATCTAAACCTTGTTTTCTGTACTATTAATATATTATTATTTTTAGAAAGAAATACTTAAAGTGTCAAATAATAAAAAAAACTATCGTGTTTTATAAAGAAAGAAATTCTAATAAAATAAAGCTTCTTTACTAGGAAATACTTCATCGTTATTATTTTTCTATATAAATAACGTACAGTTTTATAAATATATTTTATATGAGTAAACCTAAAATATGCAATACCAAAAGCTATAAATCTGTACAAATGCTGTATAGCATGAAATTCAATAAAATAATACAACTCATTGTTAAAATTAGAAATGCCAGTTTAAAAGCTCGTTGTGTTACAAAAACTGGTAAATAACTCTCTAACACAATTTCCAACAGTCGTTTTCTTTCTCCTTGATCCAGACACAATCACAGAATTGTTGATACGAAACAAATAAAAAGGTATCGTTTGATGAAACAATTAAGACGAAACTTCATAGTCAAATTCAAATGTATCATTCTCAGTAATAGAAAAATAAAGATTCATCTCACTTTCGTTAATTGCAAGTCAGAAATATCTTTTTCTCTCGTATATTTAGGATAACTTTGTATAACTGGGTGGGGAGAACTTCTTCCTCAAGAATTTTAGAATGTACAGTGGCAGACACGATACCAGCGTTATCACACAAACTTTCCAAAGAAAATCTTCTGTTCGAATGAATTCAGCATCTGAAACAAAAAAGATTTGAATAAATAAGATATATATTTTTTGTATAAAAAAGTTTATGAAGAAAGTGTTATTTGGGAACTTACCAAAATAATCTTTGAGAACAACTAGGGATAAGAGATATAACGCAAGAGAGAAGACTTCAGCAATAATCATTAGGTGATGCCAAGTTCTGATCGTCAGTGCCACCATAATTAATTCTGTGAGAACTAAGGCTGAAAAACTAATTGCCACGATGTGAATGAACTCGTCCTCGAACATTATGAGAGCTCCATACATTATAACTCCACCTGAAATTTTAAACAATTTCGTGTTTTTAAATTAAGTTATATTTTTAAATTTTCAGAATACGCATGTTGTGTAGCGAAAAGCGACAACAGCGCCATTAACTTGAAACTATTGGGTTTACGATGAAGGACAGTTTTGTAACGTTCTATAATCTATAAAAAGAAACATTTGTAAATTACCTTGGTATATACTGATTAGAACCCACATAAAGAACGTTTTGTAGGATAAAGAACGACCCTTGCTCAGTTCTTTATAAAGTTCCGGGTACGTAAGCGCAATTTTTCCCGACACGTCCTTGTCCAGGACGAGGGAAAATACGGGGAACATTGTGTATAAAGTTCCGTAACTGGAAAAAATCACAAAGATGATTAAAATAACAATTTCCCCAAAATTTTAAATTAGTTTTTAAAAATTAACCTCTCTTTTAAAGCAAAGTACCTACCCAACCATTAAAAATCCTTGATAGAGAGGAACAGATGAGAAATAAAAGACTGCGGAGAAGACAGCTTGCATTGTGGAAATAATAAGTCCTCGATGGATGACAAACTGACTGAGAGCTGCAGATCTTTTATAGCTTCGTCTTCCGTGGACCAACAATAAATTTGCTAAATTACTAAACTGCGGAATAGAAAAGTCAGCAGCCAGCGACGCTTGTCTTCCTTCCAAACCTTCAAGTCCAATGCCTAGAAAAACAAAATCAAATTTACAATTTCTTATGGCAGCAATTCCAACCAAAAAATTCAATTTTTTCTTTAATATAATTAACCTACCAGCATCGGCAGCTTGGATCATCGAAACGTCGTTTCCTCCATCGCCAATCGCCGCTGTCCTTTTTCCAGTGTGTCTTTGAATGAGACTGACGACTTCCGCTTTTTGAGTTGGAGAACATCGACAGCAAACAACTGCTGGAGAACCGCAAGCCAATTCTAAAAATTCGTGTTGATAATACTTCATACACACTTCTAAGGAATCGCCACTTATTATCAAAGCGCAGTCTTGCTTTTTCCGAAACGTATTTAGCTCTAAATGTGCGTCGGTTCTCGTAACAACGGACTTGAAAATGTGAAGACTCTGAGAACGAGAAACAAGACGGGATGATTTCGCTATGCAGGTCGCTGTTTCAAGTTTGTCTCCAGTCAACATCCATATCTGAAAAAAGAATTTTTAAAGTAATTTTATTTAAAGGAGGATTAAAATTTTTGTTAAATTTAAAAGCTTTCTGTGTTGTAGCTTGGATTGAAATTGAAACGAACTTTTATTCCAGCATTTCTTAGCAGTTCCAATGTCGACCTGACTCTGTCTTGTAATTTGTCTTCAACTCCGGTGAGACACAAGAGTTCCATTTCTCTTTCGAGACTTTCCACGACTGCTGCGACTCTCGAAACTCGATCACTGACGCATAATCTTGCTGCATTATATCTGAAATTTGGAAAAAAAAATTTTATTAAAAAATGTTGGAGAAGTTATTTACGTAAAAAAAGTTTCAATCAGTGTAGCTACTCAAACTTCAAACAAAAATCCCAGGCTATTTCCCGGTTTTCCTGGTCAAAAATTTCATTCTTCCCGGTTGACTTTTAAGCGTTTGTAATAATAATTATTGAATAGTAATTGTTTTATTATATAAATTTTAAAAAGAATTAAACATATTAGAACTCCAAGGTAAAATACATAATGTAAAATATTGTAAAAGTGATTTCAGACTTCACAGCCCAAAATGCTTTTAGAACAGGGGAAATAGGGCGATTTTTCAAGAAAATAGGGGAATAATTTTTTTAAAATAATATTATTATAGGTACCATATTCTAAAGATTGCAAGTCGAAATATATTGCACTTTCAACAAAACTGGAATTTTCAACAAAATAGTTGAGTTTTCTAGCTAACAAATTGAATGTTTTAGAAAACATTTGACTTTTAAACCCGAAAAGATGAATTTTCAACAAAAAAGTTTATTTTCAACTAAAGAAGATAAATTTTCAACCAAACAGTTGCATTTACAACAAAATAGTTGAACTATCAAGCAAAAAAACGAATTCCCAACAAAAAGTTGAATTTTTAACTAAACAGATTGAACTTCAACCAAAAACAGGTGCATTTTCAACAATATAACGTAATGACATTTTCATCCAAATCATAGGGAAGTCATAGGGAATTTTCAATTAAGAAAGTTGAATTTTAAACAAGAAAAGATGACTTTTCTACCAAAAGATGAATTTTCTATTGTAGACTTTTCAAATAAAAATAATTAACTTTTAACCAAAACAAATGACTATTTAAGAAAATAGTTGCATTTTCAACAAAATAATTAAATTTTCAACCATAAAAGATGAATTTGTAACCAAAAAAGATGACTTTTCTTTTAAATGATGAATTTTTAATCCAAAAGGACGAATTTTCAATAAAACAGTTGAATTTTCGACAAAAAAAGATGACGTTTTAACCAAATAGTAGAATTTTATCTAAAAGCGATGAATTCTAAACCCAAAAAATAAAAGTAGACTTTTCAAATAAAAAGAATTAACTTTCAACCAAATAATAGAATTTTTAACCAAAAGCAGTCACTACAGTACCTATTGGAGTTAAAAAAGGTGAATAGGTGAATCTTTTTTCGAAAATAGGTGACGAATAGGTGACTGAAAA
>JAUMHM010000085.1:34823493-34851878 GCA_032362435.1 Melikaiella ostensackeni
AAGCCAATAACGAACATCAACATTCCTCACGAATTTTACTATTGAGGGTCAATACAATTTCCCCACCGATTATTATTGTTAAGAAACTTTTTTATAAGGAACCCTATAAAAAGTTTACAAAATAGCTTTTTAAAATTTCTGTAGGGTTCCTTATAAAAAAAGTTTCTTAATATATTTCATTATGAATACTTTTTTCTTAATTACTTGACCAACTTTGATTTTACAATTTCATGTAGTTGTACTTGGGAGAATTTTTGCAATGCAGATGTCTGTGGTGGTATCAAAATTCCTCAATATAATCAATGGTCCAAAACTCGAATGAAAAATCACCAAGAAGAACAAAATCAACCAACTTGCAGGTGAATTCATACCTTCAGAATCCGAATCATATACATAACACACAATCATCTCGCGTTACTTGGCCAGCCTCAGGTCTGGTCGGCCAAATAATGGGCGCTATTAAAATCTAGTTTCAACCAGATTTAACGCGGCGAGTGAGTAAACACTCAGGACCGCATTTTTAATCTCTGAACCCGGCACACGTACAAATGTATATGCCCAGAGAGCCGTGATGTAAACAACTTCTGATACGGCACTGATTGTCCGAACGAAGTCCTTGAGTATGGGGTGTCGAGGAACGCTCATGTGCGGAGACAGAAGCATTCCAGCGTGAAGAACCGTGAAGCCGGCCAAAGATTGGGTGGACAAGTAAAGAGAGATGAGTATATTTCAAGATAAATTGCAGAAAATTTGTTATATCATTTCATATTCCTTGAATAAAATAATAGCGATAAGTCGACAGTCTTAACGACAGTCAGAAGATAAATTAATCTTAGTTGATTAATGACAATTGATTTACCATTTACCATTTACTACAAAATGTATATTTTTCAAGTACATTTTTAAGTTACATACATTTTTTCGCAAACTAAATTATTTCTATACCTTCCTTTTTAGATTTTTTTATGTAGGTACATGCATGTATGGCCTCAATGCATTTGAAGCAAGTTTCTAGTATTTCTCTCTTCTGACCTTTAAATAATCTCGACTGACTTAACCCTTAATACAACGTGTGCCATTGATCACTGTCTCGCCGGACGTGACCATTAACTATCAAGTTGCTCGCAGCTCCGAAAAGTTTATGATCTTCGCCGGTACGCGATCGTGAAAAGATAGCTCACGGTGTTATCACCATGTTTTCCGGCAGCTCTGACTGATTAGCATCGGCACTCTTTACGGTGAATTGAAAATTAATGTTGCTTGCAAGGACTTTCAGACATCGTGCACTGGTGTTATAATTGTTTATGCTACTTAAAATTTCATAAAAACGATCATCGTGTTGTTAGAATAAAGAAAATTGAACCAGAAATATACTTTTCTTTCTAAATGTAATTAACACTATAACGAAATTATCATATATATTAATAGCGAGCGCACTTTTTTGTACAAGGTTTATCATACCCTAAAAATATTATTCTGGAATCTTTTCTTTAAGTTCGATTGTCTTCGAGGATGCTTCAAATTGAAAGTCTTGACATGTAGATGTTCATTAAAATACAATTTTTCTATATATAATTATATAGTGATGTTGTTTTTTGATATCAGTGCGTAAAGAATTAGAAAAATGAGAAAATGTTAGAAATGAATAAATACTAAAAATTTTCTGGTTTCTTTACGACTCTTCTAGGCAGTAATTTATTGTTAGAGTGAAATTAATACTTGCAAAGTTTCGATAGCGAATGGCTAACCTCATCAGGCAATCTTTTTATTAGAAAAAATAGGAGATTTCATTTTTGGACAACTATACTGGAATCTTTTCTTTGAGTTCGATTGTTTTTGAAGATGGCTGAAATTGAGGATCTTGGCATGCAGATTTGCATTACAAAATTAATATTCAATATCATAGTATTTCTTTTCTGTTATCAGTGTGTAAAAAATTAGAAAAGTGAGGAAATTTCGTTTTTTAGATCACTATGCTGGAATCCTTTCTTTTAGTTCGATTGTCTTTGAGGATGGCTCAAACTGAAAGTATTTGCATGTATATGTTCATCAAAGAATAAAATTTGCTTATTTAGTTGCGTTTTTTTGTTATCAGTGGGTAAAAAATGATAAAAATGAAGAAATTTCGCTTTTTAGACTACTATGCTGGAATCTTTTCTTTTAGTTCGATTGTGTTCGAAGATGCTTCAAATTGAAGATCTTGACATGTAGATGTTCATCAAAAATACAATATTCTATATATAATTATATAGTGATGTTTTTTTATATCATTGGGTAAAGAATTAGAAAAATGAGAAAATGTTAGAAATGAAAAAATATTATACTTTTTCTGGTTTCTTTACGACTCATCAAGACAGTAATTTATTGTTAGAATACAATTAATACTTGCAACGTTTCGATAGTGGAACGCTAACCTCATCAGGCAAACATATTATTACAAAAATTAGGAGATTTCGTTTTTTGGCCCACTAAACCGGAATCTTTTTTTTTAGTTCGATTGTTTTCGAAGATAGCTGAAATGGAGAATCTTGGCATGTAGATTTGCATTAAAAAATTCATTTTCTATGTCACAGTATTCCTTTTTTGATATCAGTGGGTAAAAAATTAGATAAATGAGGAAATTTCATTTTTTAGACTACTATGCTGGAATCTTTTCTTTTAGTTTGATTGCTCTTGAAGATGCTTCATATTGAAGGTCTTGACATGTAGACGTAAATTAAAAAAATATTTGCTGTGTTAATACGTAGTTTTTTTGTCAGAGGTTGAAAATTAAGAAAATTAGGAAATTTCGTTTTTTAGACTACTAAGCTGGAAGCTGTTCTTTTAATCCAATCTTTTTCGGGGATAGCTCAATTGTCTTGGCATGTAGAAGCTTTTGTCAAGTATATCTGAACAAAAAATAAAATTTGAACCCTTCTTTCACCTGTGAATAATATTTGTATCGCAATGATTGATATTCCTCTGATCATCCATATCAAAATATCTCTTATACATGTGCTATTTTCCGTTAAGTACTTCTTTTAAATTTTTATAATTTAAAAGAAAAGTTTTCATGATATTTACATAGAAAAAATGTTTTTAAAAGTGAAGTGTTATAAAGATAAAAATATTCTTCAGTTTAAAGCAGAAAAATTACGTCTAAGCGATATCCAACATATTTCGTCTCTCCATTTCCCGTGTAACCCTTTTCCAAATTTAAAAATTTTAATTTTGACATTTTCAATATATATAGCGTTAAAAGATGGAGATGAATATTTTTAATAGCTTGAGGAAGGGAACGAGATTAATTGTCAAGAAATGCAGGAAAACTGGTAAGATTTGAAAATTATAAAGGAGAAACACGAAGAGAAAGAATTCTGTTGCCTAGCCTTTTACCTTTTAGCACCAGCGGATATTGTATGAGCATTTTTATATGCAGGCATTTTTTCATGCAACTGGAAGCTAGTATTTAACAAATGGCGGTTACATCTTTTTGTATATTTAATTGTTTACTATTATTATTGTTCCATAAAATACAAATTTCTAAGTATCAAAAATGGTACAAGATGTAACATCAACACGAGCAAAAAAGTATCTTTTCTTATCATTTTTTCAGTCTGGTGTTACCCAGATCAGGTACTAATCAACTTTTCACATAATAAAAACGAATGTTTCATATTATTACACTTTTAAATTATGGGCATATTAAATTCAGTATTTGTGAGGATTTAATCAAACTTGATCTGATTGTAAGCAAAATGTGTCTGAATTAAAGACGCAATTAGTATATTTGGATAGCAAAAACTAACATTCTTATCAGTGTTGCTTGAATTTAGACAAACCTAGGAATGAGACAAAGCAATTTTAATTGGTAACGCACGGAGAATATTTATTCGTTAAATTTTACACAACTTAGTTCGGTAAATCGAGGACATTACAGCATTTTGTTAAAATTTCACTTTCAGTCATGTAAAGTGAAATAGGGTAATATTTGATGTCAAAATAGAAATTATTAACAAAAATTCATTATAACTTAATTCGCGATTTAGTGAGAAATAATAAAACTAATGAAGCAACATAACCTGATAGTTCGGTAAAATGAGAAGTCGACTACCTAACAGTTAGGTAAAATGAGGTGAACTATTAAATACAGATTCAAGAAAAGAAAACAAAATCTACCTCTCTAGTATGTGAGTTATATATGCCAGTTGTGTAAAATATCGTGCGCCAGCAGAAAAAAAAGCATTCTTGCTACTCCGGGATTCTGTGGAAGGTCATCACTACCACACGCATACTTACACATATCATACAATTTATAAATATATCATTAGTACACTTACACAATTTAAGTTGAATAATTACATTAAATTACAATACAGTACATATAGTATAATCGCTCGCTTTAACGCTATGAAAAATCTGAAACGCTGCAACGGGTTTCGAACCACCTAACCTACGTCTAACGCATTCTATCCTTAACAATTAAACCACAGAGCTAACCTAGGGCTTGGAATACAGAAAAAAATCTGAGCTATAAAGTACGAGTATGTCAGGGCCGTACGGAAAAGCGATCTGATCCCCTTTTTATCGAAATTTCTTTTATTACAACATTTTATTAAGAAGCGGACTTATACATTTATAGGAAGTAAATAAAAAAACTTCTGTTAAAAATATATAAGATTTGAGATGAAAAAAAATTAATTTCATTTTTGTATTTAAAATTGAACAATATCAAGTATTAAATGTTGCAAATGAAGCAATTCTAAAGTAAGTTTGAAACTGGATAATTTTGTATTTAAATTTTTTAAACTTGAAACCCTAAATTGTTTCATTTTCAATCTTTTAAATTTTTCATACTGGACTTTTTTGAAATATATTTAGGCGCTGACTAGTGTTACGGAACTTTCCCTAAGTCTAACCCGGTCAGGTATAGCGCTAGGGCTAGAGTTATGGAAAATTCCGTAACTTTAGCTCTGATCGCGCTGAAAACGGAAAAAAGCTTGCGGAAAATTCCGTGACGGAAGATACTTCGATATTTCTAATATCAAACTTTAAGCCATTAAAATTGAACATAAAAAAAAAACTTAGAAAATTAAATTTATATAAAGTCTAAGAAATTAGATTAGATTAGAATTTAAGCAAATAGATCAAAAGTCAGTTGTCCATTGTCGCCTGATGTTTTTTCATCACGTGTTTCTTCACATGTCAATTATTAAATGCATTCTACTTTTATTTAGCTTTACTTTACTTTACTTTTATTTATTTAGTCAATTATTAAATGCATTCTACTTTTATTTAGCAACTTAATGAGTAATATTTATTTGGAGAAAAAGATAGTCTATATAGTTGGATTTTTGAAATTAAACTTTAAAGCTAGATTTAATCCATTTTTCTTGTATTTAAAACTAGATTCTATGAGCCTCTTTATTGACTTAAAAACCAGACACTCATTTTTATTTTTTATTTTTTGTTTTCTGTGTTTTTTTAAAATTAAATTAAATTAAATATAAATATAATAAATATATATATAATAGATATAATAAATTAAATTTTTTATTTTCTGTGTGATCAAGAGATTTTTCCATGCTCTTTGAAAATCTGAACATTGCTAAATCACCAAAACTATAATCACAATGTATATATAAAATGAGGGAACACAAAATTTTGAAGTTTTTTTCTTTTGTACTTGTGAAAGCTATATTAGAATTTTAAAAGTTGAAATATGTTTTTTGTATTTAACACTTAACTTGTAGAAGATACATCTAAAGTTGTGAAATTTCGTACTAAACTTCAGAAAGAATCTGCACGAACTTTTCTTAAAATCATCCACCAGGAGTTGTAAGAAGTTCACGCTCTTTATATAATTAAAAGGAGCATACTTTTTCTCTCTAATCTTTTTTAAACTTCTTTAAACTTCTTGCAACTTTTTTATCCAAGAAAAAGTAACTAATAGTACAAAGAAATAAAGCACAATATTTTGTTTCTTGGATTTAAAAATGTTGAAGTATTTCGTTATTTACAGATTTTTTAAAATTAATTCCGGGATTTGAAAGATTTAGTATTAGTTTTTTTGTAGACCACTGATGAATTGTTTATTAAATAGATGTATTAGCATCAGTACTGGCTCAGAAGAGAAAAGGCACTATTCAATATAAAAAACAGAATAAAATAAAAAGACTTGAAAGGATTTCAAAAGATTTCAAGGTATTTTAAAAAATATTTCAAAGATTTCGTACAGCACGGGATACCTTACTTTATATCCAAGATATCCTGTGGATATCCTAGAGATATCTGCTGGATATATGTATATTTTTATGTTCCTGGGATATCCAGACGATATCCTGGGATGTTTTTTGGGTGTTTCGGGAATATTGCGTTGTATATTTGAATATCCAAAAAATGTTCAAAAAACATCCTAGGAAATCGTATGGATATCCCAGAGATATAAAAATTTCCTTCTTTGTGCGATATCCAGCAACTATCCAGAAAATATTTCTAAGATATCTCTGGACATAATTTGGATATTCCCCAATATCTCAGTGTTGTACGGGGCAATAGATTTCAAGGGATTTCAAAAGATTTAAAACGATTTCAAGGATTTTTTGAAGGATTTCAGAAATTCTTGGACCATCTTTCTTATGAAAAGAAAAGTTTAACTTATTTCATAGTAAAAATGTTTTCACTGCAGTGTGACACACGTAATGTCTAAAAAAACAATAATATAATCTTCTGGGAAAGTCTCTATTTGATTCATATAACTAATTCAATAATATTTTTTATACAATTTAAAAGTAATTTTAAACTATGTAACTAAAATACATTGAACGATTCCAAGGGATTTCGAAATATTTTACGCGATTTCAATAGAAAAAAAAAAGAGAAGAATCAAAATATTTCAAGTGATTTTAAAATTTTTCAATAAGTGATTTAAATTGATTTCAAGGTGTTACAGTGGATTTTATGGTATTTCACGCGGACTCAAGTCATTTAATATGTCACGAGATTTTCGAAGATTTGGAAGTATTTCAGGTTAAGTTCTTTGATTTTTCTAGAAGACCTATTTTAAATTTGGCACGTCAACGATAATTTTTTATATAAAATGTGTAGAAAGTTAAATTTAAAAAATTAACTTTTACAGACCCCGCTATCTATTGTGTCCTTTCTTACAGGGTGAGGAAGTTTTTAATCTTGTACTATACTTTTCTATTCAGGGTCAACCTGGTGTCCGTGTCACTGATCTTCTTATTATTCAGACCATATTTACTCCCTGACACATGCGACGGTGTGAACGATTCTTCCATTATAAATATAAGAGCCTAAACTGCTACCATAAAGAAATTCTCTACATTTTATGAACATATTATAATTAATTTTGAAATTTTATTATAACTCTATTATTATGCAATTTTTTCAGATGAAATTTGAATAAAAATTTCAATAACTCAACATGGATCTTCATCTGCCAGAGAAAAATTAGTATTAAGTCACCTCTATTATGATTGCATTAAAAAAAAATTATTATTTTTTATCATATCAGTATTCACCCAACTCAATATTTTTTGCTCCCTTCAATATTATACGAAGTGTCTAATATCGAAGATATATTTGCTGATTGTACCAAACTTCGGTATGACTATATACAGCGACGAACACACAAATATTTAAAAGATTTCTAAGAAAAATGTTTTGAGATTTGAAAAAGGAAAAAAGTCCAAGTTCAACATTTTTATAAAATGATTAGTAATCTAAAACAAAAAATTGTTTTCTTAATTTGTTCATCAGCAGCATGCACATTAGGTTCGAAATGAAAGAAAAAAAAAATGAAACAGAAAGCAAGTGTCAGTAATGAGTGATATGCAAGGCAATTATTCTGTTTTATGTAAATTTCTGATTCAGGCTTGTGCGTCGATCCACGTGTATATAATTATATGTTATCGTATCCGGATTGAATTATTATCTTCAAATCATACCGTCCCTACTCTCTCTTGATTTCTGTCTCTAAAAGCTTGACCGCTTTCAAAATAAATTTTAGTTAATTCCAAATGACCTGCTTTGTGGAAAAAATTAGCATTATTCTCAAGAATAACTTCTTCAATATCGACAACATTTGTATATTATCCTGTCCAATTTGCTATAGATATCCTTTTAATTTTGAATAAATCCATTTGACAACACATATTGTATTCAATATATATTGTATTCAAAAGTACAAGTTCTATCCTAAAAGGTAAATTTCTTCGGAAATTATATGTATCATTGTTTGTATGAATTCTATGGAAAGGAACCACCTAAGAAATATTTATTGCTTCTCATTAAACGGCAGGAGACATTCTTAACAAATCCTGCTACCATTTACTAATAGATCTTATTTAACAAATGTTACTATTAAGAGCACTAATCCCCTCTGCCTCTCATCCGACACCTAAACCAAAAATTACGAGAATTTTCAGCCAACTTCAAACCCTCCTTTTATTGCCTGAACCTGAGCCATCAACAAAACAATCATTCGTCAAACAAACCTTTCTACATCTTCCATTTCCCCTCAAAGCCACGCTCCTTAACCCGCCTATTGTCTCCCAAACAAAACAACAAAAGTCCTCCAGACGATGCCTATTTTGACTCTACCTCAGAACAATTGCCAAGACGTCTCTCCTTTAACAGAAGGAAGACCAAAAGTCGTAAAAAATGTTTTGCTTTATTTTTCGCTCGCAACGAAGACTCTCCAAGTGTCCAACCGGACTCAATGCTCAATACATCTCTCATTGTCCGTCGCATAACAATACGGCAACCGTATCGCAATAGATCATAAGATGATTGTGACATGCTGTATGCTTACCTATGTTGTGGGACTGGGTGACGGGCAGGGGTGCGCAACAAGACCCCCCGAGGGTCGCGACCCTTATCCGGGGGGTACCAGCCGCTACCCCTCCAGGGGCCCCACCACCCCCTCCCCCACCCCCGGCGCCACCGTAGCCCTCCACCTCCCCAGCCGCTGCTGCGGCCGCCCCTATCCCTACCACTCCTTCAGCGGGCCCGGGAGCACAACCAGGCCCACCCTCCACAGGCCCGTATCGGCCAAAAGGTCCCGAGGGCCCCAGTGCACCCACTTTTACTGCCGTTTTAATCCCAGAAACCGGGAATTGCACTTCCCGCCGCACTTGCCAAATCGCTGCACTTGCTGAATCCCCTTCTTCTCGAAGGATGTCTCTTCCTTCAAACTCTGCTAACTACCCGGCACCACGTGGTCACAGTCTATAGACTCTTAAGAGTGTTTCCCGAAACTTGCCAGTCAGATTTTTGGGATCTGGGACTGAGATTTTTGTTTGGTGGTTCTAGTTTGACTGTAGAAAGTAGGAATTACTGTTGGGAGTGTTTCAGATTTTTGGGGGTATGTTACGATCCGCAAGACGGATGATTACTTGATCGCACTTGAACTACATAATGTTTTAACACTCGATTCCTAATTGTTGGAATACCAGGAGTCATGCCGAATTCATCAGGAATCCTTATTTTCAATTCCGGGTTACTTAAGGCAGTCCTAAGAGATGACAGGACTAGTCTCAAGAATGAGCACCTCACAAGATCAAATCATATCTTATAAGATCCTTAAAATAGATCTGGAGCACACACAACTACTGATCCACAAACTGTCAAAACACTTTCACAGTCCTCCTATTGTATAATCTCTGCCGAAGATGGACCTTTGATGTCTTCTCTCTCTCGACCTGTCAGGGTTTCCAGCAGCTCCTAAACTAAATCTTCCACTGATTTCACAAAAACTATTGTTCCTAAAGCTCGTCGATTTGACCAATAAATAAATTTTCGAACTTGTTCAGCATATGACCGGCTTTTTCGAGAAACCGAGACCGCCGCGGAGTTTTGATGATCTTAGTCTGGCGTAGGCAATCGAGCACGCTCGCTTCGAGTTCGCCAGCCAACTGGCTGCACCTGCGAAAGGAAAGCAGACCCCACCAGCGGTTCGTGAACGGCCACGTTCGTGAAAGGCCACGTCCACTGATGGAAGAGCGAGTCACTCCCACCAAGCAGCACCCCCGCATACTGATAAGGGATTGGTTGGAAGGTCTGAGAGCGGGCGTTTCCAACCCCCTATAGAAGCAGACATGGCCGCAGAATGGCTGCGAAATGTGCTCACGCGCTTCTGTTCCTTGCTACTGATGCCGTTCCCGTACCGGTGTTGCCGCTGCTGTGGAGGTTGATGCTGCCGCTTCCACTCACTTCCACTGCTGCTGTAGCTGCCGAAGCCGAAATAGGCTTCTCGCGACTCACCGACCGCCTATCGATCCCGCGCCTCTCCCGTGAAATGCCACAGGTTTCAGGGATCGAGCGGTTTAATCCGCGAGCGCCCTCGCCTCCCCTTTCGCCAAGCTCTTACTCCTTTGTTTACATTGTATAGTTGGATCTCCAACCGGAGGCACTTCGCACGAGGAAGGTGCGCATATACTTTTTACAGCAGATACTTGTCACTAATGAAAGAAAACAAGCGGGTATAGGTGACACCATGCTGTCTTCGGATGTGAACCTTGTAGTTGGGGTAAAAGCTTCGCGAGTTGTTGATTTAGGATTTTTTTGGAAGAGAATAATGTTGGTGATTTACGGATTAGATTGGTGACGAGGTTATAGGTGATAAGGTGAAGCTTGAGGGTGTGTAAATGTGTTTTTAATTCAAGAGATATTTTGATAATATGGTTGGAAGTTTGGTTAGAGGTGATAAAAGTTATTTTGTATGTTCGACAGTGAGAGCGTGGCTACTACTACTATACTACTATACTACTATACTATACTACACGTCATATTTCAATCCTGATTGATATACATTCATCTCGCGTAACTGTGCCGCCCGTTCCTGTGCCGGCTTCTCGGTCGTTCACGCTTGAATGCTTCTGTCTCCCCCCTGATCGTCCCTTGACACACAGTGCTCAAGGTCTTCGCTCGGACACTCATCGACGTATTAAAAGTTATTTATATCGCGACTCTCTAGGCATATACTTTTGTATGTGTGTCGGGTTTAGAAAATATAAATGCGGTCCTAAGTGTTTACTGACTCGTCGCTCTAAATCCGGTTGAAACTAAATTTTAATAGCCGTCGTTACTGTGCCAACCAGGCCCGAAGGCGACACAGTTACGGGAGATGAGTGTATTTTAGCAAAAGTTTTACATTCTGATCTTTTTATTTTTAATAAGTTGTAAAAATTAAACAACGTCACAAAAAACTATCATTTTCTCATAATTCAGAATACGAAATATGTCCCGTGTGGAAAAAACCTTCTGACGTTCTAGGTTCCAGTCTTGGCGCGGACCATGCGATCTGGCCTGAACCTGGCCAAAAGTGTAACGTTTTTTTGGCTAGACCCAGCCCAGACTGCATGGTCAGCTGATAGCTAGATCTATATATAGAGCCTAGAGCTAGATATATAAATAGCAAAAAATATATAAATAATCAACAAAAGACGGAATAAAATTGTATTTTCCTCCAGAACCCCGGTGTTCTAAATTATATGGACCAAACTGCGCGAAAAAGTTATTCAAAAAAATCAAAATTAAAAAATTCCAATCATTGAACGTATAAATAGTTCCAAAAGCATCCTTACTTACATATTAAATACAACGCTAGAAAAACACATTCGCAGAAAATTCACAAGCACCGAGAATCGAACTCAGACCGCCTAAGTTGTAAACTGCGCGTGCTACCCGCTAAACTATCGTAAGTTGTACATTATTATTATTATTGTTATTTAAACAAAAATTATATCTCAGACTTAAGATGGTTACATCCCAATATGTCGAAGGCACTTTTTGAGTTGGATATTTGTACCAAATTGAATATATTGCACGGGGCTATCCCGGATTATATCATCAGTCACGGATGCATTTTTGTAATGCAATCAAGTGATCTGATGAGAGTGATATGCATAATTTGACGTATTGAGCCGTCTAGTATAATTTTCACTTCACGATCCATGGGCTGGGTTGCAGCCAAGTGCATGATGGGGAGACCTACAGCTTCAGGTGGAATCCGAATCACCAGAACCTCGGTAAAAGTACATGAACAAATTTCCAGATGTACCGTCTCAGGGATCGAACCCCGTACTTCTAACGCGAAGTCCGAGCGCCTACACTCCTGAGCCACTAAGGCTTATTATTCTTCTCATTATTATTGTAGGATTTCTTCGATAAAGCCATGCATATAGCTTATATAATTTAAATGTAAAACATGAATTAAGCTTTGAAAGATGAATATCCTAGCAGCGAGCGATCATCTGATACTTGCCAACTGCTTTCACTGAAAAAGCACATCTGTTGTGTTTGAGTCGAGAGCTTATAAATAAGGAGACGAAATATTATAGAAGGAAGACGATTTTTTTGAAACGCAACGACGTGAGTGGCAGATGGCCCTTTTCCTGATCAACAACGGTGTGAATGGCAGATGGCCATTTCTTTTCCAAACGAGAACGGAATATTTTCCTGGGCCTCAAAGGCGACAAATAACGAAGACGAGATTCCACGACGAACGTTGAGCTTCAGCATAGTTGATAAATTGATTTTGTTTATATTTCGATACGAATTTTGCTAACCTGTCAATTTTGATTGTGATTTTTCTCTAAAAAAGAAAAAAATATGGAAAAGTTCGTTCAAATTGGATAAGTTAGAAGGCAATTAAAAACTGCTCCTCGCGGTTCAATATGTACTTTGTATAAGTTGATTTTTGGAAAAGAGGACGACCATAGAAATCGAAGCATGTTGTGTGAATTTTCTCGATTCACATTTACCGAAAATTTAGTGGAATTTCGCGATAAACTCGATTATGCGATTTCTTTTACGGTTGGTGATCTAACCTCAATTTGTAACATTTGTAGGTCTGAGTTATTCTGGTAACAAGGAAGAGTTGAGGCAAGATATTGTTCGCTCTTCAATGGGCAAAAATTTATTAGCTAATCAGAATGATGTAAGTGATACAGATAACGAACAAGACGATAGGAACGACGAGATGCTAAAGGACAAAAATGGTAAAAAAGGTGGTCGCGTCGAAGATGGTAGTTTTAGAATTGTTGAGTCGCAATTAGGCGAGGACAATAAAGGATTATGCGAGAGATAGCATTTCGAAGTAATATTGAAACTGATGCCTCATTCAATTATGTAATTGATGGCTTAAGCGATAGTGCTAGCAATGAAGCGATTGTGTATAATGCAAAAACTCTTGATGAATTCAAAGAGCATTTACAGATTTATTAAAAAATTCGAAAGTCTAAACCAAAGCGTAATTTTCAGCTGATTAAAAAAACGAATGAGAAAAAATCGGAATCATCAAAAAGTAAAGGCATGCTTTGTGATAATTGCGGAATGGATGACCACTTGTCTAAAGAATGTAAAAATGAGGAGCGGGGTTTGAAATGTTTTGGATGCAATGAATTTGGGCACATTGCTCCGAAATGTAAAGCAGTGAATGTATCCAGTCTTTCGAGTTCAAAAACAGGAGTGAATTTGGTACATTCTGCAAAAAGAAATAAATGTTACAAAGAAATGAAGATGCGTGCCGATAGAGTGCATAATTGGTCGTAATATAATTCAAATATTTTTTATTATTATACCATGAAGCCAAATCCCTTTTGGGATAAGCGTAACTCGTTCTGTTTTAGCCTCATTATAATACCGGGGATCAAGGAATTTAGATGGCGAGGACGATTAAGGGGTGTGTAGGAGAAGGGATAGGTCTTAGATCAATATAGATGTGGCGTGCTGCTCATTCAAACGACAAACTCATCCCACAATACCGCACCGACACAGGTCGCTGATCAATCTCTCTATCAATCACCTCAGGTGAAGAGTTTCACCGAGATTCTCATGTTTCGTTTCAGGCGTCAATCTTCTTATATATAATTGTCCTCCATACATCCCTATCCTTGCATACATCTTTTGCTTCCTTTATATCCATACACCTTTTCATGCAAGCTCTTGTGTTTCTGTGAATATTTATATCTGTTCTCTTTAGTGTCTCATTCACACGTTCCAATCATTCTTAGCAAATTTATTTCACTCTTGTCAATCAATGTTCCTTCCACACCACATTCTTTAGGCACCCACTCTTTACTGACTTTGTACATTAGCGCTTCACCGCATATATTTCGCAGAAATTGATTGCTAACCGCGTTCACTTTATTCCTATCCTTTTCTTGATACGTCCAGGTCTCGCTACCAGTCAGCACAGTGCGTGGAAGCACATAATTTTATATTGCAATTTGAGCTTCATTCGTCACATTTTTGCTTCTAGTAATGGCTCGTACACTGCCGATAATCTTTCTACTCTCGTTTATAAGTCTGGATATATCTGCATATATCTTTCCGTCAGCAGTAAATAAACTTTCAAGGTACACGAAATCATCAACTGGTTCTGACCTCTCTTCGTTCAAGGCAATGTTGTATACTCTCTCAGGACTTCCCAAAGTTTAGTTCTATTCAACTTAACGAAAGCTTTTTGCAGATCAACAAATGCGCAGAAAACTTGTTTGTCTACTCTCAAACTTTTTTTTATGATCTGTCTCAAGCTAAGTATCTGAGCCGCACATGATCTTCCTGGCATAAATCCACATTGGACTGTCCAGATTATTTCTTTAGTTATTCCCATGACCTCACCAATAAGTATTTTGGTAAATATTTTGCCCACGGTACTTAGTAGGCTAATCACTCTATATATTCTTAATTCAATTTCGCGGATGTCGATTCTTCTTTCGCCACCTACAACGGGATTGTCTAACGTATCCTTTTCAGTGTCACCGTTGGTATTCTCAATAGCTTGACCTCCATACAATTTCGTAAAAAAATAACACACAGTCTTTGAATTTGTCTTTGTCTTTCTTTTGTCCCTATTCCACACCATTTCACCGTCATCATTCTTACTCAAGGCTAACTTAGTGCTAGTACTTCTTTTCCTGATCTGCTTAACCCATTTCCAAAAGAATTTCCTATTTCCTTCTAAATCATTTTGCATCTTGTCATCTTCTTCCGCTTTAGTTTTATTCTTGCTTTCGTGAACTAACTTTCTTTAACCTTGCTTTCTTGTTTTTTTGTTTTCTTCCCTATAACCAAGCATCTCCAGTCTTTCTTCCTGCAACCGCAGTACCGCACACTTCAGATGCACTCTTGAAGATGCTATTCCGTAATATTACCCATAAACCCTCTACATTTTTATTGTCTAATTCTGTCTTCCAGCCTTCTCTGTGATGACCTAAATATTTATTCAGCTTTTCACGATATACTATTTGTACTGCTGGCATCTGCAAATTATTTATTTTAACTCGCATGTGCTTCGACTAATTATTAATTTGTCTCCTCTTCAATCCTTGACCTAGGTTAATTTTTGAAACTAAGAGGTAATGATCCGTGCAATTCAGGTAGCAGAGGCTAAAGCTTATTGAGACGGTACTGTAATCAAAAAAGTACGCCCAAACGTTTTTTTTTAAATATTATGTTATCGGGAAAAACTGAGCTTGATGTTGGTTTATTTGACGACTTTTTAGTATGCAAACAAGCTGACGACCTTCTTTTGAAGTACAAGAGAAGGAAAACAAAGAGTACTAATAATAAATTGAGTATAAAGTTGAAAGAAAATAAACCTATTTTTAGCAGACCTCGACGATTGCCGATTCCTCAACGCATTTAGTATTTAATAAGTTGGACTTAGAAAGTGGAGTTTTTTTTAATTCTCATCTAAATGAGAAAATATTGGTTTGTTGTAAAATTTGACATTGCCAGTTTTCATAAAATTTCCACGTTTTAATGTCCCTTAAATGAGAAAAAAAGGTTTTTACGAGGGTTTCTTTTTGTCTGCAGTAGTAGACTGTAGCGTACGTTTTTCTGAAAGCTTCAGTCGGACTCTGCAATTCACCATCTGTCTTTCAGTCATTCAATTATAATATTTTTCGTCGGTTAGTTAACAAAGTAATCGTGTTGGTTTATTCTGAGGACAGCTTTGTCTTGGCAAAAGACGCTCAGGGGGCGCTCAGGAATTTGCAGACAACGTTAGAGGTCGCTAGCGAATATACACTTGAGATTAATGAGAAAAAGTGTCATCTGCTAAAAACGAGAATTAAATGCTGGGTCAGGTTATTGGCGACGGCAGAAATTATGCTTCATTGGACAAATTTTTGGCCATTGTGAATTTCCCTGTACTTTAATCTATCAAATATGTCCAGAGCTGCCTCAGTTTGACAGGTTACTTTGGAAAATTTACGGCTGAAACGTTAAGTGATTTTCTCAGAAAGGACAATGAATTCGAATTTGGTGCGGATGAGCAGAAGGCTTTCAATGTATTGAAAGAAAAGTTGACTGATGAACAAATATTGAAATTCTTTGATCGCGCACATGAGACCAAATTGCATATGAACGCGTCCAACCATGGTATAGCCACAATTTTGCTTCAGCGTTCTCACAATGACGGGGTGCTACACCCGACTCACTACTTGAGTTTTAAAACCTCGTCTATCAAGCAGAGATATACCAGTTATTATTCAGAAGTTCTAGCTAATGTTGTCGCATCACAAAAGTTACGTTTCCTGGGTGTGACTTTCAAAATTGTCACCGACTGTTCAGCCTTTCAGCAAAATATGCAGAAGCAGGATTTTTCCACGAAGATCTGGAGATGGTCGGAACGCCTTGAAGGTTATGAATACACGATTGAACACAGGCCTGGTTCAAGAATAAAACATGTTGATGAATCAAGAAGACGAAACAGGATGATCCACACGTTCAGGCAGTTATTCGTTCCCTTGAAGATGGCCGGTCAGGCAGCGACTACGTAATGCGCAACGGCATACTTTATAAGTTCACTAATCTACATGACCAACTAATTGTTCCTGCCTGCTTGGAAGATGAGATCATACATTTATCTCATACACGAGGTCATTTGCAACAAAACGGACGGAAGAAATCATTGAAGAAGATTATATTAAATTTCCTCGGTGACGGAGAAGGTAGCCAAGTTTATCTTTAATTGTGTTCCCTGTTTGTTTGCCAATCGCAAGGGGGAAGAATGGAAGGCTTTCTTACCGCGATTGAGAAGACGGATCTGTCGTTACATACTTATCATGTAGATCACCTCGGAAACTTAAATCGACGAGTATACAGTATAATCATATTTTCACAGTCATTGACGCTTTTACGAAGTTTGTTCAGTTGAACTCCACAAAGTCAACAACTAGCTCTGAAGTTATCGAGAGACTGAAAAAGCAGAAGCATATTTTTGGAAGGCCTGTCCGAATAATTTCCGATCGAGGTGTCGCTTTTACATCTCAGTTTAAGGAGTATCGTAAAAGAGAAAACATCCACCACAACTGCATCACGATTGGTTTACCAAGAGCAAATGAGCAAGATGAGAGTATCCACTGTTTCATTACACCAAGGTCCGGTAAGCTGGCATCACTAAATTTTAAAAATGAATTCATAAACCATAGGTATTTAGGGGCCTATTTATGGCTAATTTGATGCGCCATTGTCAAATTTAATGCTTCGCATTTTTAAAAAACCGGTGGTGCTGCTAGATTAATGTTTAGCAAACAGCACCACACATTGAAAAAAACGACCTACGCCATATTTCTTTGTAGTTTAATTTCGTTCTCATTTAATGCCCTATTGCCAAATTTGATGCTCCACAATTTTAAAAAAAAAACCCATGGTCATGCTATCTTAACGTTAAGATAGCAGCACCACACGTCGAAAAAAACAACCCAGGCAATATTGCTTTGCACTATAATTTGGTGTTTTATCAAATGACTTTCGTTAAATTGTTATTTACTAAGAGATTTAATTACTATCGTATTAAAATCAAAAACTCTCTAGCGAGCGAACGTGGCGCGGCGGTAAGCCCCAGAGTCTATAGTACACTCGAAAACTCCAGCGCTGACATTAACTAAAATCATCACTACTCCTAAACTATTAATTATTTTGATCTAAAACTTTTCAAAAAACTTTATCATAGTTTTCTCCGCATTTTTGTCACGAGAAGTCTTTGCTTGTTCAAAATTCGCTCGATAAACGAAACGCTGGAAGTTACAAAAGTCCAATTTACGCCGAGCATCAGAAAAAAATTAATAAAAATTTTTCAAAATTTTTATTTTGAATTCCTGTTCTTATATGAATCGAAGGATACCCTAAGGTTTTTTGGCTTTAATTTTTAAACTAAAAAAGTTACAACGTTTTGTCTTGAGAAAAAAAAGATGTGCAATCAAATTTCACATCCATATATATCTCTTAAAAATTAAAATTCGAAAAATTTTTCGAAAGCCTCCAGGGGATTTCGTTTTCGCACGAGAAAATTTTATTTGCCTTTATTGCATCCGGACCCTCAATTGGGGACAAGATTCAGCCTGTCGGGGTTCCAATTTTTTTAAAATAAAAAGTACCATTGAATTTAAAATAGACATAATTGAAAACATATTCACTAGCATCAAGAAATTGTTTTTTCGTAATCTTAGTATGAAGTTTGATTATATCCCATCTATTTTCAGTAGCAACTTTAACTCTTTCATATGAAATATGCACTAAAACAACAATTGCTGTCAATTGTCTCTGTTTTATTTTGAAGTAAAAATGATTTTCTAATCTAAAAATATTTCACTTTTGTACCAGTTGTTTTCCTATAAATTACCCATGATGAGGAAGTCTAAATTTGCTTCGAAACATGTTGGTCCCCAGTAGTATAAAAAAGACGGAGAAGAGAAAGAGTGTGAGGTGGGTTTTGGTTGACTCGCTCTTTCTTTTTTCTTTGTGTTTGTACATTTATCGTACATTTGTCTCTAATGAGCCGAAAAAGCGATCAGTCTCTAAGTCTATTTTTGAATTGTGAACTTTTTAGGTGTTCTTTTTTAGTACGCAAAAAATTTTCATAAGAAAGTAGGTTTTATTTCGATCTTTAAGAAACATTCTTTTATTTCTATACAGCTGGAATTCTCATTTCCATTTTGATAAATTTATTCAATTAGAATATTAATTTCAAGCGTATCAAGAACAGAGTATCAATATTTGGAATTGTTTGTTTTTTATGACTAAACCCAATTATAGTAACTACAATTATTTTCAGACATATTCTACTGTTTCTAATTTATTAATATTTTTACAAATTATTTAGTTTTGTTTTGACGAAATAAAAGGAACGAGCTTACGATTTTTTTTTCATTAAACAACACCAAATTGGAAAGGATTTAAAAAAAGATGACAGTCTTTTGTCCAAAAGAATCGCTTGAAAAGCGAAACCATTGATTAATTCTATGAATTCCGTTTTATACTTTTGAATATTTTGTATTTTAATGATGTTTTTTTCAAGTAGAAAAATTTGACACAATTTTCAACAATTGTCATAGTACACAGTGGGCTGAGAGATACCGAAAACTGGCCAAAAACCTACTTCAAAGTTTTTGGTGCAAGACTTATTTTTCATAATGTAGATGAGTTGAAACTTTTTTCCGAATTTCATGATGTTTTTACAAGTCCTCTTTATTCTAAAGCGCTATGAATTCTGCCCTACAACGGAAAAACATGAGGAAGCGACATTGTGGTTGAAGGTCATTCTCTCATGTCTGGCAATGGAACAGTCGACCTCAGCGACAATGTCGCTTGCTTATCTTTTTACTTTGGACGGCAGAATTGAAGAAATGTGTTTTTTTTCATATTTCAGTTTTTAAGCAACCGGTTCAAAAAACTTGTTCATAAGATTATGAATTCAAACGTTATAATTTTTTTTCTTACTTGAGTGGTCATGAATTAATACGATGTAAATGAGAAATACGAATATTGGCTTGCTTTTGAATTCCCTCATTTTCAAAATGTCAACATCGAAATTAGCGACCTCACAAATGCCCTTGGACCAAGTTTTAGACATATCTGTAAAAGATTAAAAATTTTCGCCACCACATCGGATCCGACATTTTGAATATATAACTTTAGGCGTCAAAGTCGAAATTAACAACCTCAAAAGTCCACTTGTACCGAATTAAAACAAATATGTACAAATTTTACAATTTTGGCCGCCATATTAGATCCGCCATTTAGAATTTGTTACTTTTGACGTTGAAATCAAAATCAGCGACCTCAAAAGCTCCCTGCTTGTACCAAGTTTAAGACACCTCTGTGAAAAATTTTGCCGCCATATTGGATCAGCCATTTTCAATTTGTAACGTTTGACGTCAAAATCGAAATCAGCGACCTCAAAAACCCTCTTATATCAAGCTTCATACAAATCCGACGAAATCTTGAATTTTTGCCAGTTTTCGGTCTCTCAGTCCACTGTGTAGTACAAAGGTTTTAATTATTAATGGAATCAAAATCAGTAAAATGCAGAAAAAAATAATTTTTTGACTTGTTTTTTATAATAATAAACATAATCATAGTACCTACAATTATTTTCAGAAACATTTTTTCTTTATGGAAACAAAATAACAAGAGACTTTAGTTTTGTTTTGACGAAATGAACGAGCTCAAGATTTTTTTCATTAAACAACACAAAATGGGATGGGATTTATAAAAAGATCACAGTCTTTTGTCCAAAAGAATCGCCTAAAAAGCGAAACCATTCATTAGTCATTATAAATTTTCATTCTAAAAACTCCGTTTTATACTTTTGAATATTTTGTATCTTGATGTTTTTTATTAAACAGAAGAATTTGACACAATTTTCAACAATTGTCATTGTATAAAGGCTTCAATTATTAATACCATTAAAATCAGTAACATTGCAGAAAAAAAGTGTTCATTTCATAACTTTACAACTAGATTGAATATATAATTCCGAAAAATAGCAATCATTTTGAATCCATCTTCTCATATAATTACGAAATAAAATTACGAAGATATTTATTAACAATTGGAAAGACTCACCTCTCAATTGAATTAAAATCCACCGTCTCGACAGTTTCCACACTATCAGAATCCACGTTACTGGTATTAGTATCGTCATAAACAGGAGTAACATTGTGACAAAGAGCCACGGCATTAACTGCATCAAAAACTCTTGTGTTTTCAGACCTCCTAACTTTTCCAGAATAGACTGCAGAAGATTTTCCAGGCGAGTTACCCGAATCCATCAGCGTATAATAATGTTTCAGTACCGTTGTGATTTCATCAAACGTTTCCTGACCGTAGGAAATCGTTCCCAGGTGCAATTTTTTAAACACCATCTTGTTTTGAGTCAAAGTGCCCGTTTTGTCACTTAGCAAATATGAAATTCGACCCAGCTCTTCAGGAATAGTCGTGGTTCTAACTACAGTTCCGGTGATTTCCTTGTCTCGCTGGATACACCAGGCATAGAAGGTTTTTCCCATGTCAAGATTCACTCGCAAACTGATTGGAATGATGTACGAGAAGAGCAAGACAAAACGGAACATGTAACGATACCAGGGCCCACTGAATCCTTTCAAGCACATCATCACTAAAGCAAGACCAATCATCGCGCAAAATAATACCTACAAAAAAAGAAAATCGTCTAATAAATCGCTATTATTTTTCAAAGGAGAGGGGTTGACCACTCGACTTTTAAGTGTACACCAGATTTCAAGATTTTAATATATTCAAAAGATTTCACAAAGATTTAAAAAATTTCATATTCATATTTATTGAAATCCTAGTAGTTTTTACATCAATTCAGAGTTCGCCATAGTCTGAATTAGCCTTAATTTTAAAGATTTCAAAAAACATCATTTCAAGAGTGATCAACCCCTCGGAAAATAATGTTTGTTTTTCGTTTCCGTCAACCAAAAATTGAAATTAAAACGGTAACATAATGTGTTTTATTCCTAAAGACTGGTGCAACATATAATTCTTAGTTCACCTTTGTCAGTTGATTGATTTCTTGATCTAGTAAACCAACTTTCGATCTTGGAGTCGAGTGATTCATTAAAGATCTTGTTTCCTGGCCCGTATAAACTACAACACCGAGAGCAGATCCTGAAGCTATCGCTGTATTCGCCCATAAAGTGTTGTCCACTCCGAGACTTTCTTCGCTGCTGAATCCTTCGTATTGCTGAAAACAGAGTAAGTGTATCTAAGTACATGAAGAGAAAATCAAATCAAATCGTGTTCTACAAATCTAGAAGCGAAATGCAAACAGTTATTCTAAAAATAGGAATTATAGGGATTTATAGGAATAGTAAATTATGAAGGAAGAAAACTTACTCCCGTAATTAAGGTAAAGGTTCCAATGAAGCTATGGATGTCCTTTTGTGGTTTTTCAACATATAAGCTCGCCTTAATATCGAAAAGTTGAGAATCGTTATCTAGTTTTTGCGTAGCTGGAATCGCCAACCGTAACTTCCAATCAGTTTCTCCATCCAATTGGTCCGTTCTGACAAAACAGGCTCCAGCTTTTTCAGTTGTGCGTAACAAAACGAGATCGGCTGGCACTCTCTGACCTTTTTCTACAATCACCTGTAAAAATCGTGCAAATTATTGTGAAACTGAATTTATTTATTAATTGGAGTATGTTAAATGACAGCAGTAACTAAAAGCTTTTATTATTCAATTAAGAAATGGAATGAAAAAAACTTACCAAGTCACCAACTCGAAGTTTAGAACTGGGAACTAGTTCTGGTGCATTGAAACCTTTTACAAGTCTATAGTATTTTTGGTTATTGACTTCTTTGTCTCGTTTGTATCTTCTGAAATCGTCCACGGCTTCTCGACATACAGTAACCATTAAGACAAAAGCCAAAGGTCCCCAGTATGTGTATAAATATCCTATTCTTATGTCTGGTATGAACTGAGACAATGCCATTATGAGAAAGTAAAGATTCAAGAAAAATTTGAATTGCTGATATAGTACCTGAAAAAATAGGAAAACAAATAGAGGTTAATACAGAAAATTTTCTGAGATAATAATTTTGACTTTCAAATATTGAAAGTTCAATTAGAATAGATCATTCTGAAAGAAAAAAATCCTGGAACATTTTTAAACTTTCAAGCATTTAAGAAAATAATTTTGATGTCAAACTTAATCAGAACGGAAAATATTTAACAAATTTCATTAATTTAAAAACTCCTTTTTTCGAAATTTATTGAAAATTTAAAAAAATAAAAGGCAAAGTATAAATTTATCAGAAATCTTCAACGAGTGTTTATTTAGTTTGAAAGTCTCAAAGTTTAAGAAAATTGTGGGGCAGGTTTTGGTATTTCTAAATGAAAATATTTTTTAGAATTTTAATTCTGTTCAATTCTCTATTTCTCTCTGCCTATTATTTAAATAGAAGAATTTTGTAGAATTGAAAGTAATTTTTATTCTACTTCAAAAATTTTAATTTAAAAAAAAAATCTGCATGATAAAAAAGAAGGGAATAATCAGGATCCAAGAATTAAAGAAATGGTTTTTTTTATCAAAAAAGTCCAATTCACTATAATAATATATCAATTCTGTATGTCCACATGGAATTGTTTAATTTTTAACACTTCAAGTTTGAAACGAGTACAATTTTTTCATTTCGAAAGTTTCCAATCAGAAAGCGTATAATTTTCCACGTTTTTTAGAATAATTAAATTTTAAAGGTTCACGATATTTGAAATTCTTCAATTTTAAACGGTGAAAATGACAGTGACTTTTCGTTGTTGACAGAAACCACATTTTTTAGTAAAAAAATATATCCAATCACTCTGCATGTCACTTGACGCCACAAGATATATTCCCTGTTTCAAATTTTACAATATTGTAGTTTCCAATTAATTATTAAAAATGTCAGGACAATTTCACTATTAAATCTTTCAAAATCGAAGCCAGTTTTAAATTTAATAATTTTAGACTTAAATATTCTAAGTTGTTTGGTTTCAATACTTTCAATTTTAAACGTACAAAATTGTCTGGTTTTTTAAATTCCTCAAAATCGCGAAATATCAAATTGAAAGACTTGACAGTTGCATAAATTTCAGTTTAAAGGATTTGTTATTAAACAATTTTGAATAAATGCCTCCAGAATAAATTCAAATCAATGAAAATTTAAGGAAGTAATTGGTCAAATTTAAGCCTCAAAAATGAAAAGATTGTAGAACTAGGCATTGAAAATTGAATTTTTTTTGAAAATGTTCAAAAATATTGAAGATTCCAAACTTAACTTAAAAAAAAAAATCGAATTCGCTTAAAGGTGTGCAATTTCAAAAATTGGCATCATAGCGACCTTGTTTTGTATTCTTTTTTTTTATTTTTAATTTTCAAAGTAATATATCAAGGTTGTCTGATCTTTTTATTTAAAATTGAAAAATATTTGACTGTAAGATTTCAAGAATAAATAATAATTCTAAATGAAGTGTTAAAAATGAAACGATTTCAAATTAATAAGTTAAAAATTGTGTTGGTTAAAATTAAAATAGAGCAAAATTGAACTATGTATTTTAAATTGATACCTCAATAATTGAAAATCTTCTTCAATTGGGAACGGTTTCAATTCTAGAGTTCTGAATTTTAATATTGAACCCTAAATTTTTAATTTTTCCCTTTCATAAGTTTTAATTTTGTAATTAAAACTGAAATGGCTGCATTTTAAAAAGTATAATTAACATTTTCAGAACTGCTAATTTTTGAACGATTTAAATTTACTTAAAATAATTGAAATTATAAGGCTCTGAGTATGAAAAACTTTTAATATCACAATTCTTGGTGACTACATTTTTTTTCAGTCTTTCCCATTTAAAATTACTTTTGATTTTGAACGTTTCTTTTAGATGAGCTCGATTATAAACGTTTATAATTGAAAATTTTTACATTTAGAATAGTGAAAATGAGGGTAAAATTATTTTTCGATCTTAGAAAAATTTGTCTGATCAATTTTTATGTTAAATTATATTTTTTTATATAATAACAATTAAAAATTTCATCACTTTAGATGCATTGACTTTGCAATATTCGAATTAGTTCTTAATTTAAAATTTAGATTCAAAAGTTTCCAATTTTAAATTATTTAATTTTGAATGCTTCTAATTAAAAAATACAATAATTTCAATTCCTTTCAATTTTGAATGATAGAATTTTCCAAATTCTAATCTGAAAATGTTCAATTTTCAACGTTTTGAAATTGTCCTATTTTCGAAATTTCAATCTGAAATCATTCAATTTCGAGATTCTTCAAATAAAAATAAAATTGTTATATTTTGAACGCTTTCAATTAGAACTGATACAATTTCAACTTCTTTCTGATGAAATTGTCCAATTTTCAAAATTTTAATCTTAAATTTTTCAATTTTGAGAGCTTCTGATTTAAAATTATTCAACTTCAAACACTTTCAATCTCAGAATATTGAATTTTCAACGCTTTTATTCAGAAATGATACAAGTTCAATTAATTTTTATTCCATTCGAAATATAGTCCTTTTTTCAAAATTTTACGTAATCTAAAATTGTTTGAATTAGAACGTTCAATATAAAATATAAAATCAATATAAAACCGTTCAATATATTTTTTCTTTTCAATTTCCAACGCTTTCAATTCGAAACTATTAATTATTATTAATTATTGTTGCAATAATTTGTTTAAATTTGGTTAATAATGGATTTTAAAATTGTTTATATATACAATATATATATATATATATATATATATAACATTGTAAAAATGGTTTTTTTTTTTAATTACAAATTCTAAAATTAAAAATCAAATGGTTCAATATTTCTGTTTCAAAAATTTGGGACTGAAATAAGTTTCAAATTATAAAGAGATTTTATTTGAAAACACATTTTTGAAGCACTACAATTTTAAATGTTTGTAATCTAAAAGTATAATTGTAATTTCAAACCACCTTAATTTCATCTAGAATATGATCTGACGAAAAGTTAGCATGTATATTTTCTATCAAGTTTGGAAAAATAATTAAGAAAAAAATGTAAACAAATTATCTTCAGTATTTTGTCAAACCTTGC
Organism: Melikaiella ostensackeni; assembly: GCA_032362435.1. NCBI lineage: Eukaryota > Metazoa > Arthropoda > Insecta > Hymenoptera > Cynipidae > Melikaiella > Melikaiella ostensackeni. The sequence continues at coordinate 34,849,370 of JAUMHM010000085.1, forward strand.
ATGAGTTTTTCCAAAATCAATTCTTTTTTATAAGAAATAAATTATAATTTTCTGTTTCTATTAAATTTTGCTTTTAAATCAATTGATTTATTCGTGAAATTGGGATTTTAAAAAAATGATCCTTAATAGAATTTGAAAACAATAACATTAATTAGTAATACACTAAATATGAAGTTATTATTATTTTTAGAATTTTCATAAAAAGTGCCGTATAAAATTTTTGTTTTTGTAAAAAAAATTGTATATCAATTTTTTAAAATTAAAAACAAGCTATAACAGCACTGCTGTATAACTACGTTCCGTATATTTAACAGTTGGCAACACTAGGTGTCGTGTGAAAACCCCATATTAACAAAAATGTGGCCAAACGTCAGTGTATCAAAGAAAAGAATAAGGACGATAATTTGTAATAAATGACAGAAGATTGCAAGACAGTCTTCTAAATTTAATTGCGTAATTGACTCGATTACGCGTTTAAACTCCTGACCCTTCTGACATTGTAATAAAACGGAATGATCTTTAATCTCCACGGGTAAGATTCACTAAGCACAGTATTGATTTTTATGTTCTATATTTAGCTTGAAACCATCTAGGTTGAGAACTGATTGGGAAGCTGTTCTCAAAGTTTCTTTTTTGGAATTTTTTTGCATTTGCGACTAGAGTCACAGGTTGTGTTTTCTCTTCGATAAAATAGTACATAACCTCTTCTTACTTTATTGATTTACTGAACTTTGAGACTTTTGAGACATTTGACTTGACGCATTTCACGTTTGAGACATTTTTCATACATTTCAATAAGTAATAAAACAAAACTAAAAGAAGTGAAAATATTATAAAGAATATTATGCAAAAGCAATCACAATATTCGCAATTTTATCACGAAAACGATAAGAACTGTAAAAAACTAATTTCGCAAAAAAATGCCAAAATTGAGGATAAATAACATGATTCAAAACCATTTAAATGTAAAGCATTTAAACTTTGAATGCACCAATATTTGTGAATTAAAACTTAATTTTAAAGCTTTGAAAATTAGCTTCAATCCTTCAAAACATAATTCTCCGTCAATTTATTTTTTCAGTTAAAGAGAAAGAGATTTTTATTAAAAACGATGTCTAACGAAGCATCTTCTGAAGAAAGTGATGAATCAGCTGGTATTCATCTAACCACAAGTATAATTAAATCCGAAAGAATTTGTACCTGGGAGATAAAAGAATTTTCATCTTACATCGAAATTTTCCAGGTGATTCCACCGCAGTCAGAAGAGTTTCCTTCAAATTACGATTATTACACAAAATTTCAATTAAAAGTCTTATATTCTTCAAGACACAGCAGACATGCCGGGACTGACAGTTATTTCGTAATGTTAAAAATAAAACCTAGTGACGATCTTCAAAAATGCATTATCGAAACATCTCTCCAGAATCAAAGTCCAACTGAATTAAAATCAAAAAGCACGTGGACGAAAAATCAAGGAAATACAGATGTCAATGTACTAGAAATCGAAAGCTCAGTAATTCTCACTTCAGAATTAACCGACTCGTTGTTTATAAAATGCATCATAAATGAATTTTATATTTCGAATGAAGAAAATCCTGATTTTCACCGTTGTTCATTGACAAGTGACTTTGACAGACTTCTGGAAGAGAACATACTGCCAGATTTTACTTTTAATGTTGGAAATGAAAGTTTCAAGGTTCACAAAGCGATTCTCGCAGTTCGCAGTCCAGTATTTTATGCAATGTTTCATCAAAATCTATCCGAAAAGAATAAAAATGTAGTCGATGTTCCTGATATTGAGCCAGCAGCTTTTATGGAGATGCTAAGGTTTATCTACACGGGAAACGTTAAAAATATGAAAATCATGGCATTTGATCTTTTGAAAGCAGCAGATAAATATCAACTTGAAGAACTTAAAACTCTGTGTGAAAAAGCTTTTTGCGATATTAGTGTTAGAGAAGCGCCAAGTTTACTTTTACAAGCAGACAGACATAATGCGAAAGTCTTAAAAGAAAGGACTTTACAGTTCATTAGAAAACATATAAAAGAAGCAATAGGAACTGAAGAGTTTCTTCAACTCTATACACGTAAAGACCTTATTCAAGAAGTTATGGAGACAGTTGTCAACAAGTGAAGTTCCCGTGTTCATAATATAAAATTCTATAGATCCAATTGTATTCATACTTGTAAATATAAATTTTAAAAAGTTAGAAAGAAGACTTTATTTTCTCTAAAAGGTAAACGTTTTTAAATTTGAAGACATTAAAAATTCTAATTGTTCTAATTAAACATATTTAAATGTAAAATAATTTCATAAACATACAGCTTTCGAATTGAAATATTTGTTACCACTAAAATTAAATACCATCCTTAAGTAATAGAATCTTTGAAAAAGATTAGAAATGACATTCAGAACACTCTGGTTTTAAGAAAAAATCGAGTTAATGGTTTTCTCAGAAAGAAGAAAATTGATTCTATTTTACTTACCAGTGGAAGAAATGTGATGACA
>JAUMHM010000085.1:34860964-34879340 GCA_032362435.1 Melikaiella ostensackeni
AATGTGATGACATTATATTTCTGATTTCGAATGACATTGGTGGGGAATTTATTTTGTATCGGTTGACCAATGTGTATTATTCTTTCTCGAAGCTCCCGCTCTCTGCAACATCGCCGCCACATCCAGGTGCAACACCTAAAAAAATATCACGACACATTTGTTTTTTAAATTCGTTTCAAAACAATTAAGCTAATAAAGAAAAAGTAGTCCACATCGTGATTCTAAAAATCATTTTAGATTAGTCCCATCGATTAAAGGAACATCTGGAAAACTTTTGAATCTAAAGCATTTACTAGTAGATTTTGTTCCATTGGGAGAAAGTTTGAAGCATTTCAAGCAGTGTCAACTTACACCAGTTATGGATTGTATGAAAGCTGAGTAGAACTTAGAATTTTCTCTGAAGGTGAATATAAAAAATATTAAGAAAAAAATTCGAAGGTCTACAACTTAACTTCCCACCTTCTTGATCAAAATGTTCAGCAAGGGAGGGACACTTTCCGCAATTTTTGGAAAGCAAGATGATCAAACCACCTTTTGCCAAAATTCGATGCAAATATTTTATTGGTATTAGCAAATGAAGCAAGCCCATTTAACTGTTGAGTACCTCAGGGGGATATTACACTTGGAATTTAAAGAAGAAAAAAAGCCCTTTCTAGATCCAAGAATTTATAGTGTTCTAAAACAAGCTTAGAAATGATTATTGACGCCCTTTTACCAGAATATTTTCTACTTATTTACATTGTCATTTTGCCTCTTTGTTCTGTTTCAACGATTTTTGGTACGGCTCCCTCTTTCATTGTTACACTTGTAATTTAAATTGTGCAATACAGCTGCTTCCCTTAATTATAAAATATTATACTGCGATTCTGAAATAAAGATTAGAGAAACGAAGACTGGAATTAATTGAATAATTAGTGTTTCTTAACTGTGTTTAAAGCGTTATTAAGAGGACATTTTTGAATGAGATGTCTTTAAAATGTGAATATTTTTACAAGTATTTAATTTAATAAGAATTAGATTTGAATAATTTATTCCTTATTATTAAGTAATATTTAATGAAATTGACTTATTATAATAATTACATTCTGGAAAATCGTTCATTTATTTTCTTAACTGTAAATCAAGTTTTTATATTCAAGAATATAAAATTTTTTACAAAAAACACTTTTCGTTTGAATATAATTTTACTGAAAATACATACATTGAAAACCAACTAAAAATTTAAAATGATTAAAATGCTCTGATTTTTAGTGACATGCCATTTTCCATACGAAGATTTTAAATTTGGATTAACTCTAACGTGTAAATTTTTTTGTTCTAAAGCAGTAACTTTTGAAGCCTTTATATTTGAAGGCTTTCATTTTCAAAAATACACAGATAACAGAACAAATTTTAAAAGCTAAAAGCAAATTTTGTGCAAAAGTATAAGCGATACGATTTCCAAACTTGTAGAGTGACAACTGAAGGTATTGTTTTTATACAAATTACATCATTTACAAAAACAGTTGACTAAATATAAATGAGAGTTTTAATTTTTCTATATTTTTTGCATCTATAGTGTATTGATTTTGAAAAATAACCTGAAAATAACAAATGAAAATAGAAATTGTTCAAAAAGTTTATAAAGCGTTGATTATCTAAAGAATGTTGCTTTTATTTCTTAAAATGATGTTTTAACTTTTGCGAATTAGTATGATGGGAAATGAATGAAAAATTCGCTAGAAATGATTGATTTTTATGTTCTAAATGTGTCACCTAGAGAATGATCCTTGCAGTCGAGGTTTGGATATCAAAGGTATGTCTTCCTTGGAAAGTATTAATGTCACATTGCTTGGACCTTCCATTTAAACGTTTTTATCGATCATAAGGACTTTCAAACTTCTATTGTAGATTAGGATTGTTCGTATTCGCGATATAAACACGGCAAAAACCAGAAAATTCGTAGCCATTTACAGCTGACGCTTATCTGACGTTTCGCCCAGCTGATTCAACCACAGATAAAAATAAGATAGAAAGGAAAGTCCAAGCAAAATAGCGAATGGAAATGTCGGATGGCGCCATCTTTCAGACGTGTGTGTAATTATGATTGAAAAGGTGCGAGATCGAAAAATGTACAATTCGGAGTTTTTTAATTTGGTATAGTTCAGTCTGGTTCAGTTTATGTTTTCAATTTAAATTTTTCTTATTTTAAAGTCATTTGAATTGAACAAAAAACGCTTCACTTAAAATTATTAATATAAAAAATGTTATTAAAGCATAAAGGAAAGGGGAGAATAAGATAAATGAGAACAAAAATTTTGAGAAGACTAAAAAAGTAATACTCTAGCATTAAAAGCTGTACGTTTTGAAATATCTCGATTTCATCGATTCAAAATTAAAAGACTTACAAATTAAAATTGTCAAATTTATACTTTCAAAATGGAGCATTAAATATTACTTAAATTTAAGGGCTTAAAAATTAAACGATTCTAGAATTATTATGCTTTTAATACTAAATAATTTGAATTTTGGAATGTTGTAAATTGAACATTCTAAAGTCTACATGCAGAAGCTTTCGAATTTGAACAAATTTAAATTCGAACTTACAAAGTCCTTAAAAGTGTACAATTTTAAATGGAAAATCGTAGCGTTTTTGAATAATTTCAAAAGGGGCATCCATTAATTACGTACGGCTTTTTTGGGAGGGGGTGGAAGTTCAAAGCATTTCTTACGTAAGTTTCCTCTTCCTAATTATTTCTTTTAATACGCTAATTGAAACCAGTTTTGGCAGTTAAAATGACTTCTTAAACTATTATACACATTAAGCGTGTTCACAAATAAAGGAATTCCGAATCTCAACTTGCATTTTCGATTTTTTTGTTCCTTTTGGGTTTAAAAATGAACCATGTGGAAAGAGAAATAAATCGGATAATATTTTGAGGTCGCTCATTGCGGACTTGCCAGTTTTCACAGAAAAATCAATTTTTATCAAAAAAAGGCACATCATAATGCAAAATTAAATAGAACATAAAAGATGCGGTTCACTAAAATGAGTATTTTTTATCATTAGCTTTTTAAAAATTATACATACTTAAGGAGATTTTGGGGGGGGGGGGGGTCGCGCGTGGTGGAGAGGGTGTCAGTGGACGTAACGTTACGAACTTTCATATTTCAGACTTCACACTCTTTTCCCTATTTCCCTTTTTCAAAGAATTCTTCTAATTTCCCTTGTTTTCAAGAAACTTCTCCTTGTTGTCGTTTTTTTTTTGCTCAAATGCGAACTAAATTAATAGAACCCATTAAGAAATTCCCACTATGGTTGGTTAAAAGTTAATTGTTTTTGGTTGAAAAGTCTCCTATTACATTTTCGGTTCGGAACAGTTCGGAATTCATCTCGCTTGGTCAAAAATTCTTCAGTTTGGTTAAAACTCAATTATTTTGTTCAAAATTCAAATATTTTGTTAAATAGTCACATTTTTTGATCAAATATTCAATTACTTGGTTGAGAGTTGAACTATTTTCTTAAAAATTCAATTTTTGGTTGAAGATTCATCTCTTTGGTTGGATATTTAACTATTTTCTTGAAAATTCGTTTCATTTTTGGTTGAAAATTAATTCTTTTGATCGAAAATTCAACTATTCCATTTTTTGGTGAAAATAAATCTTTTTTAGTTAAAAATTTAACTATCTGGTTGAAAATTTATCTTTTTCAGTTGGAAATTCAAGTATTTGGTTGAAAATTCACGTGTTTTGTTGATAATTTGTCTTTTTTGGTAGAAAATTAATCTACTTGATAGAAAATTGTCTTTTCGGTTGAAAATTCAACTATTTGATTGAATGTTGAACTCTTTTATTGAAAATTCATTTTTTTATTTGAAGATTCATCATTTTAGTTGAAACTTGATCTCTTTGGCCCGAAATTTAAGTATTTTGTAAAAATTAATTTTTTGGTTGAAGATTCATCTCTTTGATTGAAAATTTAACTATTGAATGAAATTTCGTTTCATTTTTGGTTGAAAATCCATCCTTTTTGATTAAAAATGCAACTGTTAAGTGAAAATTAATATGTTTTAGTTGAAAAATCAACTATTTGGTTCAAAATTTATGTATTTTGTTGATAATTCGTCATTTTTGGTAGATGATTAATCTTATTTGCTAAAAAGTCATCTTTTCGGTTGAAAATTCAACTATTTGGTTGAATGTTGAACTTTTTTGTTAAAAATTAATTTTTTTGTTGGAAATTCATCATTTTAGTTGAAACTTCATAGTTTTGGTTGAGGATTAAACTATTTTGTTGAAAAATCTTTTTTTTCTGGTTGAGAATTAAATTTTTCAAACTGAAAATGTAACTATTCCATTTTTTGTTGAAAATTTATATTTTCGATTGAAAATTGATTTTTTCTAGTTAAAAATTCATCTATTAGGTTGAAAAATCGTCTTTTTTGGTAAAAAGTTAATCTTCTTGGTTGAAAATTCACCCTTTTTGGTTAAAAACTTATGTTTTTTTAGTTAATAATTCAACTATTTGGTTGAAAAGACATTTATTATTTTTCTAATTCGTCCTTTGGTAGAACATTAATTTTCTTGGTTCAAAATTCGGCTATTTGGTTAAAAAATCAACTATTTTATTGAAGTCATCTTTTTTGGCCGAAAATGAACTTTTAGGGGGTCAAAAATAGCCCAAAACTGGTAACGTAGTTTATGGACGACCCCTTAAGCGACTAGAAGGCAAAAAGTAATGAAAGTGATCAATAAATATTCATTGCTAGATGTGGTTAAAATACAATAAAAACAACAATTTAGGAAATATTCATATGAAATTGATTAAAAAGACTAATATCTAAACGTTCTTGCAAAATTGCAGTTTTTATGACCTGTACAGACACCAAATATTTTTTTTTAATCTACAAAAAATAAATTTTTTTCGCTATAGATTTACCAACAATTTCATGCAGAAAAGACATTTGTAACCTTACAATCTTTTAAAGGCTGTGGAAAAATCCTACAATTTTATTCTTTGAGATTCCGTGAAATCTTTTGAAATCCTTGAAATCGCTTGAAATCTTCAAAATTCCATAAAAATCCCTTATAATCCTTTAAAATCCGTGGAAATCCCTTAAAGTCTCTAAAAATCAGTTAAAATCCTTAAAATTCCGTGAAATATTTGGAAATATTGCGAAATCCCTTGGAATTTTTGAAAACCCTTTACAAATTCATTGAAATCTTTAAAATCCGTGGAAATATTTCCGAATCTCTTGAAATCTCTTAAAATATTTTAAAATCCATTAAGATCTTTTAAAAGCCATTCAAATTTTTCGAAATAATTTAAAATCCTTTATAAAATTCGGAAATTCTTTGAAATTCCATTAAATCTCTTCAAATTTTACGAAATCATCAAAAACGGTTTAAATCTTTTAAAATCTCTTAAAATCTTTTAAAACTTTTTCAAATTGTTTGAAATACCCTAAAACTTTTGTAATCCCTTGAAATCTTTTTTAATCCCTTAAAATATCATAGAAGCCCTACAAAGCTTTGGAAACCTCCTCAAGTTGCGTACAAATTTTGTAATTCTTTAAAATACTTTTTAGTTCTTTGAAATATCTTAAAATCCCTTGAAATTGCCGAAAAAGCTTTAAATCTCTTAAAATCCCTTAAAATCCTTCGAAATCTTATGCAATTCCTTCTAATCCCTTAAAATCTTCGAAATCCAATTAAAATCCCCTGACAAATTTCAAAATTCAAGAAAATACTTCCGTACCTCTTGAAATCCTGTAAAATCCATTGAAACATTTTGAAATCTCTTAAAATCCTTTGAAATCCCTTAAAATCCTTTCTAATCCTCGGAAAATCGTTCTGAATGCTTTAAAATCCCTCAAAATTCCTAAAAATCCATCGAAATCCTTCGCTACCACTTGAAATCCCGTAAAATCTTTAAAATCTGATTAAACTCTTTAAAGTCTCTTAACACCTTGTAAACTCCCTTGAAAAATTGAGATTCTCTTTCACATTGTACTATGGGTATTTTCTTCAAATCCTTGAAACCTTTTAAAATTACTTAAAATCTGTGCAACCATTCGGAATCCTTTGGAATCGTTTGAAATTTGTTGAAATCCCTTAAAATCTGTTGAAATCTGCTGAAGACATTAGAAATATTTGAAATTTTTTTAAATCCCTTGAATTCTTTTGAACTCTCGTTTACAGTGAAGGTGATTGATATATTGAGTAATAATTTAAAATATATACGTAAAAAATGGTGGGATTACAAAAATCTGACGAATCCTTACGAAAATTTCAAAAAGCATCCTTACGTAATTAATGAACGCCGCCAAAGCGAAACTGATTAAACTTTCATGATACACAAAAAATTAAAAAAATTAGAATCTAAGCCAAATATTCCCGCCAGCTTAAGAAACATGTACTGCTGCCACCTATGTTTACGAAAACAAAGGACCTCTGTTTGAGTGTTGGATTTGTTTTTGATTGTTGACATTTGTTGATAACATATGATAACATATGATACATTGATATGCGTTGACAAAAATGATAAGGATAACTTGGGATAGCTGCCGAACTGCAAACCACTGCAAATTGCAAACGAACAATAACTGAAACTACTCACCCGCAAAGGCCGCAAAAGAGGCGTCGCATTGAATTGAAGCAATTGGAATATTTGCGATTTCTGGCTGTCATGAGTCGAATATTATTTTCTGACGTTTGTAAAAGATAATCAGTCTCTTCGTCCAAGTCCATTTCGAATACCTGCTCCTCGGAGTTGATTCGCAATGGCATTTCTTCCAACCGTTCCAACCTCATTCTCATTCTCTGCATTTTGATGGAAATAACGATTCACAAATGCACTAAACATTTTATATCGTAGCAGCTTGCACCATTTCTTTGGCAAAAATAAAACTGTCACGTAAACAAGTCTCTACCTCTACTCTAATTACTTAGAGTTCATTGCGTGCCGTGTCATGATAAGCATAAGGGCGATAAGAACCACAAGCATTCAAACTCCGCACGGTTCATGTTAGAAATAATAGAATTAAAACTTCACCGTCTTGACGTTTGTGTTTGCGATAGCGTTTTGCAAATATAGACAGAGACCGAAGTGGACCGAAGATCCGTGAAGTGAATACACAAAACCCGGCTGTGAACTTTTGAAGATGATATCGATTACTTTTCTACTGCTGGCAACGAAACTCAACTAAACAGGTACCGTTTTGCGTCATTTCTTGACTCTTTTTGTCATTGTTGTTGGCTATTGAGTATACTCTTCGTCAGACGTCGTATTGTAAATGTAAGTTGAATATTCAAAATAATAAACAATGAAAAGATTATTTGATTTGAAATTACGTTTCAGTTTTTTCTTAATTATGAAATTGCAATCGTTGCAATCTTAACCTAAAAATCTGGTTTTGGGTTTATGTTATATTTTTTCTATGTAACAAGATGTATCACTTTTTTGTAACATGAGCTTTTTTAAAACGATTTTGGATTGCAAGAGTTACAATGTTATGTTCTTTTGTTACACAAAAAGTATTTTGAAACCTAACCTCAAAAAATAGACAAACTTTGTTCATATTTTTTTGATGTTACATTATTGTTATTGCACTTTTACAGGGGCGCCGTATAAAGTAACTTAAAACGCAAAAAAAAAAGAAAAAATAAGTAAGTGAAGAAAATAAAGTAAAAGAGAACGTGCACAAATCCATAATTCGCACGATTACATTTATGTTCATGAACACGTTCGCGAATGTTATACATATAACACGGTGGGCTTGGATTGAGTTCAACACGTAAGGGCTTGCACCCCTCGTTTTTCTTTTGAAATCATTTTAGTGACACATTACGATATTTTTGAGGCCAAAAAGAAAAGAATCGCAGTAGGGATTGTCGAATAAACTTAATTCTTTATTTTTATTTTCAGGTTATTATGTATATTTTCGTAAAAATGATTCCAAAGCGGTGCTTTTTTAGCTTAAACGATGTAGTTTGCATCGAAAAAAAATATCTAAATGTTAAAGATCTTTGGACATCCGGGACCCATTAAAATTTTGGAGAAATTGACTCATTTATCTCATATAGTTTAGGAAATATGTACAGCCTTCGGAATCTATATTTATATGAAAATATGAGTTAAGGCAGACTTGATTTCAAGCAAATCTAAAAAAAATAAAATGTTATACCTCTCATATGTCCGAAGTTATAGCATGTTGAAAAATGCCCGCTTTGATGAAAGTTGGATAAAAAGTAATTTTTTTTTAAATATTCGGGTTTTTACTGCAACTTATGTTAAAAGTTGTTCTTATAATAATAAAAGTACATCCAATATTATATAAATCTGAAAAGCTTTAATAATTCCTCAAATATATCCACAAAAATCGAAGATATCAACTTTTGAAAGAAAACACATTTTTATGGATATATTTCAGGAGTTATTAAAGTTTAACAGATTTTTTTAAAATTTTCTGTACTTTTATAATCATAAGAACAACTTTTAGCACAAATTGCAGTAGAAATGCTAATATTAGAAAAAATTGCTTTTTAACCAACTTTCATAAAAATGGGTATTTTTCAACATGATATAACTTCTGACCTATGAGATGTATAACATTTTATATTTTTTAGATTTGCTTAAAATCAAGTTTGCTTTAACTGATCTTCTGACTGTTTTTGCCTGCAGTCCATAGGAAATATGCTATTTCGCAAAAACTAAAACTAAATATTTTTTTTGACGAATTTTTCAGAAATATATAACTTCCGAAGACTGTATATCCTAAGCAATATGAGAAAAATAATTCAATAATTCTTTTTTTTTTTTAGTTTTATGGATTATTTAATGTCCTTCAATTTTTTGTTTGACGAATTTGAAGTACCATGTTTTGTAGTAAAGAAATATTCAAAAAACTGATAAAAACTGCAATTTTTCACACTTTCCAAAATTTAAATGGTTCTCGGATATTCAAAGATTTTTAACGTTGAGTTACTCTTTTCCGATGCCAGACTATATCGTTTAAGCTAAAAAAGCACCGCTTTGGAGTTATTTTTACGAAAATATACATAATAACCTGAAAAAGAAAAAGAAAAAATGAAGTTTATTTATTTTCTGGGATTTTTCTGAGTAAGGAATTCCAAATATTGTATAGAAAATTCCAAATTCAAAATGACGGATACAAAAGGGCAACCCGGAGTTTATAAAAAAACTTTTGTACAGTATTTGGAATCTGTGACTCAAAAACCCTTTGAAAATGAATTTTACACCAATTTTTTAAAAATTCAGCTCACAATTTTTGATTTTTAATTTTGTATACAATATTTGAAATTTTTTGATGCGATATTTAGAATTTGTGACTCAAATTCGCATAATTTTCAAAAATCCTAGTCGCCCTAATCAGGGATCACAATCCGTCTCCCTTTTTACAAAATTCCCCTTTTTCTCTTTTTCCCCCTTAAATTTAAAAAAATCCCCTTAAATACCTCAAATTGAGAATTCTGAACCTTTTTCCCATTTTTAAAATAAAGTTTTGATTTATTTTTTATGAATCATAAACAGAAATATAATTCATTTAAAAAAAAACAAGACGCCTTTGAAGAGATTCTCTTAGATGATACCGATTTCAAGTATTTCCTGAACGATTTATTTGTTCTTTTTTTTTTATTTGAAGGACACCGACAGCGAATAAATGGCTAATAATTCAATCGAGAAACTAAACCCGAAAGGTAAATCAATTCTATAATAAAGTTGAAAATCAAAAACATCTGTCAAAAGTTGACTTCTTGAAATTGGATTATTTTAAAAATGCCTTTCTCTAGAAAAAATAAAGAAAGTCGTAAACATTAGATGTTAGTGTGGAAAAGATAGTCATAGAAAAAAATTTTAGATATCAAAAATAATATGTAAAAAAGTAGCGTATTAGGACCCTAAAAAAGTATTTTCAATGTAGAACTGATTGTTATATGGCTGGGTTTTACACATACTAGCAAAGTACATATTCGAGAAAATTCTTATCTTCATAATTTTATTTTTGTGCATAATCATTTTTTTTAATTTCTGTTTTGGTTTGCACTATAATCTTCTTTTAGCTAACATTGAAAAATATTTTGAAAATCTGAGAGTTTTCAACTCATAAAAATACATTAGAAAAACAATGTTAAAAACCTCGAGCTTTTTCAAAAAAAATAATTTTTCTGCTTTTTCAAATTATTTCTTTCTAGCTTACTTATAAAAATATTTTGAATAACTCAGGGTTCTGTACTGAAAAGAATACACTAGGAAAAAATTGAGAACAAGAAAACAAAATCTATCTACTGATAAAGTAACATAAAAAACAACAGACTATTATTATTTTGGCTTTAGTGATCGTGCGCTCTTTTTTTTGCTAATTGAAGATAGGTTGTCTGAAAAAGGGGGAGGGTGGCTGAAGCAGTTTCGCCCGATCTGTTTGAAAAATGATTGGAGCCACTGCACTCTGATGATCCAATGTTTCTTTTTGGGATATACTATACATATACAAATTATTATTATTGTAAATGTTTTAAAAATTTTAATCCTTATCACGAAGGTTCAGGAAATGGAAAAGATATTTAACTTTTCATTCAAAAATCACAATGGCCTTATAACAGGGTAGACCGAAAATACAAAATTTTTGAAAATCTAAAATGGCTAGTGCTGAAAAGTTGCTAAGTGTTGTTACAAATAAAAAACTCTAATGACTTTTTGAAATCAAAAATGGTCCTACGGTGTCGCAATGAGTTTGAAAATTTTTAATTTCGAGAATTTAAAAAAAATTTCCTACGATCGTACGAAAGAAAAAGTCAGGAATAGTCAGAAAAAAGTCAGGACTTCGGACCTATTCCGTCCACTTTTGTTACGTTTCTGGACGGAAATCGTCAGGGAAAGTTAGAATTCGTAAGAAAATGTTCAGAAATCGTCAAAACTCGGGTTCGAAGGATAATCCTCTTATTATAGGGTTCCAAGAATAGAGTGCCATAAAACCTAATCCCTTTTACATTTCCTAGTTTATTTATATTATTAATTTATATTTATTTATGCACATTCTCTTGTTACTTATATTTAATTATTATTATTTATATACTATATGACTCTACAGGTGAATCTGAAAATGTCCGTCTTGCCTTATCTCTTTCTCTTTACGAGAAACATTTGGTTTATCATAAATTTAAACTTTTTAGGAACATTTTTAGAAATCTGGAATCGTTAAAACCCGTAAATTCTGAATTATTAACTTTTGAATCTGTTGATGCAACATTGAAAAAAAATTATTAAAAATTTTTAAACCTTTTCAGCTAGCCTACCTGCAGACCTAGCCGATGAACTACATACCTGATAGGCAGTGACCTGACATATCTACAGAAATAGTCAGACTCATCAGGAATTGTCAGGATGTTCAGAAATCCTCAGAACTTATGACCATTTGTGGCGATTTCTGACTTTTCTTTTAGTAGGGTGGGTACGAAAATTATGGTAATTTTTTTTTATATACAGTTTTTGGTATTAACTGATGATAAAAATTTTAAACTATAAAAATGACACTTTTGCTTAAGTTGGAATTTTTTGAAAATGATGAAAGATTATGTTTTCTAAGATTTGGTTAATTTTTATTAAAATTTAAAAATATATAGTATTTTGTTATGACATTTTTTTAGTTCGTATTTGAGAAGCAAGCTATAATTTCCTTGGACCGCAAAAAATTTCTTCTTAGACTTAACAGCTGTAAAAAAAGTCATGAACCACTAAATTTACAAATTTTTAACAAATGGAATGTCTGAGAAATTTTTTTTCGATATCTAAGAACATTATGCCTTACCTGTCTAGTGCAACTATAGACATGTCATATATAAATTTAAAAAAAAAAAATTTTGAAAATAAAAATTAATTGAATGTTAAAATTTTTTATTTTTGCTCATTTTCGAAAAATTCTTACTTAAACGAAAGTTATATTCTTTAATTAAAATCTTTTATCATCATTTATCATTTAATATCAAAACTGTACATCAAAAAATTACCATAACTTTCAATCACAGGGAATTTTTGTTTACTTCTCAAAATAAAAAAATGTTGACCTCATTGCGACACCGTAAGGCCATTTTTGATTTTAAGAAGTCATTAGAGATTTTTATTTGTAATGACACATACCAAGTTTTCAACACTAGCCATTTTTGATTTTCAAAAATGTTGTATTTTCAAAAATGTTGTATTTTCAGCCCACCCTACCTTATAAGTAGTGAATATGTGTGTTAGAGAAGATTGTTTCTCTTTCATGGAAGAAACTGGAAAAAAATTATTTTAAAACTAATTAACCTAAATGATGGCTTATTTTGTTGTTTAAAAAGTTATTTACAATTTTACTGTATCAGATAAATTCGAGGATAAACTATTATTTTCTGCTTAAAAAATATTAGGATCTAAAGTACTATGTCTTTCATCTTTTTTTGAAAAAAACATTTAACAAAAATAAAGACATGTTTCATGCATTGCACTCATGAAATTGTGGACTATGACTTATGTGCCTTAAACAATTATAAAATATTTAAAAAAATTCAATGTTAACGTTTAGATTTTAGGGCCCGTTCAAAAAATACATAACGCTCTGAAAATCAAGTGACATTTTAAATTCAAGATAGAACTTCATGGTTTTAAGGTCACTATATGCTATTTTTTATAATAAATAATTCAATAATGTTAAATACTTTCAATATTCTTTAATACTTATATAACTTTTTCCATCAAAATAAGAATAAAATAAATCAATACAATACAATGTGCGTAATGTCTCAAGTAAATTTGATTAATTTTTCCCTGGCGGCAGCCAAAGTCTGAGATGAGAATCAAAAAGTCGTAAAAATTAAAAAAAATTGTACACTCGAAAAAGAAGGATTTAACAAATTTATGAATGTGATAATCATGTATAATTAATTAAATAATGTTCTTAAAATATAGATAAAGCATTGCAGCATAATTCTCTTGTAAATTTCTTTTATAAATGATTTTTCTTTGAACTTTTACGAATTTGTTGTTCACGTTCAGATTCTGACAGAATCCTGGGAAAAGGGAATAAAATTTTCTTGATACGTCACGTATATTTTAAGTAAATCTATATTCAAAATAAGCCCTAGAAAATTAAAATACTGTCAATTATTTCGGGAGTTATTCATAATTCAACAAAACTTTAAAATTTTGACTTTTTTTGCAATATCTTTCTGAAGAATTGACACAAATGCTTCATTTTAGAGTCTCCAGACGCAAACTTAACAAATTACAAGTAGTCTCACATTTCTCGCGTGTAATGTATTTATAAAACGAATAATTTATCATAATTTTAAAAAATGGTCAAATGGGTAAAAATGTCAGAAAAAGCGTTACGTGTTTTTCGAACGGCTCCTTATGAGTAACGTGCCTCATATTTTATTAAAGATACTGAAGATTATGAAAATTAAAATAAAAGTTTAAAAATAAAACATACACAGCTTTCTCATTTTATTATAACTTTAATTCAAAGGTTCAATAATCATTTTAAAATAATTTCATACTTATCTTTCAATTCTTTACATTCAATTATTTCTGAAGAAATTAATTCTTCAAGCAATCTCTTCAAGATTATTTTCTTTTCTTTTGTTAAGAAAATTAAAGTTAATTGAAACCTACTGCACCGGCTTAATATACTGAAAAGATCAACCATATCTTTGGTTTTTTCATTTGATAATTGGCTGAAGCACAAATCAATCACCTCTTCAAAAAATTCGTTGGGCACTTCACTAAGAAATATTCTTCCCAAATCCGTTCTGGAATTTTTTTCAAAAGTACAGTTTTTGCATTATTTACATTCTCAAAGTATTTGAATACTTTTTCTACGTTTTACTATTAAATATTGTTTAAAAAATCATTAGTACCTCATATTGACTAAATATTCAAATTTCGAATTAGGATCCACTATTTTTTTCCACCTACTCATGAATTCTTTTGTATCCTTTGGAATAGATTTTTGAATGTTTTCTTCAGTTTTGGAAAACGGTGTTTCTGATTCAGTATTTTTGAGGATTGTAAAATTCAATGTGCATTCTTCTGGTCGATTCGCAAAACTGTTCATTGGTATCGGAATTCTTTTTTTAATATCATCCTTCTCCAAAGGTTTCAAGTGTGCACCATTCACCTTTGAAAATATATCAAATTTTGTCAAGTAGTAATTCATTTATTGAATTTATTGCAACTAAAATTACAAGTCCACTAAGAAAAGTAGATTTTTGTGCACCATTTCTCGAAAGTCATTATAGGTTGGTACTCTTTGTTCAACTGCTCTAATTTTTGCGTCATTTTGTAGTTGGTATAGTTCATCTTCTCTTAGAGCTTGATGCAATTCTTCTTCCAAATATTTGTAATCCTCTCGTTCTTTTAAAATACTCATTTTTATCATTTAGAAACCTTGGAAAGGTTGAAAATGCGCGAAGGGAAAAGTAACTTAGGTTATTGAGTTGCTATAGTTACAGGGTAACAATTGGTAACCAGTGGTAACAATGAGATTATAGTACACTAGCAATATTATATGCGCAGATGTAAAACAATATTATTATGATTCCAATTTTAAATTTTACAATTTAATCCCTTAAAAAAAATTATTTGATATGAATTGAGTTTGAAATGTTCAATTTAGAACATTATCAAATTTAAAGTAATTCAGTTTTGAATGCCTAGATCTTGCATGGTTTCATTTTTAAGGCAAATTTTTTTTTCAGATTAATTGAGTAGTTTTCCAGTTTAGAAAATTGGAAAGCTACATTAAAAATATTTAGTTGCTTGATTTCAATTTGAAGTTATCATATATAGTGAAATAGTTAAATATTAAATATGTATCAATATTAAATTAGTAATTTGAATGTTTCATTCCGATATTTTAAAGTTTGATATTGTGCCACTTTATCTAATTAAAAAATGTTCACCCTTAAACATTCCCATTTTGTGTGCACAATCACTACTATTTTTAAAGTTTCATTCTGAATTTGCCGAATTTCCATTGCTCTAAATGTGAAAGTCTTCATTTTGAAAAAAGGAATGAAATTTTTTCATTTTTACGTTTTGACAGCTATGAATTTTATATTGTAGAATATTAAACGCTATAAATTTGATTTTTTTACAATTTTTTCAGTACTTCAAATTCAAAAATTTTCAATTTCAAACGCTCTAGATTTGAAAATAGTCCATTTTTAACTTGTGAAATGGAATAATTTTTAGATTTCAATGTTTAGTACTGATTTTTTTAAAATTCAGAAGTATATTTTAAAACAAAAAAATTCCGGTTTTCAAAATTGAAATCGGTCAAATAGAACTGAAGATACATATTGAATTGAAACTCGTTCGATTTCGAAATTGGCATAATTTTGTAAGTACTTGCTGAAAACCTCTTGTTTAGACAATAAAAAATTATTTAAAAAGTTAGTGAATGTTAGTAACGTATGGAATAAATAATCAAATAGAGAAAAACCGCGTTTCTCTAGAGTTCTCGGTTTACAAAATACATTTAAACACAGTAAAATTGTTTAAACTATTATAATAATAATATAGTATTTAAAATACATGATTTCTTTATATTGATTCTAAAATGTTTACTATTTAAAAAAATTTTAATTTAGAAATTTTTTTAAAACGATTTAGAAAATTACATCGTTTTGCAATTTCTCGATTAAAATAAGTTGTTTGAACGATGGAAATGTTTTAAAACAATTAAAATATTATTTTAAATGTAATAAAAATATATGGAACATTGATTAGTGATGATCTAGGGGAAAAAATTGTCAGAAAAAAATAATTAAATTCAATATATTGCAAAACTCTCTTTAAGGGGGAAAAAATAATAGTCTTAGGAGGGCAAAAATTATTAAGATATTGTAAATACACATTCGTTGAAGTGCTGCCAATAAAGAATTAAACTTTTTATTTGACATTAATTGTACATTTTCACATCTTATTTCCACATTTTCAAGTTGGAAAGTTTATAAATAATAGAAGCGTCTATTTTGGAAAGGCGATACATTTTGAAACGTTAGAATCAGAAAAGGAACTGTAGATTGGAAAGATTTTTAATATAAAATCAAATTACTTCAGATTAGAAAGAATTTTATCGCTCCTAATATTTCTAAACGGGTTTTAAGAAGAAAAATAATGACAAATAAAGTTTCTTTCTCAAAAAAGTCCCCTATTTTTTCAAAGCTTTATTTTTTATACTTGTTGTTTTTTAACAGAAATGTGAAATTCAATAAAAATTATTTTAATTTTAGTTTCCGATTTTTTTTTAAATTGTACCGAGGATGTTTATAAGGTAAAAAGAAAAGAGACCATACTCTTTGTTCTATCTTTGCATGAATTGTCGGTGCAACGTGCTGACCACATTGTATGGGGATAATTTTAGATTTCGTCCCGCTACAAGGGGCCTTGTAAGGTTAGGCACAGCTGGGGTCCACGATCAGATATCTATACTGATTTTCAGGTCTTCGTCTCTCTTAAAATTTAACTAAATCTATTCTTAAAATTTTATAAAATTCCTTTCCATTCTCCTAAAATATTATCGATAATCTGAATTATTTTGTATTCCTTTGAATTTTAGAAAGAGTTCTTCAAAGTAATAGAAAATGTATCTCTAAAACCCCAAAGTAGGGAGGAGGATAAATCGAGATGAATGGAATAAAGAGGAGGGATATTGCATTTGTTTCACCATATGGTGTGATCTTTCTGAGGAGCATTTCTATTTTTACATTTTCTTATTCTTACTTTGCTTGCCCCTTCTGCTGTTCGTTTGAGTGTTAGTTTTGGGTTACACTCTTTTCTCCCTTCCATGGACATAAAGGGGCACTTTTACGAAACTTACCAGATGCGGTTTGTTCTAAAATTTCTTTTATGTGAGGAAGATCTGAATTATAAATTTTAAAAAGGCTGGATGAGTCAGGTTGATTTGGTTTCTAGAAATACTTTTTCGAATAGTTTTTAGAAATGGTAGTTGAATTAATAATTAGAGTTAAATTAAGAAGATTTTAAAGCCTTCGTTGACCCTGCTCTGTGTTGATATCAACGATAAAAGCAGGAAGAGATGGCTTGAAGCCAAAATCTAAGCTAGTTATGACGTTCTTATGAGCATACATGAATTACGTCTGTTTCCTTCGAAGTCCTATAATCACCTGATTTGCAATATTTGTTTTATAAACAATATAGCTATTCTGAAAAAAATTGTTCCTTCAAAATAGGAATCAAAACGTTCGTTTCCCTAAAACCATAGGACTAAAAGGTTTTATCTCGATTTCGAGTCACCTTTTGCTTCCTCATAGAGGAAGCTTTGTGATGGTAACAATTTCGAAAAATTTTTAATTCGTTTAATTAAACATTCCTCAATTAAAAAATGTCTAATACAATGTTCTAAGCAATTGTCCGGATGTGTGTGTGAGGATGTGTGTTTGGATGTCACACTTTTTTGTGAACAGATAACTTGAAGACGGTTGCATATAAACTGATGAAAGGAGGGCTGATTTTCACCACTAATATCTGAAAACTGACCAAAGGATTTCTAAAAATAATCATTACCATTTTTTTTCAGCACTTTATAATGTTTTCAAAATGGGGTTTTTATAGTGAAACTTTTTTCACTGACATAATTCAAAGTTGATGCGAGAATATAAAAGATTCCTTGTCTTGAGACGAATCGATTAACCTATAATATTGATACATTTCATTGAAGATTAAGGAATCTATGATCATTTATAATACTTTAAAAATCAGTTTTATAGTAAAACTTTTTTCATTAACATAATTCAAAGTTGATGCAAGAATAGAAGAGATTCCTTGATTCGAGATGAATCGATTAACCTATAATATTAATGCATTTTAGTGAAGACTAATGAATTTGTGGTCAATTTGGTCACTTATAGTATTTAAAAAAAGCTGTTTTTCACAGTATAACTCCATAGTATAACAGAAAAGACTCCTTAAGGATATGTCTAACAGGAACTACGTGACAAAAATTAATGCTCGATTTTTAATCTTTATTTTTGGAACGATTTACTCTTTTTCTAAATAAAATATCGCTCTGAAACTTTGAAAAATGCAAAAGGAAAGAGTAACTTACGTTTGTATACATAATTTGGGTGGAAATTTGTAAAAAAAAATTCTCGAAGAAATTAAAACTGGAGCAACGTCAGCATTTTTTTTCAAACAACTTTTATCCACATGAAATGAGATATCGAGGTGAAATTTTCGGAAATGACATAAACGGCACTAAGGAACGTTTTTATGGTCCTAATTATTTGCACTTGAAAAAAATTTTTAATGAAAAACTAAATTTGAAGAATTACCAACCGAGTTTTTTTGCGGTTACGATCGATTAGGATCCTTATGTCA
>JAUMHM010000085.1:34879440-34899026 GCA_032362435.1 Melikaiella ostensackeni
TATATATATATATATATATATATATATGATACTTTCATATTAACTAATTGAAATTAATTTTATATAAAAATTTGATATAATTAACAGAGTTTGGAATTCTATTTTTGAAGAATATTGTATCATTGGAGATTCCATTGGAGGAGTTGTTAAAGATAGTCTAAAAAAAAATATACAACAAAATTAACGATTATGAATCCATACTTTATAAAGTCAAATTAAAAAAATGATGAAATATAGCTTGAAAAGAATTTCAAACAATTTGTAACATTTGATTAACTCGCACCTGTTTATCTGGATCAAATCATTAAGATTGACGTTCGAACTTTAGACTCAATCAGACAAATTCCATAATCTAATTTACTGTTGAAATAATTTTTGCAAATCTTATTTGATTTTATTCAAGATCAGTTACATCGAAACCAAAAATAAAAATAACGAGGGAATATAAGGAATAATGTGAGATAATGTATATTCTTTAACTTTGGCATCGTATAACAATATAATAATATATAATATTTACAAAATAAATTAAAGTATAGGTATAATGTAGGTGAATACCGGTGATTTCGCTTCGCGGGTATGAGACTAGATCACACAATACAGTAATAGACGCGATACAGTTTGTTCTTTATATTATCTTCAGGCATCGGCCGGATCTCTTGCTCGACAGTAAAAAAAGCGTCGCATCTCCAGGATGCCACGTGGCTCAGCCGGACACCCGGAATAGTTTTTTTATACTTTCAAGTGTTCCAGATGTCCTTTTCGAAGTAAATAGAATCGACCCTGGACACTTTTTCGCCTCGCATATCTTGATCCCCTCTTTCCATCAAAAACGACTCCTTATGGTGTCCTGAAGAGCCTACGCAGCCTCCGGTGATGCGCTGTTTGAAGAGTCCTCCGCGTCCAATTTCGACATGTAGTTTTTTATCAATTCGTCGAAAGCCCTTCGAGATAAGGTGAGAATGCGAACATGAACGTGATAGACGATGAGGTAGTCGCCACCTAGCCACCAGTACAGGGGCGACTCAGATGATAGCGATTCGACGTGAGATGATGAGTCGAAGACGTAGTTTGGATGTCTGTAAAGTATATTTCCATAGCGGCACATCGAGGACCACCTTTTTTTCAACTCTAAGGTAGATCCTGGTTTCGAGAAGGTACTTAGAAGCACTTGCGGTGGACGATTCCGGGACCGGATTCATCGTATTCCTGCTTGGAGATCCACATCTGTTGGAAGGTGGACAAGGAGGCAAGGATGGAACCACCGATCCAGACGGAGTATTTCCTCTCAGGTGGTGCGATGATCTTGATTTTGATGGTTGAGGGAGCGAGGGCGGTGATTTCCTTCTGCATACGATCAGCAATACCAGGGTACATGGTGGTACCACCGGAAAGGACGGTGTTGGCGTATAAGTCCTTACGGATGTCGACGTCGCACTTCATGATGGAGTTGTAGACGGTCTCGTGGATACCACAAGATTCCATTCCCAAGAAGGATGGCTGGAAGAGGGCCTCGGGACAACGGAACCTCTCATTTCCGATGGTGATGACCTGTCCGTCGGGCAACTCGTAGCTCTTCTCGAGGGAGGTGCTGGCGGCGGCGGTGGCCATTTCCTGCTCGAAGTCCAGGGCGACGTAGCAGAGTTTCTCCTTGATGTCACGAACGATTTCTCGCTCAGCCGTGGTGGTGAAGGAGTATCCTCTCTCGGTGAGGATCTTCATGAGGTAGTCCGTAAGATCGCGACCAGCCAAGTCCAGGCGAAGGATGGCGTGGGGCAGAGCGTAACCTTCATAGATTGGTACGGTGTGGGAGACACCATCTCCAGAGTCCAGGACGATACCGGTGGTACGACCGGAAGCGTAGAGGGAAAGGACGGCCTGGATGGCGACGTACATGGCTGGGCTGTTGAAGGTCTCGAACATGATTTGGGTCATCTTTTCTCTGTTGGCCTTGGGGTTGAGGGGAGCCTCGGTCAAGAGGACTGGGTGTTCCTCAGGGGCGACACGGAGTTCATTGTAGAAGGTATGATGCCAGATCTTCTCCATGTCATCCCAGTTGGTGATGATACCGTGTTCTATGGGGTATTTCAGGGTGAGGATACCTCTTTTGCTCTGGGCTTCATCACCCACGTAGCTGTCCTTTTGACCCATACCTACCATCACACCCTGGAAAGAGAAAAGAAAGATTTTAGTTGATGAAGTTTTATGAGTAATTTCTATTATAAATTTATCTAATATTTTTGAAGTGTCTTGAGGAGTGTTTGGAGGATGGTAAATTAGTTTTCGTTCTTCTTGTCTCATGATTCTTGATAACATTATTGTATAATCTTAATTTTACAAAGACCTTTCGCTTGTTTCTTTTTTTAAGACTCTTTGAGTTATTCAGTTATTTAGAAACAAGCGAAATGTCTTTGTGAAATGTTGTAAAATTATGATTACTTAATATATTTATTGAGATTTATGAGACTAGAAGAACGGAAACTAATTTACCATCCTCTATATTTCTACACACTGGTTGAAAACAAAAATGAACATCGATTATGATATCTTGAAGAATTTTAGTGGAGTTCTGATGGCGTTCTCTTTTTTTCTGTAAAATGAACATTTTTTATTTGACTGACTCGTGATGAATAGAACAATTTCCAAGTAAAAGGATGAAATTTCTCTTTAAAAAAAATGAACTATGAAACCACAGCTTTTAAGGATATCTCTAGGGATAAAGATAAAAAAATATTGAATTTTTAGATGCATCTAAAAAATTGGGTGATAAATATGAAATATATATATATTTTTTTTTTACTAACCTGATGTCTTGGGCGTCCTACAATGCTGGGGAACACGGCACGTGGGGCATCATCTCCTGCGAATCCGGCCTTGCACATACCGGATCCATTGTCCACGACCAGTGCCGCAACATCATCGTCACACATCTTGTTGGATTTTTTTAGTTACTTTCTAAAAAAATTCAAAAGTTTAAATATTTTACACTCATTTTTCATCTTTTTTTTGTAAAGAGGAACATGCTTTTTACAGAAATAATATTTTTTTCTGACGTCAAATCAATGTGGAATTCTTCAATTTTTAATTTACAATATAAATTAATTCGAAGCATGAAATATATATAATAATTACACAGTGCTTATGCAGATTTGCGTTTTAATTAGGAGACAACTCTGCATTAAATATGATAAAGATTAATTTGTAAAAAAGTTTGAATGTAGAAGAAATTCATTAAAACAAAAAATTCTCTCAGGATTATTAACAAAAATTAAATTAAACTAAACTACAAATAATCAGGGCAAAACTCAACAAAGCGAGATGAAGAAGTTTGAAAAAAATTGTTGAGTCAAAAGCATTATGAAAACAAAATTCAGATATTCCACATAAAAAAAATTGGTTTTCAAATTAGATTTTTTGAAAGTGAACATAAAAAATACATTAGGTATTAACTGTTATGTAAGTTATTATAAAAGCAACAAAGTCAAAGTTCTTACTATTTTATTTACAAGTGAATTAATAAACTTTGAAATGTTATGTAAACTTTTGAGAATTTATTATTTGGAAAGCTTCATTGCAAACAATTGAAAAATCTGCCTTGGCCAACGATCCTCTCCCAGTGTTGCCAACATTTATTCGCGAAACTACCCACGTTCCGAATTTTTTTTTTTTAATACATACATACTTATAAATGCTTTACTTCAATTTAAAGAATCCAAACTTTTTCTCAATTTGTAATTTGCGCTCTGAAATTCAATTTGCAAATTATAAATAGCATTGTTAATTTAATTATCATTAAATAATTAATTAAATCTCTGAGACCTTTTGTGATCTACTATTCATAATTCGTGCCATAAATTAAAAACGTTACAAATTATAAATATGAAAAAAAACTGTCTTTGGAAAAATAAAAGTAAAACGGTATCGTTGTAAATTATAATTCAGAAGGTCCGCTTTCTTATTCAAGACCAAATTATTCAATAATTGATTTTAAAAAGTTATCTGTGCTCTAAAACATGATTGAAAGTAATAAAAAATAATGAAAATCCTCCAATTACAAAACGATCTTTTCGCTTGATCTATTTTTAAGGTAAGACCCCCTCCGCAGTACTTCAGAGTTGGCAACACTTATCGCGGAATCCCCGAAACTAGACTTTCAATTTGAACAAACTCTCTAATAGAATGTTAGCCGGATCTCCTCTAAAAATAACACCACTGTTCAATGTCTATCTTCTATACCAAAAGCACATTCACTTTTCCCCTAAAACACTTATCCATCCTTTTTTTTTAAATTTACTATTCTTTACTAATTTTTTTTCAATTCCAGGCACTTTTCAAGAATCGAAGCTTACTGATTAGAGCTCAGGAAAAATCCAAATAAAAGCTGTTATTCACCACTAGAGGATCTCAATTTGTTATTCCAGAGGAGGGTCTCCGTCGCAAACAAGTTAATCCAAACAAGCAGGCACAAGTTTCGAACAAAACACTATAAAATCCAGGTGATTATATTGTAACAATTGATAAATTATAATTAGTTTTAAGTACCGTGAGCGAGAATAAAAATCGGTGACGCGCTGTGAGCGTTCGTCGTGCAAGAGACCGAGCAGCGAGTGGCGCTTTGCTGCCGAAGTGAGGTCCCTTTATCCATATCGGTCTGTTCCGAAAATAGCGATCCGCCCCATACATGGAAATCTGCTTGCTGAACTCGCTCACACAGCATCTCATAGTCCTTAGTCGCCCTAAAGACGCGTAGCGTCGCGACGCGTCGCCCCGATGCAGAGGCGACGCCTCCCGAACCCAAATAAGGGATCAGCGATCCCCACCATCATCGAGGCTTCAGCCCTCCAAGGTAGCCTTCCACGACAAAACCATTTCGCCAGAGAGATTCGCATTCCCGACTTTCAACCCCGCGAACGCGCCTTCTTTGTCATGTCGCTCTCAAAAAAATTACAAAAAAATGTTCTTCCGCGAATCCTCAAAATTGCATACCAACGAGATAATAAAGATTTTTAACGAGATTCGTCTTTGCAGGAGTTTTTTCAAGAGATGCTAAGTTCAGTGGATACGTCTTCTAAGGATTGGAAGTTGAAGAAGATGGAAGTCCCTTGGGAGGTGGGATGATTCCAAAAAATGTTCCAGTTGAAATTAATGGTCCAGATGTTGAAATAAGCCGGATGGTCCAGACGATGAAATAAGCCAGATGGTCCAGATCGAGACTTCGAAAGGATACTGAGAGGTGATAATGTCAATTTGTGATTCGATTCCCTTTTTCCACCACGCATGTTCACTAGACGAGTGAGACTTTCTCGTCCAGATTGTTATGAAACAGCCGGGATTGGCTGTTGTGAGGATTGGATCTTGGGATTTTGGAAAGGAAAATAGTTTGACTGCCTCATTCAAGACTCCAGTTCCGTTTGGTGCTGGTGTACTGCTTCAACTCCTTCAAGAAGAATAGGTCTTGGAGCAATACAGGGCGCAAATCCGAACTGGAGCTCTATTTGTAGGAGTCGAATTTGCAGTTATAGGGATTTTTTTGATGGAATAGTTTCAATAAATTATTCTGGATTTGGGAGTAGCAAGGTTTTTCGTTTTTAGTTTCCTGCACTTCCTTTTCTCTCCTTTTCATTCTTTAGTTGAAATTCAGAGTTTTCAGTTGAACGAGGTTGTGAAAGGAGAAAGGTTATTTCCTTTTTAACTGAAAACCTTGGATTCTTAAGTTAGATAAGAGAAGAAAATAATACGTTCGTTCAATTGAAGATCCTGAATTTCATTTTCTGTTGTAGAACTCTTCTTATCTCGTAATGAAAATATGATTATGCAACTTCTCAAGAGCATGAACATCTTCGAAATACTTTTAATGGCCTCCCAAATATATCCGGGAGTTCCAATCAATTCAAAAGGGAAGAGTGCTTTTTTGTATTCAATTTAATTGAACAGTTTCAGAGATTGAAAAAAAATAGACAAAAATTAACCTTGTTTCTAATCCTAGTTTTAAATCGAGATATAGTTATTAGCCTATAATACCCTAGTTTGATTCAAAATGAGGAAAATCTGATGAGTTTCTAAAAACTCCGTATTTTTTGACCTAAGTGAAATATTCAATTTTTCTTTTTTTTATATTCTGATAAAATTTGTCTTCTTTGTTCAAAATTCACTAGCAGATTTAAACAAAGTCTCTAATTAAGAAGATGGTGATGTTTTTTCTAAAAATATATAAACAATTTTATTTCCTCAAAAATCCCATTTTTTGTTAAGTTGACCAAGTATTGTGAAAAAGGGGGAAAATTTTTAGGCTGGCTGGTATGAAATTTTGAAAATTTGCTATTGAGTTTTCTGAAGATCTTTTTTAAATAATAATTAATTTTGCTCATTTGATATTTATATTTTTACATTTTCAAAAAACCAACTAAATTTTCTTAATTTTGAGCTGATTCCAAATTTACCTGCTAATTTCAAAAGAATAGAAACACTACCCCAGAATAAAAAAATGATTCTGAATATCTTCATTACTTTTAAAAATAGGCACGGAGTCTTCAAGAAATTTTTGCCGGTTTTTCGATATTTTACTGACTGATTTTATGAGCAGAACTTGGGCCATTGCCAAAATTGAAATCGATACGGTCATCAGATTTTTCATTCAGAAAAATGTTGATAAGAAAACATCTTTACAAGATTGAAATTTATAAAATCGATCCAAAACAGTTTATTGTGTCCTAGCCAGATAGTCAATATTTTTTTATTAAGAAAAATAAGTATAATCCCTAAATTATCCAAAAGTTTCTTTTGAAAATTTAAATTTCCATTTTAAAAATAAAATTGATCTAAAAATTGACTAAAAAATTCGGACTTATAAGTCTTATTTATATTAATGGTAATGAAATCTAGAGGTCAAGATTTCCATAATAAGAAAGATAAATGAGTTCGTTGTCTTTATAAAGATAGTCATCACTGGCTGTATGCCAAAAAATGAAAATTATTTTGAATCATACTTTCACTGTAAGGCTCGCTCTAAGGTTAGAAATCTATAAATATTTGGATCTAAATTTACTATTTGATACTTTTTGGATAATTCGAGATTTTATACCTTTCTATTTAGAAAAATTAAAATAATTCTCTTGACAAGGATCATAAATTATTCAATTTAGGAAAATCATTTTCAGTTCAAAAAATTTCTTTTGATCTGAGAATTGAAATAATTAAAGATAAAAAACATTTAAATCAAGAAAGAAATTAAATTAATTATCAAATGAAACTGGGAACATTTATCCGAACTAACAAAGACAAGGGTTAATTCTAAAAATGTCAAACGGACAATAGACATGCATGCATTTGCGAGCTCTGACAAATATCATTAATATCTATAGCTTGGCAATGAGACAAGACATGAGTCACTAAATTCTTGCACAAGATCTGTTTTCTGCCCTTTTTGTATTTTTGGCCTTCAGATTCCGAGTGAACTTCTTCTAATTTATAGAGTCTCAAAAGGTTAATTTGAATTTAAACAAACTTCCGAATGTTTGGGACATGAGTCATTTGCTCTCAAACTAGGCTTCACTCCAAAAATCTGATCTACGAAACTCGAGATTATTCTATACTTCGAAACTATCTAATCTCTAATGCTAAGTAGTATCTTATAAATTATTCTGCAATTAGAAGTGGGTTAGAATCTCTTACGGAAAAATTACTAGTTAAATAGTACTGCTGCAAATTACAATTAATTTTTAGATCTACTTTTTCTTTCAGAATATGAATTTTAAATCAAGAAAAATTTTTCGTATTCTCCATGGTTCAAAAACTAAGATTCACTTCAACCAAATTTTTTTTTACTGAAATAAAGATTTATTTCCTTTAACTAAACATTTAATTGAATCAACAAAATATTCATTTGGATCAAGATATATTTAGTTGAACTTTGGTGGCGTTTCTTAAAAGGCTGTTATCTAATCATGTTCTTAAAATTCGTAATTGACCATTAATTTCGTATTAAATAATTTTCTTTATTTTTGTTCTGAATCACTCAAATTGTTGACCCTGAACTTATTCAATTGACTTCATGATAAATTATGAACATTGGCAAGTGAATATAATTCTTGAAGATCTAGATATCTCGATTATCGAATATTGTATCTAAAATCCGAAGTTGATTTTTAATTTTATAGTCAAAAAGTAGCTTTTCTTGAAATTGCAATTCAGTAATACATAGATTCAACACAAGAAGATAGTATCAAAAAATTGTACAAAGTCCTAGTTATTCTTAAGGTGATGATTTGGATTTGAATTTATTTTACATTTAGAAGGTATAGTGGTTTAGTAAATTGAAGCATACAAATTACCAATGTGATATGCTTTAGTGTAAACATCCAGAATAATAAAAGATCCGGAATAATATCAAGGTTCCAAAATAATATAGCATTAGCGCAGTATTATAAATTTATTTAAAAAATTTTAGAAATAATTTAACTCTTTCATTCTAAAATATTTGAATTTTGGAACTTGTAATTGAACTGATAGTGAATCTTATCATCCATTTTCATAAAACAAAGCTTGAGGAGTTTTACTTAGATTAATCAAGAACTTTCTAAATGTAAGAAATTGATGTTTCCAAATCCTCACCTTGAATTCTTAAACGTTCCTCATAAAGTCCACAAACTAGTAATGAACTGCTAATAATATAATAATACATATAAAATAGCGATTTATCGAAGTGATTGTTCCGTAAGAGATAATATAGAGTACCACCCATTCGATTGCCTCGATTTCATGAGATTTAGGGTGTACCAAAATGAAAGATTTTGAATTAGACCGCTGTAAGAATATAAGATTATATTTATTCCATAGATGTAAACTTATATACAAAAGATGACGTTTCTGTTCGAATGACGGCCATGATCATGATCAGCAGATTCACGTCTAAGTACAAAAGAGTAATAGCAATTGAAGTAACTGATCGTGTGGCGCGGCAATGTGTGGTACTTCGGAGGAAAAGTGTAAATAATAATAATAAATTGAATTGAGATAAACTGCTTAGAAGCACTTGCGGTGGACGATTCCGGGACCGGATTCGTCGTATTCCTGCTTGGAGATCCACATCTGTTGGAAGGTGGACAAGGAGGCAAGGATGGAACCACCGATCCAGACGGAGTATTTCCTCTCAGGTGGTGCGATGATCTTGATTTTGATGGTTGAGGGAGCGAGGGCGGTGATTTCCTTCTGCATACGATCAGCAATACCAGGGTACATGGTGGTACCACCGGAAAGGACGGTGTTGGCGTATAAGTCCTTACGGATGTCGACGTCGCACTTCATGATGGAGTTGTAGACGGTCTCGTGGATACCACAAGATTCCATTCCCAAGAAGGATGGCTGGAAGAGGGCCTCGGGACAACGGAACCTCTCATTTCCGATGGTGATGACCTGTCCGTCGGGCAACTCGTAGCTCTTCTCGAGGGAGGTGCTGGCGGCGGCGGTGGCCATTTCCTGCTCGAAGTCCAGGGCGACGTAGCAGAGTTTCTCCTTGATGTCACGAACGATTTCTCGCTCAGCCGTGGTGGTGAAGGAGTATCCTCTCTCGGTGAGGATCTTCATGAGGTAGTCCGTAAGATCGCGACCAGCCAAGTCCAGGCGAAGGATGGCGTGGGGCAGAGCGTAACCTTCATAGATTGGTACGGTGTGGGAGACACCATCTCCAGAGTCCAGGACGATACCGGTGGTACGACCGGAAGCGTAGAGGGAAAGGACGGCCTGGATGGCGACGTACATGGCTGGGCTGTTGAAGGTCTCGAACATGATTTGGGTCATCTTTTCTCTGTTGGCCTTGGGGTTGAGCGGAGCCTCAGTCAAGAGGACTGGATGTTCCTCAGGGGCGACACGAAGTTCATTGTAGAAGGTGTGATGCCAGATCTTCTCCATGTCATCCCAGTTGGTGATGATACCGTGCTCGATGGGGTATTTTAGGGTGAGGATACCTCTCTTGCTCTGGGCTTCATCACCCACGTAGCTGTCCTTTTGTCCCATACCGACCATCACTCCCTGATGACGGGGGCGACCGACGATGGATGGGAAGACGGCACGGGGTGCGTCGTCTCCGGCGAAACCGGCCTTGCACATACCGGATCCATTGTCTACGACAAGGGCTGCTACTTCGTCGTCACACATTTTGGTGTCGCTTTGATTCTACGTTCTGAAATGAGAAAAAAAGGTTTTCGTTAGTTTTTTTGTTGTTTTTCTTTTACAATGAGGGAATCTCGGTTGGACGTGGGTCTTGACGGTGCACTGTGCAGTTTATCAAGTTTCTGTTGTGAAGTTTATTTTGAGATTTGTGATTCTTGTAGATTGGAGTAGTTTCAGTTTGATTTGATGTTTAGGAATCGAATTTTAAACGTCGTTAGTTAGGGTACTGATTATTGGATTCATGATGGTACTGTTTGTTCAACAGTGTTTCTTATATAGTAGGAGGACATATTTGGTTGATCTAATGGTGAACTGGTTTATTATGGAAGAGAATCTTTTGACCAGTAAACCAACATTTAACATACTGTTATACACTGTTTGTGCTGTTTGTTCAACAGTGTTTCTTATATAGCAGAATGTCAAATTGTGTTTATCTAACGGTGAACTGGTTTATTTTCGAAGAGAATCTTTTGACCAGTAAACCAACATTTAATATCCTGTTATACACTAATCATCATAGTTTAAGTTTCACTATTGATCACTACCTATCCGACTGTTACAGAAGTATTCGAAAAAGTTGTTTTTCTCTTAAGCGTTCAAGTACTATGGTGCTAGAAATTCATTTCATTTTATAAAAGCCGTCCCTGTATTTATAAATTTTTAAGGGAAAACACTTGTCGTATCTTTTTTATATATTTAGCAAAATCTTTAGATGTTCCACCCTATCGCTTTTTGTCTTTTAAGTACATTTTTTATGCAAGAGAAAGTCTTACGGAACGTACGAACATTATTTATTAAAAATAACAAAAGCAGGAAATTATTTTCTCATAAAAGGGATCTAAATCCAGGGATGGCGTTTGAGAAAAGGTGAAATGAATTTATGTATATTGCACTGAGCATCCTCTTACTCAGCATTTAATACAATTATAAATTCTGTTTCAATTAAGAACGCATTTTCCGATTTATGAATCTAACAATAAGAATTTAGGATCTAGATTTTCAATCCTGAATGGAAAGGCTATCAAGATTTGATGATTATCAAATTTTTATATCATAATAATACGAATTTATTCAAGCATTTATTGATAAATTTTATAATTTCAGGGTGTCCAGTTGTCAGGGAAGTCGTATAAATGTCAGAGTAATGGATTGATGATGGAAAAGTCACGCAATTCTTTTGAGTCAGGTAATCTTTTTAAAAGTCAGAATATTTGTATAAATTTCAGGAACACATTAAGAAATGTATGCTTTTTGATTACAAATTTTTGATGAATATTAGATTTTTCGAAAAAATCAGAGAAAGTCAGTGAAAAAGTCATGGAGAAGTTGAGGAATTTCAAATCCCATTCTCGCTGGATGCCCTATATGTGTTATTTACTAACCGCTAGCTAATAAATTATATTACAAATTCGTATTTTTAACGAAAGGAATAAAGTTTTAATGTCTTAATCATCAGGAATTATTCATATCGTTGTAGTGGATTCTCAGAATCTAAAATTATGTAGAATCGGTTTCTAATTGGGGAGCAGAATAGAATTAGAAATAAAAGGACCTGTTTAGTAAATCATATTCATTATCAAATTAATTTCGATTAATATTCGACTAAATACGGAAATAAAAATTCTAGTTGATAAAAATGACGAGATATTTAAAAACTTTTCGAACCACGTTCAGTTTTAATTTATTATTAACTTAATATAAATGGGATATTAATTTATATTAAACCTTTTTATTTTTTACGGTATATTATAGTAAATAACGTGTTAGTTTCTTTTATTCTTCTCAATTTTAATTAAATCATCAAATTTTAATAGTTTTATTGTTGAACAATTTTAAAAGCTTCAATGCATTTAATGATTAACTAACTCTTTTGCGGCTTGTTCCAAAAATAAATCATAATTCTTAAAATTATATGAGAATCATTTTCCAATGTAAAAATTGCAAGCTCAAAATTAAATTCGACTTTTATTTCTAATTTTTATATGTTTTTAATACTTCAAACTTTAGTTTAATTGAATGTCAACAGAAACAAGTTGTTACTTTTTGTAAAATTTAAAAAAATTGATCGAAGGTATTAAATTCATTTATTAAGAATTAAGACTTTTTATTTTATATCGAAAAAGTTAGTTAAGTTAAAGACATTCATTTTATTAAATTGAAAGTAGACATTTCTTTTTATAAACAGTTACATTTTTGTACCTATTTTATTTAACCCAATAAAAGAACCCTGCTTTTATTTTCATTGGTTCTTGGAAGAAGAATCCAAGTTTCACCGTTACGAAAGAATAACAAATGTAAGAATTTAGAATCTTAGGGCTTCGGGATTAAAATAGATATTATTGAAAGAATTTTTGGGTCAGCTGCCATCCCTTACGAATGAATCAGTCTTGACGCTCAAATAATCTCGAGATAGTTTGATTAATTCTTCTGATGAACTAAATACTAATCATTAATTAATTTCAAAGTAGACTTATTAATTAATAATTCGCATTATTAAAACTTAATAATCGCAAATTTTCTGAACAAAATCTCTGATCGTCTTTTTTTTATAGAAAGTCGGTTTAAAAGAAAAAAATGTTCCAATCACAAAATAATCATATAAATTTGATTAAATTGAATAATTAATAAAGGTAAATCTTGATTCTCTGACTTTTAGATTCTAAATCTTGGTAAAAAGTTCTTGTTCAGTGAAGCTTTATAATTTTCTTTTAAATTTATCAAAATTCGAAAAGCGTTTTCTCTAAATTTGATCCGAATTTTCTTAGGGATAAATAGTTAAAGAAACGTAACATTTCCGCTAATGTTGCAGGTACGCGTGCCAGAATTGACCCAGTTGCCTATAAAGCGATAGGCGTCGAGGAGTATCACTAGGAGCAGCCGCGGCGTCGCGACGCTATTTTGAGCCAAGCGCGCTAACTTTAGCCGAACGACGGACGCTCCCTATAAGTTCAAGAGTCGATTATGGACCCCGACGCCTTCGCCAGCGACGGAAAGACACGCGTGCCAAGATTATGCGGTTCTTACAAGAAAAAGTAATTGCGGAAACAGGCCAAAGACCTCTACAAATTCCATCACTAAATAATCTTCTATCCTTCCCTCTTTTTATATTCAAATTATCACCCCAATCCCTATAATCGTTTACTTTCATAAATTCTAAGGCTTCTTTTCGTTAAGTTTCTTTGGGGCTTCTATATTTATAGAGACCGTCACGTTTAGGGCGGCATGACCTTATAAAGTATCGTTGAGATATTTTTGGCACCCTACGAAACTCTGAGTTCATTCAGACCTTCGATTTTGTTAATTTTACAAACGAAAGGAAATTTAATCAGGGCTCAAAGAAAGTTGTTCTTTAGATGTCGATGTAAAGGATTATTTTTTGAAAGAGTGTTCAAAATTAGTTAATTTTTAAAGAGGATGATGAATTCGTATATGATTTAGATAAGAGAGGTGTGGTGTATTTTTAAGAAGTCATTTTTAAAAAGTAGGGAAAACTGATACCTTTGATGAAAATAGTTTTGGATTATTTTTGTACAATTTTTGTTCGATCAAGTGGAAGTTATATTTATAGCTTTGGCAATTTTAACTTACCGAGATCTTACAAATTATTATTGGATTTGTGATTTTGAGTCATGTTTTGTTTTTTGGTAGATTTCTAAAGCAGTTACGATCATGAACTTGGACATTTTTCAAAATGGCACTTTGCCATATTCAGATAAACAAAGGTCTATTTACTCATTTCCAATAAGGAATTTAACAGTTTACAAATATTAGTTGGCAGGAGAATGACAAATTTTTAACTATTTTTTTTTAAACAGCAATCTTAGATTTAGTTTGTTCCGAAGATATTGAATTGTACATTTTCTATAGTATTATTTACGAAAATTTGATTTTCGTAAAAATCTTGGTATTTATTTACAATTTATGATTTTTTTAAACATTCACAGAAAATGGTTCTACAGTTTGAAATGAAAAAGAAAAATCTTAGAAAAATGTATTTTCGATATAATTGTTTATGTCAGTATAATTTTTGTATCAAAACAAATTTTCTGAATATCGAATTGTTAATTAGACTGAATTTTGAGAAATTATGAATCTATTCTCTAACATAGTAAAATATTCTTCATTCCTCTTGAAAAAAAATTACTATTAAAAAACAATTGTTTACTTTAGGCTTTAAATAGACTTCAATACTTCATTCCTCTTTAAAAAAATACTATTAAGAAACAATTGTTTACATTAGACTTTAAAGTAAAGAAATCGTGGCAAAGAAGACATATAAGAAACTTTCAAACCCTACTTTACAAAACAATCTTATAATTTGCACAAATAAAAAAATTTAATTGAAATTACAAAAATTGAATTATTTTCATAAAAATAAGAAAAAAATTGTATCAAAATTACAATTAAAATAAACTTAGGTACAAATGAATTATTTTCTAGTGAATTTAGATTTGATATTTCTGAAATTTGATTAAGAAAATTTGAATAAACTTCTGATATATACTCAGAGAAACTCGTCGGTGAGGATGGCTCTTGGAAGAAATGGATTGTAGCGTAGAAATTAGAACCAGATCACTGAATAAAAAATTCACACTGAGGCCACACAGAACGAGAACCAAAAGTCGCGAAGCACCACGTGAAAATTTGATAAACCGCACAGATTATAATCCCAGGAAAGTCCAAACGAACCAAGTCAGGGCTGATGATCAGCAGGAAGGAAGTACGTACCGTGCACGGGACAGAGTGTAGTGGCGTCTGTGCTGGAGGAGCGTCGCGACGTCGAATATATGCTCTCGTTTATACGCCCCCGCATTTTTGGGCGATGGTGCTTGCCCGACAGGCACGAAAAAGGCTTGCTTCCCGAAGCGTCGCGACGCTCTCCGAACTAGGCGGGACTAGGGTTCTCCAAACAGACTGCGAAATATGTCAGTTTCACCCAAAAACACATCAGTGGTAGTCTTTGGAATCAAGGATCCGAATGTGGAAAGAGAGCTTCTTATGGTCTTGTTGAGAGAGGATAAACGAATTTTTGAGAATAGGTTCTTCTAAAAGAAAATTGCTCATTTTGTCAATAATTTCTCACGAGTGATGGGCTCTTGTACCAAGAATCCGAGTTTCGGAAAGAGAGGCTTTTTGGTTTTGTTCAAAGAGGATTCATAATTCATTTTATTAATAGGTTCTTCGAAAAGAATTCTTCTGAAAGAAACTTCTGCGAGTTTTGTTATAATATGATTTAATTATCTGTACGATGTTTGATGATTCGGCTTGATTGTCCATTTTTTGTAAAGCTAAAATAAGTGAAGACTGCGAAATATGTTCTTTTCACCCAAAAACACATCAGTGTTAGTCTTTGGAATCAAGGATCCGTATTCGGAAAGGGAAGTTTTTTCGTTCTGTTAAAAGAGGATTTGAAAGGAGTTTTTGAGAATAGGTTCTTCTAAAAACATTGCTGATTTGGTCAATAATTTCTCACGAGTGATAGTCTCTTGAACCAAGAATCCGAGTTTGGAAAGAGAGGCTTTTTGGTTTTGTTGAAGGAGGATTCGTGATTCATTTTTCATAATAGGTTCTTCGAGAAGAATTCTTTTGAAAGAAACCTCCGCGAATTTCGTTGAAAGAGAATTTAATTATCTGAACGATTTTTGATGATTCGGGTTGGTTGTCCATTTTTTGTAAAGCTGAAATGAGTGAAGACCACGAAATAATGTTATTTTCATCCTAAGGGTCATCAGTGGTAGTCTGTGGAATCAACGATCCGAATTTAGAAAATAAGGCGTTTTAATTTCTTTGAAAGAGGATTCAAAATCAACTTTTGAAACTAGCTTCTTCTGAAATAATCCTTATTTAGATGAAGAAATGAAAATAAAGAAGAAATAT
Source organism: Melikaiella ostensackeni (assembly GCA_032362435.1). Classification (NCBI taxonomy): domain Eukaryota; kingdom Metazoa; phylum Arthropoda; class Insecta; order Hymenoptera; family Cynipidae; genus Melikaiella; species Melikaiella ostensackeni. The sequence continues at coordinate 34,895,485 of JAUMHM010000085.1, forward strand.
AGAAAAAACTAGTATGAACAATTTCATTAGTGATAATCTTTTGCATCAAGAATCCGAACATGGAAAAAGAGTGTTAGTTTCGTTAAAAGAGGATTCAAAATTAATTCCTAGGAATGAGCTCTGCTAAAAGAATCTTCATTTAGGAGAAGAAATTAAGATAAAGAAAGGTAGTAGAACTTATTCTCAACAGTTTGTTATCAGTGATGAAATAGAGGATTTTAAATGAATTTTATTGATAGTCTTTGGGATTAAGGATCCAAATTTTAAAAGATAAAATGTTTAGTTTCATAGAAAGTGGATTCAGAACTAATTTTTAGAATAGGTTCTTCTAAAAGAATCTTTATTTGGAAGAATAAATGAAGATGGAAAAGAAATGTAGAAAAACCTATTTCCAACAATTGAAGCGCCGGCTGTAAAAATGTTGCATGTTGCCTTATTTCATAGAACTGACTTTCTTTTTAATATTTTCATAGGTATACAATTTCTCGTTTAAACCATGGTGGTGCCTCGATCGTTACTTGCTTAAAATTTTTAAAAACATTTTTTTTCCACAGATAGACTGCTATCATAACAAACAAATTGAGGTTATTCAATTCGATACTTAAAATCTTTGAAACGAATTTATCAATGCACATGCTGGAAAATTTTAACAAAAGCAAGAAAAGAAAAATCTAATGAAATGGCATCATGTGGAGAACAAAATCGCAAAAAATTCTAGCGAAAATTATATTGGCCAGAAGCATGTTTAAAATCCTGATGTAGAACGTCCAGAAAAGGCAAGAATATTTACTTTCGATAAACTGAGCAAAAATAATATAATTGAAATCAACTATTTAAACAAAATTTTTTATTACAATTTTGGAAAAAATAATAATTTGAGTAAACTCTTTCGCCAATGTAAGAATTCTAATTTAGAAAATTGTCTATTCCCAAATACTTTAATTTTAAAAATATTAGCTCTTACTCAATTTGACCGTGCTAATCTTTAAATAGTCTAATTTTGTATATTATTCAAATCAATAAACACGCAATTTTGAAAATTTAATTGAACTGTCAAATTAATAACCTATTTTATTGTTTTTTTTTTGAATTCATTAAGACAGGAAGATTGAGGCGCTACCGTGGAGTGAAAAAGAACTTAGTCTTATGAAAATAATAAAAAGAAAGTCGGGTCCATGAAATAAGGTTGCATGCCACGTTTTTACAACCGACGCTTCAATTTTTAATCATTGATAATTTTTTAAAATCAAGAATTATTCGAATGTGGAAAAAGAGTGTTAATTTCGTTAAAAGAAGATTGCAAAATAATTCTTAGGAATAGGTTTTTCTACAAGAATCTTTATTTGGGAGAAGAAAGAAAGATGAAAAAATGTAGAAGAACCTGTTATAAATATTTTTTCATCAGTGATAGTCTTCTGGATGAAGAATCCGAATTTGGAGAAACAGGCGTTTCAGTTTCGTTGAAAGAGGATTCAGAATTAATATTTGAGATTAGGTTCTTGTAAAAGAATTCTTCTAAAGGACACTTCCGAAAAATCCTTTTAAAAGAAGTTATTTTCAATTATTTGTTTTCATTGATAGAGTTTGAAATCAAGGATCCGAATTTGGAAAAAGAAAATGTTTAGTTTAACTGAAAGTGTATAAAAAATCAATTTTTAGAATAGGTTTTTCTAATGAATGAATCTTTATTGAGGAAAAAAAAATGTCAGGAATCCGAATATGAAATAAAGCATGTTAATTTTGTTGAAAGAGGATTCCACATTAGTTCTTCTAGATTCTTCTAATTGGGAGAAGAAATGAAGATGAAGAAATGTAGAGGGACATTTTCCTAAAAAAATTTCATCAGTTATAATCTTTCGAATCAAGAATCCGAAATTGGAAAAAGAGGCGTTTTAGTTTCCCCGAAGGAGGATTCAAAATTAATTCTTAAGAATAAGTTCTTCTAAAAGGATTCTTCTTAAAGAAACTTCCGAGTGGTTGCCTCAGAAGAAGTTATTTTCAAAAATTTCTTTTCAGTGATAGTATGTGGAATCAAGGATCCGAATTTGAAAAGAGGAATGTTTAGTTTCATTGAAAGTTGATTCAGAATCAATTTTCATAATAGGTTCTTATAAAAGAATCTTTATTCAGGAGAAGAAGTGAAGATAAAGAAGAAATGTAGAAGAACCTCTTTCCAAACATTTTTCATCACTGATAATCTTTTGAACTAAAAATCATAATTTGGAAAAAGAAGCGCTTGAGTTTCGTTGAAAGAGGATTCAAAATTGATTCTTAGGAATTGGTTCTTCTGAAAGAACCTTCATTAAGGAGAAGAAATGAAGATGAAGATATATGGAAGAATCTATTCACAACAATTTTTCGTTACTGAAAGTCTTTTGCGTCAAGAATCCGAATTGGAAAAAAGCGTGTTAGTTTTGTTGAAAGAGGATACAAAATAATTAATTCAAGGTCTTCTAATTAGAAGAAATTAAGTTGAAGAAATGGAGAAGAACCTGTTGCTATATTAGAACTGTGATGGAACAATTTACATAACTTGTTTTTTGGGTATCCTAGTTGACGATATATTCAAAGCCTTTATATTTGATGAATCAAAAATCATTATCTTGTAATTTAATTACAGAATTTTGAAAGAGATTTTTTGGATTTCGTGATCCTAATCATAAACGTGTTATGGAGGCTACCCATTTGGTGTATTTCTTCATCAATTGAATCCTATCCAAAATAGACTTTTTTCGTTGCTATTTATTTTGAACAAGTTGTAGCATGACTAACCATCTCAAATCAAGAAAAGACTTTGATATCTTCTCAAAAATAGTTCTGAATATACTTCAGCACGTATAATAATAACTTCTTATTTTTAACTTCTGCAGTTATTTGCATTTTCTTTTGAACGTTTTTATTTTTGATTGCAATAATCTTCAAAACAATAGTGATCTACAGTAGAAGACATTTGCAAAGAAATTACGAAAAGTTAATTTAAAATAAACAGATCGGATATTTTTAGATTCTAGCTCGAGTTACATTTTTCTGCTTAGATTTGTAATTATGTCAAGCAAGAGGAGTTTCTTTGAATAAAACTGATACAGGCTGGACGCTGGACCGGGAATTTTTTGAAACCGGGAAAAACCAGGAAATGACAGTGAATTTATTTTTTAAACGGGACTTTTATAAATTTTTAAAAGAAAAAAGTATCCAATCACTTCAAATATCACAAAATTCATATCACATGATGTAATGCAATTTATAATAAATTCACTTTTTTAATGTTACGTTCAGTTGTTAAAATTTTAAATTATAAAATCATTCAGTTTACATTGCGTTATTCTAAAATCTTTTATTTTAAAAATGTTCTATTTTAGGTCTTAATTTTTAAGCGTATATTTTCAATTTAAAGAACTTTAAAATGCAGTTTTAAAGATTTAAACAATTAAAATTTAAAAGCGTTTGAAATTGAAAATTCTGGATAAAAAATGTTTTTAAGTTGATCATCTGCAATATAAATTAATTAGGAGACATTCACAAAATACGTGATACGTTCAGGT
>JAUMHM010000085.1:34905979-34919078 GCA_032362435.1 Melikaiella ostensackeni
CCGCAACTGGAATCTTACGTAATATTTCGCATCGTCTAAAAAATCAGTTTTAAATCTTGCCGCTACTCCAAGTCAAGCAACATTAAAATTATTTTGCAGATGATGCGGAGCATTTCACGCCTTAAATTTTGATGACACTTCTAGGTTTTTTTGAGCTGTATCAAATAATTTTTTTTCTTATCAAAAAAACAAATTGCGAATGGTAAAATGCAACACTGCAAAATTTAATGTTGATATTTGATGAAATCTTTCGTTGACATTATCAACAATCTGAAACTGTAATATCGACTAATGTTATAAATTTTTTTAATAAAATACAAGACAAGTTAATGTTGGCAAGATGAAAAAGGATTTTCTTTGCCCCCCCCCCCAACCGGGTTGACAGTGAATTCCACGCCCTGAAAATAGTTGCTCCGCCGACCCTGCGCATTACGTTATTTACAAATTTAACGGAATATAATATATGGAGTCATTATTTTTTATGATAAAATAAAAATACTATTGCATTCAAATGAAATAATAGTGTGAAGCAAATCTTACGTTATATTGAGGAGGGGGGTATATGAAAGGCTTACTCTTGCTTACATGGGGAGAGGGGAGTTAAACTTGACCTGAAAAATGATTACGTAGTATTTGAACTGCCCTAAAATGGTACTTTTTTAATTTTAAAATTTTAAAATTAAAAAAAAAATTTAATTACAAATTGTTTATACCTCCGGGCTTAACTTGACAATGTTCATAGTCACATAAATCTTTTGGTTTTACTTCGTACAACAAAAATTTTTTAAGTAGATACTATTTTTATTGCTTGGAGAATTTTAAATTAATAGTAGTTGAAATTAAACAATTTTGATTTCATAATATTAGACAATTACTAGACGTTTAAAATTCAAAAATTTCTAAATTTTCAGTTGTACACGTAAGATGAGGACATTTATTGCTTATAATACTGAAGTCAGCAGTCAGTTTGTTTATATTATAGGGTGAATAATGAAAATTGTCACTGCGAGTGAAAATTTCGATTGAATAATGAATAGAGGAATTGTACACGTAGGAATGTTTTAATTTTTATTTATTATAATTAATTTTTGAATAAAGATAATTTATAATTTCATATAGATACGTGAATCTTTCAAAAGTATTGATACGTTAATATTAATTATGTATTTCTTACAGGAAATGTTTTTCTGGAATGTCTCCCAATATTATGAGAAAATAATTTGTTAACTTCCAAAATATATTTGAAAAATGGTCCCGAAATGGTTATATTCGTAAGGCGCGGAAATTCCTTAAGTATCCACTAGAATTGTTTAATTTTAGAAACACTTTGAAAATGTTGAATGTTAATGTATTAAGATCCGTAAATAATGAATTTTATAATTAAAAAGGCTTCAAATTGTTATTCAATTTCAAACATTTTGAGTTTATAATTCATTCATTTTTAAATGATGAAATTCATTAAAAACTTAGTACTTCGAATTAGTTAGGTTTCTCAGCTTAAAACTAAGTTGTTCACTTTTGGCAGCTTCCACTTAAAAATGATACAGTTTTAAAGTTTTCCAATTAGCAAATTGTCCAATTTCTAAAGCTTCTAATTTGAATTTATATAAATTGAAATCTTTTAATTCAAATTTGTTTGAAAATTTGAAGTTTAATTATATTTTGGTTGTTTTTGATTATTGATATTTGATATATATTTTGATTATTAATGTTGTACGATTTTGAAATTGTTTGTGTTAAATATAAGTAAGGAAAACTGAAAAGTTGTGGAATTCTTGATAGTAAATATTAATTGTATTTCGAACTGAAATATAAATAAGAAACTAGTAAAGCTAGTAAACTCAATAATTGATTAAAACAAAATTTAAATTGAAAAATAACTCGTAGAGAATCAGAATATAATTTTAGCGTTTCTTTCGGCTGATAATGAACTAAAAAATTAAAAACACAAATAATGTAAAAGAGTGTAAATTCTAGTTTAAAAAATGAAAATGAAATTTCTTTGTTTGTGAAATGAAGGGTTGGTAAAAAGACCATATTTGGTGTTTATTCCGTGCAGGAGGTTCCAAATTTACTCGCCCTGAAGGAGTAGGAGACCGCGAATCATCTCTCGTTCTCGTTCGTCTTTTAATAAACTCTTCACCACCCAAGCTTCTTGAACGGTCCGGAATAGTAGGAGGAGCTAATTATGATTTTTTCTTTTTCCCTCTCAGATAACTGCTCTGACTTCTCCTAGGGCACTCATTTTTGATAAAAAAACATTTTTAAATTATCATTATTACTATTTTCCATTAGTGGCCACCCGTTTATCGATACAGACATGGATTATCTTCTTATTATCCCATTTTTCTTGCCTGAAAATATTTAGAAAGGTATATAAAAAGGACAATTCGACAAAACTTGTCGCATTCCGTGGCACTTAAAAGGAATTAGAAAAGAAATCGATATACAAGTTTTTTGGCTTTCTCTTTGTATGATTTTTTATCCTATTTATTATAAATAGTATCCAGGTATCAACATTCACAAAATTTTTAAATCATTTTTATTATTGATCAGTAGTGTGGTCCAAACAAATCATTTTTTTAATTTTTCAGTTGCCATCATGGAATCACATGTTCCTCTGGGCTAGAAATAGACCCACGAATTTTGATATATTTTTAAAAATTAAAATTAAAATTAAAATTTTTTAAAATTCTTTCTTCGTTCTTCTCATCGATTTCGATACAGCGAAAAAAACTTGACAAACCGGAACAAGCAAAACTTTAAAATCTCAAAAATGGCAAAAAGAGCACGGTTTAACAAAATAAATCAAAAATAATTTTTTTTTCTTCAAAAAACAAAAAAATACCAAATGGGAAATTTATGTTAAACACACTATATTAGTACCTATTATTCCGAAAATTTTCAGGAAAAAAAAGGTGGGCTGTTTGAAAAAAAATTGTTTTTCCGTATTTCACAAAATCGAAATAACTTTACCGAGTGTAAATATGTGTAAATATGTACGCAAGTGTGCGAGCTGCCCGCTTTGTCGCTACGGTATTGCGTGATTGCCTCAAGGACGCCGCGCGTCTTCCCCTGTCCCCCGGATTCCCTCGTCCACGAGTGTGAGCTGGCAGAATTCTAGGGAGGCAGTAAGACGAGGCGCGGTATATCGAGAGTTGAGTGTGGCTTGAAATTTTGTTTTTGTTTCTTGAAATTTAGGGCTTATTCCTCAATATATAACAAATACTTTCTAGGGGTGAAAGAATTTTTTAGTCATAAATTTGTATTTTTCAAAAAGGAAGAAATTTAGGTGGGAGTGTTTGTAAATTCCACTTTATTTACATTTTTCAGTTATTATCGAGCTCTGGTTCGAAAGCGTTGCACAATCACAATAACCATGAAACAGGGTACTAAAAATAAGGTTTGATAATTAGAGGGCTCAGTGTCAGATTTGTCAAGGAAATTAAGAGGCCTTAAGTATTTTATGTACCTGATATACAAATTTTCGAATTTTTAATTTGGTTTTTTAAATCTTGGGGGGAGAGGGCGACCGCCCCAATAGCCCTTTCTGGATCCGCCCTTGGTTCGGACTGGCTCGGATAGGATTCCTATCCGAAACTTTCGCCAGGGATGCCAAAAAAACCTTCCAATCAATTTTAAAAGTGAATGATTCAGAAGGGGTAAAAATTTCTTGACACTAATTTGAATAGGTTTTAATTGCAACTTTTATGCTGGTATTATTATCGGAGTCTAACGAATGTTTCACCTGCTCCTGACTGCAGCCTCTCGACACACGGTTCGCCACTAATTACTTACGCCTTTTTGCGTCAATTAAAAAGTGCAATGGTGCTGCCTCGTGTTTTCTGACCGATACAAACAATCCTCGTTATAGATCTATGGTTGTAAATTTAGACTTCGTGAAACTCGAACAAAAATAATACAAGCGCGTGTAAAGATGAAATCGGTCGGATTCATTCACGATGCACGTTACATCGTGGTTCTCAACTCGAAAGTCCAACATCAAGGTCAAGAACAAATCGAAGGCCTTCGGGGAATCCCGAATCTCAAGATCTAGCTCTGATCAAGGCTTTAACTTCCGCCAAAAGACCAATTATGGAATTCTTTCAAACTCAAATTTTCGTTTTAAAGTTATTCACAAACTCATTTAGGGTCATTCGCAAAATACGTGATACTTTTTTTTAGACATTTCAGGTTTCAAAGTGCTCTATGGAACTAAAAAGAGTATCAAAAAAGTATCTTTCTGAAGAAAAAAGTATCCTAAAAAAAAGTATAAAAAAGAAGTCTTTTTAAATCAGCCAGAAAAGAGTTTTTAAAAATAAAAAAGTAGTGTAAAAAATACTTTAAACTAAAAAAAAAACGTATTTCAAAGGCAAATTTCTTTCATACAATATCTGAACGAGATGATCAGAGTTGGGATTTTTTCTTAAATCTCATTCATTCCCGAATGAGAGTCCATTGGATGACTATTAATTTGCCAAAAGATTTTAATTTTAAATAAAAAATTGTTGAATTCAACAAAAAAGACGAATTTGCAAAAATATTTTATTTTTAGATAAAAAATAGTTGAATTCAACCACAAAATACAAAATTTTAAACCAAACAGATTGAATTTTTAACCAAAAAAAAAAAAGATGATTAGAAGAAATTTCTATCAAAAGAGATGAAGTTTCAAACCAAAAAGACGAAATTTAACAAAGCAGTAGAATTTTAAATCAAGAAAGATTTTTCAGCCAAGAAAGAAAAATAATATCAACCAAAATGTTGAAGTTTCAAGCCAAAAAGACGAATTTCCTACAAAACAGTTGAATTTTCAACCCGAAACTATGAATTTTCAACAGAAAAGTTAATTTCCAACCAAATAGTTGAATTTTCAACCCAAAAAGAGGAATTTTGAACCAAAAGGGATAACTTTTTAACAAAGTTGTTAAATTTTCAGAAGAATAATTAAATTCTCAACCAAATAATAAGATTTGCAACCAAAATGATGAATATTCAACCAATAAGATTAATTTTATACCAAAAAAGACAAGTTTTCAACATAATATATGTATTTGTAATCAAATAGTTCAATTTTCAACAAAAAAAGATCAATTAAAAAAAAATTCAACAAAGTAGTTCAACTTCCAACCAACTAGTTCAATTTTCGACCAAAGAAGATTTGAATTTGAAAAAAATAGTTGAATTCAACCAAAACAAGACGAATTTTCAACAAAATAGTTGAATCCTCAACCAAAACAGATTAATTTTCAAACAAACAGTTGAATATTCGACCCTAAAATATGAAATTTCTACCAAAAGAGATGAAGTTTAAAACCAAAATAGAAAATTTAACAAAATGGTTGAATCTTCAACCAAGAAAGATCTTTCAGTTAAGAAAGAAAAACAATTTCAACCAAAATGTTCAAGTTTCAAGCCAAGAATACGAATTTTTTACAAAAAAGTTGAATTTTCAGCCAAAAAATATGAATTTTCAACAAAGAAGTTAATTTCCAACCAAACACTTCAATTTCTACCAAAATATTGATTTTTTAACCTAAGAAGACGAACTTTCAATAAAACAGTACTTCTTCAACCAAAAAGACGAGAAGTTTCAACCAGAAAGGATGACTTTTTAAAAAATTGTTAAATTTTCAACAAAATAATTAAACTCTTAACCATATAATAAGATTCTGAGGCAAAAAAGATGAATTTTCAAACCAAAAAGTCGAAAAATCGTCGGCAAATCGGCGGCAAATCGTTTTCGAAAAAATCGAAATTTACAAAATTTGTATTTTCTGAATTGAAATGTTTATTTATTAAATTCTCATTTAAAAGAATGTAAATGTAATAGTCTTAACACTTGTATTTAATATAAAATCTGCCTTTTTCTTCAATTTTCAACTGTTGAAATTCGAAGAAAATTTAGAATTGATTTTTAATTTTCTTCTATTTTCAAGGTTAAAAAATTAACTGTTGAAAATTTAACTATTGAAACTTCCATTTTCAGTTTTCTTCATTTTGCAACAGTTGAATTTTATATTAAAAATAAGTATTAATAATGTTATATTTATACAATTTTACACGAGAAATAAATAAATAAACATCCATTTAAAAAAATTGAAAAAAGCCGATTTTCTCGATAACGGGTAGCCATTGGCAAATAATGTTTTGGAAAATTAATAGTCAACCAAATGAATCTCAGGTGGGAATTTGTGAGATCAGAAAAATCCCCACTCTGATAATCTTCTTGCAAGGAGAGAGAAATAATCTAGAATTCGCGCTTAAAGCTTTTTTTAAAAAAAAATTATGTTAACATAGGAACTTTGACAATATAGAAAAATTGAACTAGGTATTAAATAATATCTTCAACAACCGTAGTTGTCTTGACTTTATGCGCTCGAAGATGTAAAAATTGTATTGCATATATACTACTCCTTCTCATTTTGAATTTTTTTAAGTTACCCATCGACTGTTCTATTTTAATTGGTTTCTTTTATTTTTTTTTAGGTAGAGTAGTTTCCTTAGGCATACATTTCTTTCATATTTTATTTCATTTTTTTAACTGAAATTTGTTGAAAAGATCAGTTTTTTATATCACTTTACTTAGAAAGTATCAAAATAGTAGCTTTACATTGATAAAAGTAACAAAAAAGTAAAAAATTGTGAAACTAGAAGTACGAAAGAAACGCATCTAACATAAGGTTTTGCTACGTGTAATTTTATGCATTGCGATATCCTATTATATTTAAACAAAATAATATTTTTGTTATTTATAGTGTCTAAGACTTATAAACAAATATAATACAATTTCGATGCCTCTATGATTATCTGCGCAGATTTGATTAACATGACCGTTGTTATTTTTCATAAACATAACTTAGGTTAATTATTTTGGTATTCTAAATGGTAAATAATTCTTAGATACAATTCTAAATTTCTTTGTTATTACAATTTCAGAGAAATTCACAAAGATTTCAAAAGATTTAAAAAGATTTCCAAGATTGGTATTCTAATGGTAAATAATTCTTAGATACCTATACACTACCGGCGGAAATTATCTGCACGCCTGTTTTTTTAGCTGCTGAAGTGAGCTACTAAAGTATTTAATTCTTATGATATTAAAATGAAATTTTTTTCCGCATAATACCGCAAGTGTTAATGAAATTCTGCGTCTAATAAGCCTAAGTTCAAGACAAAATGTCAATTTTCTAAAAATGTATTCCAAACAAAACATCATATTGCGATGTTTTAGAAAAATTGGAATAACTGTGGAAATAATTACCATTTTTAGTATTTTTGGGTTCATTTAAAGGGTAACTTTCCATGGTATTTTTCTAAATTATTAAGATGTTTTTAGAATTTTTTCCTAGATTCTGCTCTTGGGTCAAACTTGGTGAAAAAAGTAGCCAAATTTCAAAAATGTGTAAGTACTTACGAAATTTAAAAAAATCATTATTTATCATATTTTAATTTTTAATAATATTCATAACATTATTATTGTATTAATATTTTTTTTAATCATGTGGAGGGTACAATAGTTATTTGAAATTTTTCGACTTTTTCGCACCAAATTTGACCCTAGGGTAGAATCTTGGGAAACAATTCTAGAAATATCTTAATAATTTAGCAAAATGCTGTGGAGACTAATTTTTATAATAAGCCCAAGAACTTTAAAAATGTTAATTATTTTCAGAGTTATTTCAATTTCTTAAAAACATCGAAATTTGAAGTTTTTTTTGCAATATATTTTTATAAAACTGACATTTTGCCTGCAACTTGGGCTTCTTAGACGCAGAATTTCATTATCTGTCGTGCTATTATGAGGAAAAAAGTCATGTCAATATTATAAAAATTAAGGAACTTTAGCAGCAGCTCAAAAAATAGGCGAGCAGATAATTTCCTCCGGTAGTGTAATTCAGAAGATTTCCAAGATTTCAAAGATTGGTAAATAATTCTTAAATATAATTCAGAAGATTTCAAAAGGTTTCAAAGATTTCGGAAAGATTTCAAACATTCCAAAGATTTCGAAAGATTTCAGAAGATTTCAAAAGATTTCAAATAATAATTAATTATAATATATATTAATACATATATTTATATTATATATTTATATTTTCAGAAAGATTTTAAAAATTCCAAAACATTTCAAATGGTCAAACCCTCGTTTTATAAATTATGTATTACATGATTATATAAATATTGAAGAGTGGTTACAATAAATTATCTTTGATCTTTTATTATGACAGTTTAATTATAACTACATGGGATTATGACATAGTCAATGTAAAATTCACTTAGTACTAAAATAAACAATTTTTATAATGGTTTTTGTAGTCACTCTTCAATAATTAATCGCTAAGGTCAAAGAAATGAAAAATTATATCTAAAAAATTTTTCCCAAACAGAATACCAACAATAATTAACGAAAGATATGTTTATAAAAAATAACAACTGGGTTCTTAACTAAATCTACGCACATAATTAAGACATCGAATAATTTAATTGCATTCATTTTCACTGACCCTAAAGTACAATTTTCATCAATAATCTTGAGCGAGTAACACAATACCTTGGTTCAGTGAAATTAAAAAATGTTTACATTTCTAGTTTTGATAAAAAAAAATTTAAAAAAAAGAATTTTCAATCAACCTTGATTTATTAGCCGGAAATAATCTACAAGGTTATTTAAAAAATATCAATAATAGATACGTCCTAATCTGGAAAATACAACATAAAGTTTATTTTAAAAAATCGATATTTTTAAAAACATTCAAAAAATTATGGAAGGATTCAAATTAAAAGATCTGCGTAACAAGGTAGAATTTCATAACAAATAATTATTAATTATTATGTTTCTTGGATAATGCAATTTGCTCAGAACTTGAACATTGTTCTTGATCCAGATATTGCTCATGCAAGGAAACGGTTTTTATACACCATAAATTGGAATCGGTTAAAAGTGACTGATTCGCAGTCAATTTTGACTGATTCAAATAATGTGCATTCGACGACTGACAAATCATTCAAAAGAAAATTTTCAAATCAGTCAATTTGAGACACTGAAGAAGTCAGCCATATTGAATGGTCCAATCTGTAATTTTCACTGATCAAATTATTAATTTTAAAAAATCGAAACTGTAACTTTCATTCATTAAATCAGTCATTTTGAATTATCTAACCAGTAACTTTCACTAATGAAGAATTGGAATTTACAAATAATTTTACTATTTTATTATAACGGACAAATCAATAATTTCTTTTGAATGAAAAACAGTCATTTCAAGTGACTGATTGACTAAGTCAGCAATATTGACTGATTCATCTGCTAAAACGACTGTTTTTTAAGTATAAATGGCTGTTTCTTCAGTCAAAGCATACTTGATTAAATTAATCAGTCAAATTTTGACTGATTTAAATTTAAAGTATAAAACATCAATTTTTCACAACTTCAGAATGTAAATTTTCCATGTTCGTCAAGGAGATTTAGTCGGTTCCAGGATGCCTTCACATCGATTTTCATAATTTAAACAAAAAATTCAGTAAGGCAGTCAACTTTTTTTCCCATGAATAATTTTGCAATCAGCACTTTCCAGAAATAATTTCAAATCAGAGAATTTAGACTATAATTTAAAATCATCAAAGTTGTTATGATATTAATTTGAGATTTATCATTAATGCTCCCAGTTTATTTGCGTTTATTTATTTTCGAAAGAATTCCAATTGAAAATATTTAACTTCGAATGCTTTACTTTGAAAATTTTGGATTCAGACTTTTTTTATTTGAAGCACGTTAATTTGAAAAATGCTCAATTATTAAAATTTGATATACTTGCAAAGTTTAAAAAGTTTTCTGTTAAAAATGTTAATTTTTGAAATACTTTCAAAAATCCAAAATATTCCATTGATTTCAGTAAGATTTGAGTGAATTTAGAAGAATTCAAGGGAATTTAAGAGACTCTGATGAAATTCATAAGAATTTTAGGTGGGTTTAAAAGACTTCAGGGTGAATTTAAAAAGTCGAAAAAAAATCATTGAATTGAGTAGAATTGAATGAATTTATGAAAATTCATCAACAACTTGCAATCGCAGAGAATTTAGACTATAATTTAAAATCATCAAAATAGTTATGATATTTATTTTTGATGCTTTCAGTTTATTAACGTAAAATTTTAAATTCATAATTTGTTAAGCTTAAGACTTGCATAACCAGAATGGCCGTTTTAATAGAGAAAAAAAATCCCGGCCATTTCCCGGTTTGCAAAAACTTTTCACGGTCATTGAAATTAAAAAATTTGAAATCTTAAAGCTGAACTTTTTTTCATTGGCAGTAATCAAAACTGAACTGCTTAAAGCACTCAAAATGGAACTCTTTTGAATTTTAAACTTTTCAAGTTTAAGCTTAAAAAATTTGTAGTGCAAATGCTCAATAATTTACACGCATATAATGGAAGCTTTCAACACTTTTCAACTGGAAATTTTTTAATTAAATTCCTTTAAACTGAAAAATTTTTTAACTTTTATAAAGTGAACAGTTCAAAGGTATCTGGCTAAAAAATATAAATCCATGTTATTATTTTCAATGCTCTAAATTGAAGAATAAATCAATAAATTTGAAAATGTTAAAAATTATATAAATTTAAGTAATTTTGAGCTAGAAACATTAAAAATTGAACGGTCAAAAAATTTTTTAACTGAACACTTTTTAAATTAGAAGTTAAATTATTTTAATTTTAAGTCTTTTCAAATTAATAATTGTTCAATTGTTTTTCGAACATTAAAATTCAACACTTTCACTTGAAAAGTAAAAAATTTTTTAAATGGAAAAATCATAACTGTAACGTTCAAAATTTAAATTTAGCACTCTGAAATTTTTATGATTCAAGGCTTTCTATTTCAAATAATTCAGTTTCAAATTCTTTAGTTTTGAATGTTTGAGTGATAAATTCATTTAAAATGAAAATTCAAATATTGCTTAGTATTAAAAAGTTGGTCTTTTTTTTTAATAAAAAACTTCCAATTGAAAATGAAAATGGTTAAAAATGGAATATCTTAGACTGAAAAAATATTTTAATTGGATTTGAAATTTAATAAATAACGTTTAATTATGATTCTATTCATTTAAAATTATGTGATAATTGAAAATAGTTTATAAAGTTTCAACCGGACTTTTACATTTATTTAACTACTAAGGCTTTCTATTTCAAACAATTCAGTTTCAAATTTTGTAGTTTGGAATATTTGATTAATAGATTTATTTTAACTGAACAGCCAAATATTGCTAAATATTAAAGAGTTGTTCTTTTTTTAACTAAAAAACTTCAAATTGAATTTGTTAATAATGGAATATTTTACACTGAAACTATATTTTAATCGGATTTGAAATTGAATAAAAGCGTTTAATTATGAATCTATTAATTTAAACAAACAATTCAGTTTCAAATTGATCAGTTTTGAATATTTGATTTATCATTTCATTTTGAATGAACAGTCAAATATTACTAAATATCAAAAAGTTGTTCTTTTTTTAATTAAAAAATTTCAAATTGAATGGGTTAAAAGTGGAATATTTCAGACTGAAACAATATCTGAATAGGATTTGAAATTGAATAAAAGTGTTTTAATTACGAATCTATCAATTTGAAATTATTTTAAAATTGAAAATAGTTGATACAGTTTCAATTTTTAAAGTTAAAATCTGCAAATTGCATTATTTTGAACAGATTCAGAATCGTCTTGTAAAAACAATTATTGTTAAATTTTTAAATCTTGAACTTCAGTCCAATTTTTAAAATTCGTGAATTAATTTATACTTAGAGTTGATCAACTTGAAACGTTTTTTATGAAGAAAAATCAATTTCAAACGCGTTTAATTTTTGATTTTTCAAGTCTTCAAAACTGCATTTTTAAATTCTTTGAATTTAAAATATACGCTTCAAAATGAAGACCTAAAATGGAAAAATTTTTAAAGTAAAAGATTTTAGAATTACACACTATAAACTGAATGATTTCATAATTGAACTTATTTTGAATTGCACTATTTCATGTAATATACAATTTGTGATATTTTAAGTGATTGGATCCATTTTTTTTTCTAAAAATGTGTAAAATTCCCGGTCAAAAAATAAATTCACTGTCATTTCCCGGTTTACCGGTCCAGCAGCCACCCTGATAACATTGTCAATTCCGAACGAATTCCAATTAAAAATATTTAACTTCGAATGCTTCACTCTGAAAATTTTGGATAATCACTTTTTTTTATTAAAAACACGTAGAATAAAAAATTGCTCAATTCTGAAAAACAAAATAAAATGTTTTTTTTCAATTAAATATGGATCCATTTCATTGGAAGAAATCGTATATTGAATAAAGAATCTGTAATTAGTTAATTCGAACAAATATTTGTTCGAACGAAGGAAACGCTTTATTGAAATAAATACATGTGCATTCCGTTAAATACGTTTTTTTTTTAATTTGACACTTTGGCATATTTTTTTAATAATATATTTATTTCAGTGCGAGCACAATTTTCTCGAATGAAATGTTCATGAAATCCGTTGGAAGAAACATTTATTTAGTTCATGAAAGAGAAATTGATCATTCTAAATAAATAATTCTTTCAAAAGTCAGTATTTCAGGATATGTGCCGCTAAGTGGACAAAGGATATTATTTCACAATAGAAATTAATTACCAAGGAAATAAGTTAGCTGAAGATTTTCACTATAGTTATAATGAAAAGTAGATGTGATCTATCTTACTGATTTTCATCTGATACTACAATGTTTTCTTAGCCTCAACACTGACTGTGCTTGAAGTATTCTGGTAATTTTTGTTTACCTCGAGAAAAAATAGTACATTGTGCTACAAATTGAAAAAGCGAGAGATTTAAAATGAGCGGAGCGAGGGTGGCTAAATCGTCGTTTTTTCAACATGTGGAACACGATACTTTTTCTATAATTTGTTTGAAAAGTGCTAGTTTTTGTTTACCTGTTTTTTGTTTGTTGTCGATTGACGCAACAATAAGAATGGCAATTATCAAAACCATGGCAATAATATGGCCGTAACAATAAGTTGGTAACAATGTTTGGTCAGGAAGGTTAGGAGTGGTGGAATTAGATA
>JAUMHM010000085.1:34919178-34929268 GCA_032362435.1 Melikaiella ostensackeni
GTTTAGAATAAATATTATTAATATTATACATTTTTTCCAAATCCAATATTTGTTCTGTACATTTATTTATTTATTTATTATACATATAAAAAATGAGTGATATATGAATTAAAACTGATGAAAATTAATAATAATATTGATATTAATCTTAATAATAATAAAACTACCAAGGTTTTATATTATGTTTTACTGAAAATTTATTTATCATGTGCTACTTGAAAAGCAAGGTCCACGAAACAGCTGGGTATAAGAAAGATTATTTGGAGTGGGGAAAAAGCATAAAAGTGAGAGGGAGCCATTGAAAGGACGTTATTTAGCAGTGATCACTGCGACCAAATAGGACAAGATCATTTTTATAGTATATTGTGCAATCGTGACTCTGTGATTTTTTATTTACATACCTCGATTGGTTTATTAAAGACAGAATCGAGATGTTGCGAGGGTAAGTTTAAAAAATTTTTTTTATAAATTAAATCTTTAACAGCATACTGAAATGATAAAGATTTCATAATCAGTAAATATTCATCATCAAAGTAAACACGGAAAAAATTATACACGTTGTCTATAGATAACAGCACTTTACTTCACTTACTGATAAAAACATAATTACCTAAAATCAAAAACTGTATTTTTATATTGTAACAGATTCACTCTTATCGTATGGATATATCGCGATATGGATATTTTGTTTCCTTAAATTTATAAAAATTTCGTTTCCAAATTGAGAGAATCAAGTTTTTTCTTCCGTAAACATTTGAATTAATGTTTATTGAAGAAGTAAGTTTTCAATATAAAAATTGTCCAGAGTCATTTTAATTGCTAGAATCTTCTTATTTTTAGGTAAATATTGAGCCTGATGAAGTTTACGCTGAAAAAAATGTTAGGGTAGTTTGAAACGCTTTTAAAAATTATTTCAGATTCTTGTTACGAAAAAAAATTAATATTAGAAAATTTGAAAAACTTTGAGATCTACGAATTTTTTAACTTATTTTTGCCCCGCGGAACTTGAGGATATTAATCGATCCATTTATTAATATACACAAATTAAATTAGCAAATAATCAACATTATGGATTTTTGAAATGAAATTATCGATTTGGGTTTGTAAAGTATATTTCTACGTTAAAATCACTTGTATTTATCGACCAATGATACGTGATCATGAAAATTTGTCATCTGATATTCTTTGTTAATTTTATAAACAAATTTTATTTAAAATTTCACAGTATAGGTATTTATTTATACTCAGAAAAAATTATTTCTTCTCTTTATTCTCTTCAAATTACGTTGCCAGTTGTTTTAATTGATGAAAATTTGTCACTTAATATTTTATCTTGATTTTATAAACAAATTATATAAATAAATGACCAGTATGGACATTTGAAGGCAGAAAGAAATCGTTTTTTCTCTCTTAATTCGTCTTAAATCATGTTCCAAGGGATACTTAGTGATGCAAATTAGTCGTTTGATATTATTTTTCATTTTAGAAATAAATGCTCAGTGTGGAGATTTGAAGGCAGATAGAAATAGTTCTTTCTAATCTTTCTCCTTAAGTTATGTTGCGAGATATCTTCATTAATGGAAATTTGTCACTAGATATTAATTGATGGTTTCATAAAAATTATGTGAACAAATTACCATAATAGAATGTACTTGTAAAAAAAACAAGTAGTGTCGAATAATAAATTTTCATAACTCAACATATTTGGCAACATAATTTGAGGAGATTTAATAGAAAATAGATAGAAAGATACATGTATAAAAAAGTTTAAAAAAGGGGCTGGGGACACACCTTAAAACGTAATGCCTATGGGCGTATTTTGCCTTAAATCGGTACTGTTTATGCAATATCAATTTATAAATCTGAAAATGAGTTAAAGTGTAAATATTGATAAGATATAAAATTGAGCGTAACAACGTATGTTATGTAAGTATTCAGAATTAGAAAGGATGATAATGTTATGATTCAGACTTTTGGTCATTCTACAACCAAAGAAAAGAATTATATTAGCTTACGGATTCCTATCTCTGCATTTGAAATTAAATTTCTTTTATTTGAATATTTTCTTATTGTAGTTTGTATAATTTGCAATAATTTCTGCAATAATTTGCAAAATTCATAAAAATGTCTTATTACCAAACATGGAGACAATTCTGGTTTAAGTAACCGGGAAATGGTCGAGAATTTTTTAAGACACTTAAAATTTTAATTTTCCTCGTTTCCAATTTCTATAAATTGTTTAATTACAGTCGATTTCCCTTTCAAACGTTTCAAACAGAAAACTGCGCAACTGTTAAATTTCGAAAGATTTAAAATTGAAACTATTTGTAATATTTTAATCCAAAATTATTGATTTTTGAAGGCTTTGAAATTTTACCATTTTTAAACCATGGGGTTCAATGAATGTTTTAAAATTGGAATTGTCCAGCAACTTGAGATTTTTGAATTTGGACCTATATTTAATTTTTATCTTTTCAGTTCAAAACTGACTATTAAAAATGTTAATTTGAGAGTATAAAATTTCGACGGATTTAAATTGATTTCTTTATCCCTTTAATTTCCGCACCACATAATTTTCGGAATGAACTGTATTTTCATACTTCCTTTTGATAAAGGATCTATTTACTTAACAGAATGCAGGACCGAATTCTTAGAAATTTAAATTCAAAAAAACTTTTGAAAGTATTTTTAATATAAAAAAATGTTTTATTTTTGCTCATAGCCTACTAATACTGGCAGTTCTTGCAACTGCTTCTGTAGGATTTCCTCAAGAAATTCAAGACCAAACTGAAGAAATTCCTATAACTGAAGAAGTTCCTATAACTGAAAATGATCCTAAAGTCCTTTTGGAGACTGCCAAGCAACTTCTTAAAAAAATAAATGAAGATTTTGGTGCATGGAGTAACAAGGAAATATTAGCAGATTGGAAATATGACAGCAATTTGACAGATGAAAATTTGGCGGAGAAAATTAATGTTTCTAGTCAGGCTGCAAATTATAGAAAGAAATTGTGGGAGGAAGTGAGAGCTTTTCCATGGAAGGAATTACAAGATGAGGATGCCAAGAGACAGTTTTACAAATTCAGTACTATTGGCGAAGCAGCTCTGCCAGAGGAGGTGATTTTATAAAGTTTTTGTAATTTAAAAAAAACAATGAGGTACAATTTTGTTTTCAAAGTAAAACTAATCCTTCTAATTTTAGCTTTTTGAAGAGTATGCTAACATCACTAGCCAGATGTCGAAGATTTACTCCACCGCAAAAATCTGCGAGTTTAAAAATTCGGAAAAGTGCGACTTATCTCTAGAACCAAAACTTATAGAGTTGATGGCAAAAAGTAGAGATCCTGAGCTTCTGAAGTATATTTGGGTCGAATGGCGTAAAACGGCTGCAGAAAAGATGAAAACCTTCTTCCCTAGATATGTCGAATTGGGTAACATAGCTGCGAAGTTAAATGATTATAGCGATAAATCTGCAGCTTGGTTAAACCAATACGAAGCAGAAGACTTCCAGGAACAGATTGGTAAGTGGAACAAGAAATTCTTCGTCGATTATTGAATTTCCCGATCAACTAATTTTAAATTTCTGTTAAGAATCTTTATGGGAGGAACTGAAGCCTCTCTACTTGCAAATCCATGCCTACGTAAGACGAGAATTGAGGAAGAAGTATGGAGATGATGTTGTCTCTAAAGATGGACCAATTCCAGCTCATCTACTTGGTAATATGTGGGCTCAAAGTTGGGATAATGTTGCTGAATTTACTCTTCCCTTCCCTGGAAAAAAATTACCAGACCCTACGGCAGCTATGGTTGCACAAGGTATAAGAATTTCCTTGAGGAAGCTCGTACAGAAGTTTTCATTTCATTTTATATCTTTTTTTTTTACCGCAGGGAATATTTCTATAATAGGTCTTTGCTTTTTCAGGATATACTCCCATGAAAATATTCAAATTAGCAGAGTCTTGTTTTGTATCCATGAACATGAGTGCAATGCCTGAACTCTTCTGGAAGAATTCAATTTTGGAAAAACCAACAGATCGGGAAATAGTTTGTCACGCGAGTGCTTGGGACTTTTTTGATGGTCAAGATTTCAGGATCAAACAGTGTACTGTGAATAATGCTGACTCCCTTGAGACTGCACATCATGAAATGGGTCATATTCAGTACTTTTTGCAATACAAAGATCAGCCTGCGGTCTATAAAGAAGGTGCCAATCCAGGATTCCATGAAGCTGTTGGAGATGTGATGTCTCTTAGTGTCTCAACACCTGCTCATCTACAGAAAATAAAACTTCTGGAAAACTACACTACAGATGACGAAGCTTCTTTGAACCATTTGTATCTGAAAAGCCTGGAGAAGGTTGTCTTTCTTCCCTTCGCTTACATCATGGACCTGTGGAGATGGGACATCTTTAGGGGTGAAGTCACTCCTGATCAGTATAACTGTTACTGGTATGATATTTATTTTAAATGATAAAAAACCCAGATATTTCTTTAATTTTTTTAAACTTCAGTGTTATTGAACATTATTTTCTGCGCCTCTTTTGAATCATAAGATTCTCCGTCAACTGATATAATTTCTTATCCTTAATTGTAATTCATATGTTTAACAAATCTTTTCAACTATATTTTCTCTTCTTTCTTCTCTAGTAGAAAATATGACAAAAGTTACAATCCTAAGTTTTACTTCTGCTACTATATCTATAATTTCTTAATATATTTCAGCTACACTTTTATCTTCGTTCTTACATAGCACCACTATTAAATCTTCCCTTCCAGTTTTACTTTCTATCTTCACATATATCCCTTCACTTCCTTCCAAACTTGTTTTATAATTTCCTTATCTTCGCCTGTTTTTATTCTTCACTTCTTCTTTAGCATCTTTATGCCAATTTCTTCGCCTTCTGTCAATTCTTCCTTATAATGATTCCATCATAACTATTACCGGCACTAATTTTTGTAAGCCCTACTTTTTAGTCTTTTCCCATTTCTCACTTCCTGGCTATATGTTGACCTATACTACCTCTCACCAACCCCTAATGGCTGACTATACTCTGACATATACTATTGACCTTCAAGGCTGCTTTAAATTTTTGTTATTATAATAAACATATACATAAAAACTCAAACTGATTGATAAACTCATAGGAAGATCCATACTCTTTACCCCAACCATATCCTCTAAACAAAGCTCTACACGAGGACCCATTAGTATCTAAAATCTTTTGTTTCAGGAGTCACTCTTCTTCTTATGAACAATTGACCTTCACACATCCCTATCCTTGCATACATCTTTTGCTTCCTTTGCATTCGTACATCTTTTCATGCAGAATCTTGTGTTTCTACGCCTCTTTATATCTCTTCGCTTTAGAGTCTCATTCACACACTCCAACCATTCTTTCTTCTGTTTAACTCTAAGTACGCTACCATTCACTTTACCTAAATACACATACTTCGTTAAACGTCCTTCATGCATTCTCTCAACATGACCAAACCATCTCAGCAAATTTCTTTGGCTCTTGTCAAACAATGTTTTTTCTACGCCACATCTATGCCCATTAGCGTTTTGCCGCACATATTTCGCAGGATTCGCATGCCAACCGCGTTCACTTTTCTCCTATCCTTTTCTTGATACGTCCAGGTCTCGCTACTATTACAGCACAGTGGGTGCAAGCACAGAATTATAATTATATTGCAATCTCAGCTTTATTCATTACAGTTTTACTTCCAGTAATGGCTCGTATACTGCCGATAATCTTTCTACCCTCGTTCATACGTCTGGATATCCCTGCATCTATCTTTCCGTCAGCGGTAAATAAATTTCCACGATACACAAAATCATCAAAACTTGTTGCATCATCTCTTCATAGTAAGGCAATGTTGAATGCTCACTCCTTCTTTCAAACACAATAATTTTTGTTTTATTCACCTTAATCTTAAGATCCATACTCTTCATGCTGGTATCCAGTCTGCT
Organism: Melikaiella ostensackeni; assembly: GCA_032362435.1. NCBI lineage: Eukaryota > Metazoa > Arthropoda > Insecta > Hymenoptera > Cynipidae > Melikaiella > Melikaiella ostensackeni. Next base: position 34,925,148 of record JAUMHM010000085.1, read on the forward strand.
CATGATTCTTTGCAAATCATCGAATGATTCTGCCATAACAATCTTATAATCTGCAAACGCCAGTTGAGGCACTTTGACTATCCTGAGATCAATACTTTCTTCGTCTAAATGAGCCATTCTTAAACATTTGTCCATCTGTATATTGAACATCTAGGAGAACATAACGCAGCCTTGCCTAACGCCCTGCTTAATATCAAACCAATCGCACAGCTGTCCACTTACCTTTACTCTCGCTTTACTACTATTATATTTTGTTTTTGTTGCTATTAGAAGCCAACCATTCATTTCACACTCTCTCAGGACTTCCCAAAATTTAGTTCTATCCATCTTATCAAGAGCTTTTTCTAGATCAACAAATGTACAGGAAACTTTTTTGTTTACTTTTAAACTTTTTTCTATGATCTGTCTCAAGCTAAATATCTGATCCGCACATGATCTCCCTGGCATTTTGATGAATATTTTGCTCACAGTATTTAGTAGGCTAGTCGCTCTAAAATTAGTACAGTCACTTTAATCACCCTGTCCCTTGTACAGTGGAACGATAATCGCCTTTCTCCAATTATGTGAAACTTCACTGTTCTCAGCACACATATTCATAAATTCGCTCAGCCACGCAAACTAATATACCATAGCTTGACCTCCATACAATTTCTTGAATAAATCACTCATACAGTCTTTCACTTTGTCAAAATCCCATACCATTTCACCATCAGCATTCTTAATTCCGACTGATTCAGTGCTAGTACTTCCTTTCCTAATCTTCTTAACCTATTTGAAAAATAATTTCTTATTTCCTTCAAAATCATCTTGCATTTTTTATCTTCTTCGCTTTGATTTTATCTCTGCTTTCTTTGCCTAGTATCTTTGCTTTTCAGTTTTTATCCGCATAATCATTTTCTAGTCTAGTCCTTTCCTCATGGCTAAGGCCTTTAATAATCAGCTTTTTTGAGTACGCTTGCTTTTTCTCGTTAAGAGGCACGCAGATTTCATCATTCCACCAAACATCTCCAGTCTTTTTTCCTACATCCGCAGTACCGCAGACTGCAGATGCACCCTTGAAGATGCAATCTTGTAGAATTATCCATGCACCCTCTACATTTGTATTGCCTAATTTCGTCTTCCAGTCTTCTTTATGATTTCCTCAATATTTATTCAGCTTTTCATGATACATATACCGTTTGTTCTTATTGTTTCTGCAAAATCTCTATTTTAACTTGCGCCTGTTTCGACTTATTATTAATTCTTCTTCTTCTCTATCCTTGATCTAGGTTCATTTTTGAAATTATGAGGTAGTGATTCGTATTTTTAATTTAGGTTTTTATTTTGAACACTGGAGTTTGAGAATCTTCTTTTTTAAGTTTTTATGTGCCAATTGTTGAATTATAAACGCGCTAATAATCAAGCAGGAATTTGAATAGTTAAAAGGTCTGCTAAATTAAAATAAATTTCAAGGTGGAAATTGGCAGAAGAATTTCAAGGAATAGAGCCTCCAGTCGATAGAACCGAGGAAGATTTTGACGCAGCATCCAAATATCATATAATTTCGGACGTGGAATACTTGAGATATTATGTTAGTTTTGTTGTTCAGTTCCAATTTCATAGATCGCTGTGTATTGAAGTTAGAGAATATGATCCAAAAGATCCAAAGACTAAACCCCTTCACGAGTGTGACATAACTGACAGTAAAAAGGCAGGTAATCTTATGAAGTGAGTGTCCAATTCCTAGTTTACATTTACTTTTTAGCAATTATTATTTCAAAAAATTATTTTAAAAATTGTACTTTAGATCGATGTTGAAATTGGGTTCGTCTAAACCATGGCAAGACGCTATGGAGGTTTTAACAGGACAAAGGAAAATGAGCAGCTCTGGTCTTTTGGATTATTTCAAGCCTCTTTTGGATTGGCTCACTGCAGAAAATACAAAAACGAATGAATATATTGGATGGAAAAATACAAACAAACGTACGTCAAAGAATTGTCGAATTTTTATTGTAGAATTTCGTATTTATAATCAACTAAGAGATTTGAACATTTCTAAGATAACTTTTATTTTTTAAATTTAAGAATTTACAGATCTCATAAAACTATTAAATATGTCTTGAATACTTTATATCACTCATTTTTTCTAAATACCTTGTAAAATACATATAAAAATATTTTTTTGATTTTAGGTTGCGTGCAAACTAGAGGAGAACTTGTCTAATGCTGTGATATTTAATGAAACTCAGTATGTCAAATTTATTTTTGACCATCAAATGCAGCGTTCAAAATGGCCATCTTTTCACTGAATCATTCCAAGCCGTTTCAAAATCACATTCCATTTTCCATAATAATACAAAATCATGTATCTTAAATAAAGAAAACTTATTATGATTATGAATTTTATTTTTGAATTTAATCATAAACTTTCAATTATACTATACTAAATTATATTGATTTTTAGAATTTTTAGAATTTATTTATGCTTTTAATATACGTTAGCATTGTTTACCAGAGAAAAGATTGTTATTTTTCATGAAGAAATTTAAATCATACAAAAACTGTGTAGATACAAGATATCGAAAATTTAACTTCATTATATGTCTGCATAAATATCAAGTAGCCGTTTTTACAACAGAAAATTTAACACGGTGAAATACGTAATACCCTACTAAAAAAATCCGACCCTAAATCAGACCGTAAATCATTACTTTTATGCATGATTTATAATTAATTTTTTATTTATGTTAATTACTAACGATTGTTGAACCAATTACCATCATACTTTTTAATCTGTTTATTTGAATCATTTATCTCAATTTTCAAAGCTCATATTATGTAAGCATAAAGCATTTTAAAAGCATAAAAAAGCATTTTAAACTCAAAGTTATAGGGAAAAATTCTTCTGAAATTTGTAAATATTTCGTTATGCACGGTGGGCTTCGATTGACTTCAACCCAAAAGGGCTTGCATATCCTGGATTTTTTTCTGTTTAAAATTCTGGGATGTCTCACGAGCATTCTGAGCCCAAAAAATAAAAAAAAAACGTGTGAGCCCTTTTTGATAAAACTCTATTTATAATTTTTTTAAAGATGTTTATCAATATATTTTCATGAAAAGAAGTTAAAAGTGGAATTTCATTGGCATAAATTATTCAGTTTATCATCCAAAAAAGTGCTGCGAGAGCTAAATATCTTACTAGAACTAAAATCCTCTTCAATATTTTTGAAAAATTGTGAAAAAAGTGGGAAAAAATTAGTTTTTTGAACATAGTATCTTTCCAGTTGATCCCAAGTCCCAAGTACCTGTACAAGAATTGTGTGTATGGAATTTTTTGTGAAGGAAGACAAAATCGAATGTTCTATCTCTGAAAGTTTCGAAGTTATGGCCCTTAGAAGTCGATTTTGAGCAAATAATTTAAACAAACAAAAAAATTCTAGTTTTTGTGAAATCATTTCCAATGCATCCCCGGTTAAAATGGTCATTATATTAATTAAGAAGACTCAGTTTTGTGTAGATCTGAAAAAACATTGCTCTAGCTCTAATAGCACCGAAACTATGGCCTTCTGAATGTGACCCATTTTCGTGAAATTTTATTTGACATCAATTTTTTATATAAAATTTCTCGTTTTATAAAATAACTCATTTTCTGAGCATTACAGGTGAAAGGTGCCAGTAAATTAATTTAAAAAGGCTCAATTAAGTTGATTAAAAAAAAACATTGCTGTAGATCTAATAGCACTGAAATCATGGCCTTCAGAATATGACCCTTTTTTTAAGGAACTTTTGTTTAACATCAATTTTTTAAATAAAATTTCTCATTTTCCAAATTAAAACTAATTTTATGAGTATTGTAGGCGAATGTTTTCACTAAATAAACTAGAGAGGACTCAATTTTGAGCAAATCTAAAAAAAAAATGCTCGAAAACAATCATTCGGGCTACGCAATCATGTTACAACGTGCATTCACTGTCCTACACGATTTTGACTCCGGAATGTTTCTAGTCGTTTCTGATAGATTTTTGGACGCTGATTCCGAATCCGGGAACAAAAATTCTCCATCACGTCAAGTTTTTGAGAAAAACGTGGTTAAAGGGTCGAAAAAACATGCTTTTGGCCATATTGGAGTTGTAAAAAATGAA
>JAUMHM010000085.1:34940502-34974283 GCA_032362435.1 Melikaiella ostensackeni
GTATTAAATATTGATAATAAGGTAGGCTAGACACGCGCGTTTATTATGTAGAATTTCCAAATTATAAAGATTACTACGATCCGATCTATGCTTAAGATAGCTAGGAAGTAGGGCACTATCATGTATGATTAGCTAGATTAGGTTTTTCCTGAATAAACTTATGTTTGCGAGCATTAAAAAAGAGTCTCATTCTTCCGCTCGCGTGCGATCCCTCTTATATAATTAATTAAAGAATCTCTGGGTAGATATCAGATTATTTCCCGCATAAGTAATAGTAGGTTTGTATTGGTGATATAACTAAATATATTGAATAATATGAATTATTAAGTGAATAACCGGAACCCACTAGTTACAATGTATGTGTGGGTGTGTGTGTGTGTGTGTGTGTGTGTGTGTGTGTAGTGTTCGTGTGACTGTGTAAAAATAAATATAACTGAAGCATAAGCTTATGTGAATAGCAATAACATTGTATAATAAAACCTCGAAATAATTTTTTCAAATTTGGCAACACTGTCTTCTAAAAACTCGTTAGGAGTCATCGAAAGTTTCATTGACACGATCTTTCAAACTTTAATGATGAAGCAGACAATCAAAATTTTATTGACTGGCTTTGAAGCATTACTGTATGAGTGTTTCAAGAACTCTATTCCTCTGGTTTTCACATTTTTCTTGAAAGTCTTTTGTACTTTCTACAATTCTTTCTACTTTTTAAATATGTATCAATCAAAGTTTCTGAGGACGAAACTTCCAATTCATGACATACGCTTGGCCCTATCTTAGAATGGTTGACTCAGTCATTCAAAATTTCAACAACCAATTATTTCTGTGTAAGAAAGAATTTTCTAATTTGAAATTTCTTTTGCACACTGGTTTGTGGTCCGAAAAGACAGGTCAAGTTCCTTAGTCAGCCTTCACTGTCAATATTTATGGTTTTAGCCATGAAAAATCAAACTGAGAAAAATATAATAATTCAACTTTCCCGCGATACCACTCTAGATACGATAGATAGACAAAAATCCAAAATTATCAGTTTCTGAAAGTTCTACAAAATAGTGGTACATATATTGTGCGACAAGTTGAAAAAGCGAAAGATTTAAGACGAGTGTGGAGTTTTAAACACACGAGTTTCAAATCATCGCTTTTTCAACATGTGGGACAGGATACTTTTTTCTGTTATTTGTTTAAAAATTGCCATTTTTTACCTTTTTTTTGTTTAAAAAGAAGGCGATTTGTTGCCGATTGACGCAACAATAACACTGGCGATTGTCAAAACCATGACAATAATATGGCCGTAACAGTAAGTTGGTAGAAATGTTTGGTCAGGAAAGTCAGGAGCGGTGGAATTAGATACAACGCAATAGTTGTGAGTTTACCTTCACGTACTAACGCAGGCCAGGTCCTAAGGCCAGCTCAGCGAGGACAAAAACCTCGCGTAGAGCAAAAGGGCAAAAGCTGGCTTGATCTCGATGTTCAGTATGCATAGAGACCGCGAAAGCATGGCCTATCCTTTTTTTGGAATTAGATTTGAATTTCATCAATTTCATGAATTTCAATCATTTGGAATTAGATACAACGCAATAGTTGTAAGTTTACCTTCACGTACAAAAGCAAGCCACAGGGTTCGTTTAGTAGTTCGCACATTATTTACTTTTTTCACTGTGCGTCACTTTTTTCGCTACGTCCCTCTACTTTTTTTACTGCGTCAGTCTACTTTTTTACCGGTGCTCGGAAAGATTGACACTGCGTATGCGCCACGTCATCGACAACAAATCGGTCACATTTGACACAGAAAACAGGTGGAAAAACTAGCACTTTTTCACGAATTATAGAAAAAAAACTTTTATTACTATTCAAGTGATATTATATTAAATCATAATTAGTATTACATTAAACTTCTGAAAGAATGTTACACTTAAATTTTTTGATTAATGCTTTTATTTTTTTAGGTCAATGGAACATATTTTATGAGAAATTCCTCAATTTATTCCTCAAATAATTCCTAAAGAGTAATCCAAAATGAAAAAATTCTGGAAATATAATACAATTAGCATTAGACAAATTAAAAATATTGACATGTCAAAAGTTGAGAGATGAAGATGAAAAGAGCAAAATTGGGAAACCAGCTTTGACAAGAAAGGTATTTATGAAAGTATTTTGTGATGAATTAATTGGGAAAATACTATTTTAGAAAGAGGAATTTATATGAAAAACTTTTAAAAATTTCCTTTCAAATCGTAGAATTACAAAATATGTATTTCTCTTCATTTAAAAAAATATATGTATTGACCTGAAAAAACGTTTTAACCGAGGAATTGATAAACAAATGCATAAAAATGATAAGAAGGTTGACAAATTCAAGTTTCGCTCGAACTGCTGATAGGAATGTCTTGAAAATAAACTACAATTATAATAATGTCATGAAAAAATAGAAATAAAGAAAAAATTTCTTTCTTGAGAATTTTAGAAATTCTTAACTGATAATATTTAAATTTCATGGAAAATTAAATACATCCTGAAAGATTATAGTGTATCCCATGTAGATTCAATAATATCATGGACAGTTATGTAAGTCTCATATATGCCAAACAAATAAAGACGATTTTTTTTTAAAATCGAGATTTACAATTACTTTTTCGTGATTCGAATGTCGCCACCCGTGACAACACTCGGAATTTCGAATTAATCACGATTAATATACATTTTTAATTCTAAATTTACAATGTCAACACAAAAGTATATAAATTTATGAAAAATAATGATTTTATTTGAAATTTATTTTCGTAACATGAGTTAATATTACTTGTTCAAAACGTGGAAGGAAGCCAGTTATCACGTGTACTGTATGACGCACTTGACTTATCATTCACGTATTTGTTTCTAAAGAAGTTCAGCTTATATAGTGAGAAAAGACGATTTTTTCTTAAATCGATATTTACCTTGAGATATATATTTTTAATCTTTAATTTACGGTTGATACGTTAGAAACGTAACACGCTATATTATGTAAATCTTTCAATCAATCGGTGGGTTTATCTTTACTGTTAAATGAATCAGAGATTGATTCAACAGTGGGTCTCATAGTACAAACCTAATGAAATGAGTGAAACCAATTACAGTAAGATAAGTTCTAATTTATTGACTACAAAAATAGGTCAGGTCGGAAAAGATTTGCAAAGAGAATTAGAGAGTTTTTTGGCAACTTGAGTTGAGTTGAGGCCCAGAAGACGAGAATCCTTTTTGGCGCAATGAGAGAAGCTGCGTGCTTTAAGCAAAGCAAGCAGAGTTACCCTCTCAATAAATAATGGCTTTTGTTGTGATAAAAAAAATTGTGACTTACCTTTTGAGTTTGCTGAATACCACACCGTAGTTCCAAATAAATGGATGGAGATATACGGCCACAAAGGGTTGCGTAAATGGAGGTTTCGGTCAAGGTAAAATTCGAGAATGTCATTTCAGAACAAGCTGGATTTGCAGGACCACACGAGTTGCATGCGGTTCGGCAGAATGTAGACTAGAAGATGTGTATCCTGTGACAATGACCAGTCCCTTATATAGAGAAAAACCACATTAAACATGGCGTACTTGGTGGCCACCCCTGGCTTGGGGCTGATTGCCTGTGGTTGACTTCCTTCTTTCATTCGTTAAAAAAGGTCATTAGTTTGGTGCTCCAACATTTATGTCCAAAATGGTATCCCCTGTTCGATTCTATTTTTCCATTCTCAAATTACGTGAGTGGACCTGATGGTATGGGGAAAAGTCGTGATTCTGTTTATGGTCCCTATTCTTTCCCCATTTTCTCTGATCTACTTCCTTTTCGAACGGAAGATGGATAGTAGAATTTCACCTTGCCTATCCATGACAATAGTACCTACTACTCCAATGATGAGCCACCCTCTCTATCATGCTAGCTCTTTATTATCTTTTCTCGTTATTGACAAACACAAACTTTCCTTTTCGATTACCCGTACAAATTTTAGTTTTCATCTGACCTGACTGTTTATTGTATTTTTCTAGAGTATTTCGTTCATAGTGTTAGTACTACACCGATCGGTGTGTCGTTCACAGTGTTAGTACGACACCAATCAGTGTGTCGGTTACAGTATTAGTACGAAACCAATTTATTCTTATAGCTTTGCTATTTTATATAATATTTACTTCACTCAGCTAAATCGTAGCAAGTATTGACCCTTCAAATATAAAGTTACACGACGAAACACATTCTTAATCTTTGATTTACCAAGTGAATATAAAAATGTATAAATTTATGAAAAATAATATTTTTATTCAAAATTTATTTTCGTAATAAGAGTTAATAGAACTCCTTCAAAACGTGGAAGGAAGCCATTTATCACGTAAAATCGATAATTCACTTGACTTATCATTCACGTATTTGTCTCTAAGGAAGCTCAGTCTATGTAAACAGAAAATTATTTTAAAAATCATACAATCATTCCGCATCATATCATCGAAACATCGAGATTTGCTGAGTAACGCTAAAATGATAAAAGTAACGTGTACTCCGTTCATCATTCTTACTTCGATTATTGTGAACATAGAGTCAGCAGTAGGTCTTTTTCATTTAAAAAATTGAAATTAATGGCTTATATGTATATAAAAACATTCTATATGTATATACCTAATATTTTTCAAATACACTCACCTCGCGTAACTGTACCTCCCGTTCTTGTACCGGCTTCACGGTTATTCACGCTTGAATGCTTCTGTCTCCCACCTGAGCGTCCCTTGACCCCCTATACTCAAGGTCTTCGCTCGATCAGTCAGCGCCGTATCAGAAGTTTCTTATATCGCGACTCTCTGGGCATATACTTTTGTACGTGTGCCGGGTTCAGAGACTATATATGCGGTCCTGAGTGTTTACTCACTTGTCACTCTAGATCCGGCTGAAACTAAAGTTTAATAGCCCCCGTTAATGTGCTGACCAGACCCGAGACCAGCACAGTTACGCGAGATGAGTGTATCCGTAAATCGCATGTCGTTAATTTCGTTTGTTAATAAGTATATTTAGGGAAATTTATCTTAAGAGAAAAAATATTTTCAGAAACTTTTTTTTTTCAAGAAGTTGTATGGAGGTCAAACTATGGAGCGCAACAGCCTTCACATTGAAGAGAATACGTTAGACGATCCCGTTGTAGGTAGCGGAAGAAAAATCAATTTCGACGTTATATCCATGATTTAAAAACTAAAGAATGGTAAGGGTGCTGGTATGAACGGTATTACCGCTGAAAGGCTTAAGAGCGGTGGCGGATATTTGTTTGTGTTGCTGAGCGAATTTATGAATATGTGTGCTGTGTATGGTAAAGTTCTAAATGATTGGAAAAAGGCGATTATCGTCCCAATCTACAAGGGGAAGGTTGATAAGGGCGACTGTGCTAATTATAGAGCGATTAGCCCACTGAGTACCGTGGGCACAATATTTACATAAATATTGATTGAGAAGGTCATGGGAATAACTGAAGAAAGAATCTGGGAAGTTCAATGTGAATTTATGCCAGGGAGATCATGTGCGGATCAGATATTTAGCTCGAGACAGATCATAGAAAAAAGTTTGAGATAAACAAAAGAGTTTTCTGTGCATTTGTTGATCTGGGAAAAGCTTTCGATAAAGTGAATAGATCTAAACTTTGAGAAGTCCTAAAAGAGTATGAAGTACATGGTTGACTTCGAAGAGAAATTAGAGCAATATATAATGGTAGTGTCAAGCGAGTGTAAAAGTGAATGGACAATTGAGCGATTGGTTTGATATTAAGCAGGGCGTTAGGCGAAGCTGCGTTATGTCCTCCTGGATTTTCAATAAATACATGGGCAAATGTCTAAGAATGGCCCTCTTAGACGAAGAAGGTGTTGATCTCCGGACAGTGAAAGTACGTGGACTGGCGTTTGCGGATGGTAAGATTGTTACGGCAGAATCAGTCATCGATTTGCAGAGAATGATGAGCAGACTGGATACCAGCACAAAGAGTATGGGTCTTAAGATTAACGCAAATAGAACAAAAATTATCGTGTTCGGAAGAAGGGGTGAGGAAACAGTATGCAATATTGCCTTGAACGAAGAGATGATAGAACAAGTTGATGAGTTCGTGTATCTTGGAAGTTTATTGACTGCTAACAGTTCGTGAAAGGCGACTCGTCTGAGAACAACACTCGAAAAAAAAATTTGGGTTCCCTTGTATCTGCTGACGCGCCCATTGACAAAATGTCACTCGGTTCTCAAAATCATTGTCACGAAGTTCATGATGCAGTGGAGTATGAAAGGGATGATATTTATTACGTTTTAATACTTTCCAAACACTGGTTAGAGACATTCCGAAATCACGGCTTAGTTGTCGAGTGCTATCATGGGGTCATGTGCGGCTGCGGCTAATATCGCGATTTAATTATTAACTTCAGTAATACTTTTTCGACGATTCCTTTTTTCTGCTTGTACACTGCCGTCAGTGGTGGATTTGTTTACAACCCGGTAAAAAGAAGCGCGTGACCGTACACTAACTGAAAAACGTTGAGCATAAAGAGTGACAACGTCTTCGATATTCCTGCCACTTTCTCCAGAAATGAGGATCATTTTAATGTTCTCTTGTACAGATAAAGCCTTCATTGTAGAAGTAATGAGGTCGAGTAATGAGGGAATACAACGACACCTAATCAAATTAAAACAATCGTAAGCAGCACAGCCAAACCATCCAAATCAAAGAAACTGAGACACCTAATCGAACCCAAAGACACCGCCCGTTTCTCTTTTTTATCTTTCGTAATGTTGCAGGTTTTACCTGAAAATTACCTTGTCTTGTTGTTGTTTTCAATTATTTGTAATCAGCTCCTCCTCTCTTGGAGAAAATATCCGCGAGAGAACAAGGCTCGATCGAGGGCTAACCAATTTTATTTCTTGTATTTTTTTTTACTATGTTTTATTATTTTTTTGTTAGACATACTCTCATGGGTTTCTCAAAGAAAGAAAGCGTAAGAGTCACTCTTGCTAATTCTTTTGGGTTTTTTTTTCATCATTCACCGAGGTTTGAGGACGAGAGAGAAATGGAGGAAGGAGTGATTTCGCTTGGAGTATCAACTACCATCAAGGATCGGCGGTAAGGACGACGAGGAAGCAAGGCGGGTTGAAGTCGCGCAAGAGCAGGCGCAATCGAGGGTTGTTCACTAAGGGTTGAATGTGGATGTGACTCCAGCATTCCAAATCCTGTTCCTGGCGTCATTCAAAAATAAGTTAAAAATTCTGCGAAAATTAATTTAAAGTCTTCTTATTTTTGATTTGTTTTGTTCATATAAAATGGAAAAATAAGAATCTTCGTTTTACTTTCGTTTGGAAGCGGATTCCTTGAATAGTCAACAATGTCAAATTTAGCAAATGCATCGCCATCTGGCGCGAATCGGAAAAAAATTTTCGAATAAAACTTACATATTTTTTAATGGAGAATCTGAATCTGCATAAAAAATATGGGTTCCAATTTGGAATTTTAAAGTTACTCCCTCTACCGCCCTTAGGGGTGGGGTGTGAGGTAAGTTTTTGCGGCGTTGCTTTCCCCCTTGAAAATAAAAAGGTTTTATTACGGACATTTTTTTCGTTGGATGCGCATTTCTTGAGATATTTCGATGTTTCAAGATAAAAAAACACCCTGTATAATATATTAGCATTAGACAAATTAACAATATTGCCAATATGGTAAAAGTTGAGAGATGAAGATGATGAGAGTAAAAATGGGGAACAAGCTTTGACAATGAATATATTTATTGAAGTATTTTTCAACAATTTAATTGGGAAAATACTATTTTAGAAAGAACAATTTATTTTTAAAAACACGAGAACTCAGCCAATATAAGCAGAAAAGACGATTTTTTTAAATCGAGATTTACAATTATTTTTCTGTGATTTGTATGTTGCCACCCGTGACAACACTCGGAATTTCGAATTAATTATGAGTAATATACATTCCCAGATAGCACAACAGTTTGCGGCAAACTTGCCTCAAGTTCGCGGTGTAAGCTTCCGAACCTTGCTGTAAACTTCCGGCAAGTTTGACGCAAACTGTTGTGCTATCTGGGTTCTTTATCTTTATTCACAAAGTGAATACAAAAATGTATGAATTTATGAAAAGTAATATTTTTATTTAAAACTTACTTTAATAATATCAGTTAATAGAACTCGTTTAAAACGTGGAAGGAAACCGGTTATTACGCAAAATCGATAATGCCTTTGACTTATCATTCACGCATTTGTCTCTAAGGAAGCTTAGCCTATAAAAACAGGAAATTATTGAAAAATTCACACAATTTTTCCGTTTTATATCATCGAAACATCGAGACTTGCAAAATAACGATAAAATGATAAAAATAACGTGCACCTCGTTCATCATTTTTACTTCGATTATTGTGAACATAGAGTCAGCAGTAGGTCTTTTTCATTTAAACATTAAAATAAATTTCTTATATGCAGATAAAAACATTTTCTATGTATATATTTAATATTTTTCGAATATCTCTAAATCGCATGTCGTTAATTGTCGTTTGTTAATTAATATATCAAAGAAAATTTATTTTAACTGTAAAAATATTTTTAGAAAGTTTATCCCGGCACACTAATTACTACCGTGACATCCTTCCAAGTTGCCCCAGATAATGAATACATGGAACAAAAAGGAGATGATTCAATCACCTGGAAGAAAACTGTTACCGATGCGGGTAAACTAGAGGTAAGCTCGCTTTGAAACGAAAAAGTATTTTTAATTTACTTGCTTTTGTAGAATGATATTTTCAACCTCAATTTGAACAGGTAACCCTCCAAAACTATGGAGTGGTGGCGATCTTGTGTCAAGGATCACAAGATGAGTATCTTCAGGATTTCCTGATAGCAACACTTGGAAATAATCAGGACACGTGTCCAATTCAAAAGGTACCGTTTATTCTTCTGGGGCCGTTCAAAAATTATGTCACGCTTTTTTGAAAACTCCTCTCCTTCCTTTATTTGTCACAGATCATCACACGAAGGTTGAACCCCCCAAGGTGACGTTACAAATACGAACACTCCCCCCCCCCACCTTTTTTGACAGAAAATTTCGATTTCATTTGATAAACGTCTAAAGTGAAACACAAAACATACAAACATAATATTATAACAGTCATCACAGCCCAAAATGCTCTCAAAATAGGGGAGTTAGGATGATTTTTCAAGAAGGAGAATAAATTCTTTCAAATAAAATTAGTTCATAGTTATAATATTGAATTCAATATAAAACGCTTGAGACTTTAACTAGAAATATATTGTATTTTCAACAAAATAGTTGGATTTTCAAGCCAAAAAGACAATTTTTTTAAAAGACAGTTAAATTTTATTCTGAAAAGACAAATTTGCAGCAAAGCATTTGAATTTTCAAATAAATAATTAAGTTTTTAACAAAATATTTGAATTTTTAACAGAATAGTTCCATTTTCAACCGAGTAGATGAATTTTTAATAGGAAAAATTAAACTTCAACCAAAAGCAGCTTCACTTTCAACCAAATAGTTGATTCTTTAAGCCAAAAAGACGAATTTTTCAGAAGACATTTGAATTTTCAATCTAGAAGGACGAATTTTCTATTCTGTAAGACGAATGTTCACCAAAAGGGTTAAAATATCAAGAAAATAATTAAATTTCAACTATAAAAGATTTTAATTATGAATAAAAAGCAGTTGAATTCATCCAAAAAAGACTAATTTTCAACTAAACAGTTGAATCTTTAACTGGAACAGCTTAATTTTCAATCAAACAGGATGACTTTTCACAAAGTAATTGAATTTTAAACCAAATAATTAGATTTTAAATCGTAAAAGATGAATTCTCAACCAAAAAAAAAACGGATAATTTTTAATTAAACTTTGAGTCACGAAAATTATTCATAGAATACATGAATTTTCAACCAAATTGTTGCATTTTCTGCCAAAAACTGTTAATTTTCAATCAATGAAGGAAGAGTTCAATTTTCAGTTGAAAAAATTATTATTCAACAAAAAAGAACACACTCTCAACATAATAGTTAAATTTTCAACCAGAGAGATAGACTCAACTAAAGAAAAAATTTTTAACAAAGTAGTTCAACCTTCAGCCAAGCAGCTAAATTTTCAATCAAGGAGATTAATCATAAAATACATAAATTTTCAACTAAATTGTTGAATTTTATACAAAAATTGATCCATTTTTAGCCAATACAAGAATAATTAAATTATCAGTTAAAGAAATTAATTTTCAACAAAAAAAAAACGAATTGTCAACAAAATAGTTAACTTTTCAACTAAAGAGATGGATTGAACTGAAGAAAAGATTTTTACAAAGTAGTCCTATTTTGAACCAAGCAGTTAAATTTTCAATCAAGAAAATTGAATTTCTTCCAGAAGAGACGATTTTATAACAAAATACATGAATTTGCAACCAAATTGTTGAATTTACTAACAAAAACGATTAATTTTCAACCAATAATGAAATAGTTAAAATTGATGGAAAATTAGTTTTTTTGTCTACTGACTGTAATATTACATAATATTACATTTTTTAGAAATTTTTTTTAGAGTTTCTCTAAAAAATGTAATATTATGTAATATTGCGGCAGTAAACGAAAAACTTATTTTCCATCAATTTTAATTAAACAATTCATCTGGCCAAACCTTAATATCAATATATAATTAACAATAATGAAATACTTAAATTTCCGGTTAAAAAAATTAATTTTCAACCAATAATGGAACAATTACATTTTCAGTCAAAGAAATTAATTTTCAACAAAAAAAAGACTTTTTAACAAAATAATTAAATTTTCAACCAAAGAAATGAATTAAAACTAAAGAAAGGATTTTTAAGAAAGTAATTTAACTTTTAATGAAGCAGTTAAATTTCTAATCAAGAAGATTAATTTTTTACAAAATATGACGATTTTCACAACAAAACACATAAATTTGCAACTAAATTGTTGAAAATTCCACTAAAAATTATAAATTTTCAACCAATAATGGAATGGTTAAATTTTCAATCAAGAAGGTAAATTTCTACTAGAGAAGGCGATTTCACAACAAAATACATAAATTTTCAACCAAATTATTGGATTTTCTAATAAAAACGATTAATTTTTAACCAATAATGAAATAATTAAAATTGATGGACATTAGTTTTTTTGTCTACTAGCCGTAATATTAAGTAATATTGCGGCCAGTAGACGAAAAAACTAATTTTCCATTAATTTCAATTAAACAGTTCATCTGGCCAAAACCTTAACATCAATATATAATTAACAATAATAAAATAGTTAAATTTCCAGTTAAAAAAATTAATTTCCAACAAATTATGGAACAATTACATTTTCAGTCAAAGAAATTAATTTTCAACAAAAAAAAACGACTTGTCAACGAAATAATTAAATTTTCAATTAAAGAGATGCATTTAACGAAAGAAAGGATTTTTAAGAAAGTAATTTAACTTTCAATGAAGCAGTTACATTTCTAATCAAGAAGATTAATTTTCTACAAAGTAAGACGATTTAACAACAAAATACATAAATTTGCAACCAAATTGTTGAAAATTCTACTAAAAATTATTATTTTCGATCAATAATGAAATGCTTAAATTTTCAGTTAAAAAAATTAATTTTCAATCAATAAAATAAATGATTAACAAAGTAGTTCAACTTTCAACCAAGCAGTTAAATTTTCAATCAAGAAGATTAAATTTCTACCAGAAGAGACGATTTCATAACAAAATACAAAAATTTGCAATCAAATTGTTGAATTTTATAATAAAAACGATTAATTTTCAACCAATAATGAAATAATTAATAATGATGGAAAATGACTTTTTTTGTCTGCGGCCAGTAGACAAAAAAACTAATTTTCTATCAATTTTAATTAAAAATTTCATCTGGCTAAAACCTTAACAGCAATATTTAATTATAACTATAAATAAACTTTAAATAACTATAAAAAGGATTTTTAACAAAGTAGTTCAACTTTCGATCTAGCAGTTAAATTTTCAGTCAAGAAGATTGACGACAAATTACATAAATTTTCAACAAAGTTATTGAACTTTCAACAGGAAATGATTCATTTTCAGCCAATAATAGAATAATGAAATTTTCAGCTGAAAAAACTAATTTTCAATCAATAATGGAGTAATTAAATTTTCAGTTAAAAAAATTAATTTTCAACAAAAAAGAACGAATTTTCAACAAAATAGTTAAATCTTCAACTAATAATATGAATGTTTAAGAAAGTAGTTCAACTTACAACAAAGTAATTGAATTCGAAACTAAAAATTGTTATTCACATTTATATTTGTTGTCACATTCTGCGTGAACTCCTCCCCTCTTCCCACAAAACCTACCTCCCCTCCCGGACAGTGTTACGTATTATTTTAACAGCCCCTTTTATAACCCCCTTTAATAACTGGTAAATTTTGGAGTTCTCTCTAAGTAAGCTTAAATTAAACAACAAATTTGCACGAAATAAATAAATAAAGACTGGCGTGTCAGTCGAAAATCGACTTTTAGTGATTAATAAGATCAATGTGATATAAATTCTTACTCTTTATAGGGAGTTACTAGCAATATACTTAGACCACACAAGAGAGCTACGAAGAGACGTAAACAGAAATGTGAACCCATATCTGCGATACTTAAATTAGGGGCTAAAGAGGCTGAAATAATGACAATCAACTTTACATCAGTATATATTGGTGAAATGTGTGTGTAGTGGAGCTGAAGATAATCGAGATTATGGGCACCATAAAAGTTATGTGGTTATATCAAGAGGTTAAGTATATGGTTACTTTACGGGTTATAATTTCAGTCATATTGTGCAAAATTAATTTTACTACCACGTATGAATGACATTGCTGAATAAAAATGTCTCTTCTAAAATAAAAATGCAATTCAAACAGTGTCTATTTTATTTTATAAATATTTAACATTATTATTATAGTTTTGAAAAATGTAATTTTTTCCGAATTTGGAAAATTTAGGAAACCCTCTACGATAAGAAAAAAGGGAAAGTCAATTTTTGCATTTTTATTCAAAAAATGGCTCAAAATATCACAAAATGGAAAATGAACTTTTTGTATAGGTCTCTTCAAGGAGAAGAATTTTGACCTGATACTTTTTTTCGTATCTAACATATTTTTCGAAAAAAAAAACCAAATCTTTCATTTTCAGAAAACAGTCGCCATTTTGTTAAGTTTTTGGTTTTTTCAAATTTTTTTCCGAGTTTTGAAAATTTATCCACATTAACAAAAAAGAAAAGGTCAAATTTTTGTGTTTTTACTTGAAAAACGTACTCAAAAAATGGTTTAAAATATCACAAAATAGAAAAAGAACTTTTTGTAGGTCTCTTCAAGGAGAACAATATTGACTCAAAACTTTTTCCCATATCTCGCATATTTTTCGAAAAGAAATCCGAATTTTTTCTTTTCCGAAAAATAGCAGCCACTTTGTTGATTTTTTAGTTGTTTTAAATTTTTTCCGGATTGGCAAAATTTAGGGAACCCTCCATAATAAGAAAACAGAAAACGTCAATTTTTTGCATTTTTACTCAAAAAACGGTTCAAAATATCAAAAATGGAAAAGGAACTTTTTCCCATATCGAGCATATGTTTTGAAAAAAATTCTTATTCAAAAAAAAAATAGCCACAATGGAAATATTAACAGGTCAGAGGGAAATGAGAATTTCTGGTATCTTGGATTGTTTCAAACTGCTTCTAGATTGGCTCACTGCTGAGAATTGAAAAAATAATGTATATATTGGGTGGAAAAAAGGCAGCAAAAGTATGTTAAGATAAAGAATATTAATTTTTGCTTTTGTGAGTTACTTTTGGGTAATATACATACAGGGCTGCCACAGCCTACTTTACTTGAAAAAAAAGTAAAAAAGTCACCTATTTAAACCGAAAAAGTCACCAAAAATGACTAACTTCTAACCCAAAAAGTGACTAAAATTGACAGTGACTAATGTGCATTAATAATGTGACTAATGCTCTTTTGAATTCAAAAGAATTTAAAGGAATTCGGTGAAATGTATATGAATTCCAGGTGAATCTCAAAGGTTTTGCGATAAAATCATAAGAATTCAGAGTGAATTCAAAATAATTCAAATGAATTGAAGAAAAATCCAAAGCATACCATTTATTTCAGTAAAATTCGACTTCATTTAGAAGATTTCCAAGGAATTCAAGAGACTTCGATGAAATTCGTATAAATTCAAGGTGAGTTTAAAAGACTTCATGATGAATTCAATAAAACTAAAAAAATCATACAAACCATTAAACTGAGTGGGATTGAGTGAATTTAGAAAAATTCAGGATGAATTGAGAAACACTCAACAATTCCAAAGAATTCAAAAGATTTCAAAAGAATTCAGGACAAATTAATCAGAATTCAGAATTAATTCCAAATAAATTCAAATGAATTGAAAACAATTTTAATTAAAATATGCCTTTGATTTTAGTAAATTTGGAGTGAATTTAGAAAAATGAATTCAAAGGAATTCAGGGTGAATTCGAAAATATTCAAGAGATCTCCAAAAAATTCAAGAGAATTCCAAATAATTAGAAAAAATTAAAAATAATTTAGGATAAATGAATAAAAATTCAGGGTGAATTCAAAGCAACTCAAGCTAAATTCAGCGAATATTAGGGTAAATTAAAAATAATTCAAATTAATTGAAAAAAAATCAAAAATATTCTATTGATTTTAGTAAAATTGAAATGACTGAAAAGAGTTCAAGGAACTTCGATGAAATTAATAAGAATTCAAGATGATTCTATAAGACTTTAGAAGAAAAAATCAATTAATTCACTGAATGAAATCAAAATAAAAAATAAAAGTGAAAAAAATCTATTGATTTCAGTAGAATTGAATGAATTTATATTAGAAGAATTCAGGCTGAATTCGAAAAAATATATGACAATCCCAAAGAATTGAAAAGAATTCAGAATAAATTGATAAGAATTCAGGATAATAAATCAAAATTCAGGATTTAAATTAATTGAAAAAAATTCAAAATGTTCCATTGATTTCAGTAAAATTAGAGTGAATTAATAAGAATTTAAGGGAATTCAAGAGAATCAAAGAGAAACCGATGAAATTCATGAGAATTTAAGATGAATTTGAAAGAATTCAGGATGAGTTTGAAAGAATTCAAGACACTTTAAAGACATTCAAAGAAATTCAAAAGTATTTTAAAAAATTTAGAAAGAAAAGTGATTAAAGTGATCTTTTCGTTTAACAAAATGACTTTAGTGACTTTATTTAAACAGTGACTTAAAAGTGATTTGATATTTAAAAAAATGACTAAAAATGACTTCAGTGACTCTGTGGCAGCCCTCGTAATATAGACACTGCTATTGCGTTTAAATTTTTAGAAAATTTGTTTCGATTTCCGAATATCTTAGAATGGGATTTCATATTCATAAAGCAAACAGAGATGGAATACCTTTGTTAGTAAATTGAGTGGAATTTTAACAATGTAATACACTGAGAATCCCTAATAAGTAAATATTGGAGAAACTTGTAGGAGATCATAGACACGAATAGTGGAACATAAGAGAGATTGTGAAATTGGTAACAATAAATACGATTAAATGATTATCCTTTACCACTTATAGAAATTATTATAAAAAAAAGAATTCATGAAATACATAATTGTTCTAATAATAGTAAAAAACAAAAATGGCTAGATAATCACAATATGAATGATCAAGTCTCAACTCTTCCTTTTATTCATGGATTACCTGAAAGAATTAGAGGTTCTCTTAAAAAGTTTAATATTAATGTTTATTTTAAAAATAGCAACAAATTAGAATATTGTTTTATCAATAAAAAAGACAAGGATGCAAAAGAGCATTTATCTCATGTAATTTCCATGATTAGGTGCAATTGTTGCAACAAAGTTTATATTGGAGAAACTTGTAGGAGATTGAAGACACGAATAGCGGAACATGAGAGATATTGTGAAACTGGTAACAATAAAACCGGATTTTCGCAACATGCTTGGACTAATAACCATTTTTTCAATTTTAATTACAATAATATTAATATACAAGCGAGAGGAAATATCTCTTATAAACGTAAATTTCTCAAATCAATTTTTATAAAAAAATATTTTGACATTTGTGTTAACTTGCCATCAAAAAGATGGCATATTGACAATTATTACTAGTGCATTTTTAATTAATAACTTTCCTTTTGTCATTTTGAATTTTAAATTTCTTGGTGCGCTCATCAGAGGTACAACGTTTTTGCACGTCCACGCTTCTCATTGAAGGGTTTGTTTCTGTTACATTTTACGTACTCTATGCCCTAATCACTGTTTCTGTGTTTCATCAATCAGCTGATTGTATTATTGTTGTCCGTCGCTAACTATTTCTAAAACGTTTTGTTTTTTCACTATCTTCACCAAAAATGTAGTTATCTTATTAATTTTAACCTCCGTTCGTTTACGCGTGAGGTTATAAAAATTTATTTTCAAGTTCTGTACATCATGTTGACTTTTTATAACATTTGACATTTTATACCTCATGGAATTTATATTTTCAAAACTCTACGTAAACAGGTATTTATAACATTTATATTTTTAATTACTTTCATACTTGCGTTTCAACCAATTTTTTTGGTTTACGTTTTGTAACATAAAGAAAAACCCCCTGTTATATTTTACAGTCTTGAGAAAGACACAAAGAGGTGTCGAAACGTCGGCCTTTTTCCCTTTGTATAGACACTTTTATTAAATATGAACTAATGAAAGTGGAAGAATTAAAAAATGAACGGATGACCGAAAAAAATTTCATTTTCTCAATTTTGAGAAATTCTTCTCATTCTACATAACGTTCGAAGAAAGTTGGATCTTGAAACAGAATATTTTGGAGTTCTTCAATGAGTTCTTTCTAATAAATTTTTGTTAGTGGGTCATTTCATATCCTAATAAGTCAGTCCGCAATGTGTCATTCCTAGAATTTCGTTCAAGAATCAGGGGTCGAAGGGTTCCAGAAAGCGGCACTCTAAAGCCAACAAACTCGTCCAATACCGTACTAACAAAGCGGGCTGTTCGAACGCTCGCGTGCATATTTCAAATTTATTTTTAAATACACGCGGAAAATTCTCTTTTCATTAATTAGTCTTCATTAGTAAAAAAGGTCCATACCTTATGATAACAAAAATCTACATTTGTACAAAATTAGGTTAATTAATATTACGTATTCCTACTGGAAATAGTTCATACGACCCTGACTGTTGACATCGGAGTCGCTCCGCTATATGTCCAAGGCCATTTTAGGCATGAACCAAAGTCGGACTTATTAGGGACTTTCAAAGTAGTTATTTTTTTAAATCGAATGAAAAAAATTATACATTTACTTCAAGTTGCTTACAAACTAGAGGAAAAGTTTAATGCTGATACTTTCAACAATTAGTAACGCACACTTTTTATCTTTTTCATATGTACGTGTAAGTGAATTGAATTATTTAAATTCATTTTTTCTTTGTAGCGTTGTATTTTTTTAAAAAATGGTTTATATTGTCGACGAAGTTTAATGAATATGTGCTGTTTTTCTTTTCTTTCTTTAATGAAAAGCCTGAAAATAATGAGATGAGCACGTATTACAGGATGATGTATTATTATTAGAGTCTTCATTCTTCATGGAGACAATTGAAGAATTAAAAATAAAACGTACTATTCTTACAAGTATCTATTTCTATCGAAAACGGATTTATTTTCTTCCTGTACGTCTATGATTTATGGCCTTCTGCTTGGTGGCAATTTCATTAAAAATTAAAACACAGGTGACGTCTCTTTTTTTAAATTGAATTCGAAAAACATGAAAATATTTGTAGTGGGAACGAAGCATATAAATTAAATTTCAATATCTTAAAGAAGTTAGTTAGACGTTGTTTTTCAAACTGAAAACCGGGATGCTGGGAATGTAAGTTTTGAAAAAATCTTAAATAATTTAAATTTAAAAGAATTTTTAGATTATTTTCTTCTTCTAGTATTGTGGCAATAATAGTGGCAATAGTCTTATCAATAGCAACAGCAATAATAATATTGACACCATCAGTAGGACCGCAAGCAAGTCAATTAGATTCTGAAATTGCAACTGAAATTGATCCTATTTTCTTCTAGAGGATGAAAAAAAATTTCTTTGATAGCCAACAATGAACGCGCCTAAAAGAGTAATACAAAATCGGAAAAACTCTGGGAATATAATACAATTAGCATCAGACAAATTAAAAATAATGCCATAGAAAAAGTTGAAAGATGAAGATGATAAGAGCAAAATTGGGAAACCAGCTTTGACAGGAAAGGTATTTATAAAAGTATTTTGTGATAAATTAATTGGGAAAATACTATTTTAGAAAGAGGAATTTATATGAAAAACTTTAAAAAATTTCCTTTGAAATCGTAGAATTACAAAATATGTATTTCTCTTCATTTGAAAAAATATATATATTGACGTGAAAAAACGTTTTAACCGAGGAATTGATAAATAAATTCCTAAAAATGTTAAGATGATTGACAAATTCAAGATTGGTTCGAACTATTGATAACAATGTTTGGAAAATAAATTGCATTTATAATAATGTCATGAAAAAATACCAATAAAGAAAAAATTTTCCTTTCTTGAGAATTTTTGAAATTGTTAACTGATAATATTTAAATCTTATGAAAAATTAGGCACATCCTGAAAGATTATAGAGTATCCTATATAGAGTCAATAATATCATGTACAATTATGTACGTCTCATATATGCTAGGCAAACGCAGACGATTTTTTAAAAATCCAGATGAATTAACACCGTGACAGCCTTCAAAGTTGCCCCATGTAATAAATACATACATGGAACAAAAGAGAGAAGATTCAATCACCCGGAAGGAAACTGTTACCGATGCGGATGAACTGGAGGTAAGCTCGCTTTGAAACGAAAAAGTATTTTTAATTTATTCGCTTTTGTGAAATTATAATTCAACTTTTATTTGAACAGATATCCTTCGGCAATTCTAGAGTGTTAACGTTCTTGTGTCAAGGATCACAAGATGACTATGTTCAGGATTTCCTGATAGCAACACTTGGATGTATTGAGAACAAGTGTCCAATTAAAAAGGTACCGTTTATTCTTCTGGTGCCGTTCAAAAACTACGTCACGCTTTTTTGAAAACTCGCCCCCCCCCCTCCCTTTATTTGTCACAGATCCATCACACAAAGGTTGAACCCCCCAAAGTGAAGTTACAAATACGAACACCCCCCACCTTTTTTTTAACAGAAATTTTCGATTTCATTTGATAAACGCCTAAAATAAAACACAAAACATATAAACATAACATTTTAACAGACATCACAGCACAAAATGCTCTCAAAACGGGGGAATTAGGATGATGATTCACGAAAGGGAATAAATTCATTGAAATAAAATTAGTTCATAGTTACCATATTGAATTCAATATGGAACGGTCAGAATTTTAAACTAGAAATATGTTGCATTTTCAACAAAATAGTTGGATTTTCAAGCTAAAAAGACAAATTTTTTTAAAGGGAGTTGAATTTTCAATCTAAAAAGACGAATTTTCAACAAAGCAGTTGAATTTTCAACCAAATAATTAAATTTTCAACTAAATATTTGAATTTTTAAACCCAAAAATATATATTTTCAACCAAGAAAGATGAGTTTTCAACCAAATAGTTGAATTTACATCATCAAAGAATCATTTATCAACCAAATAGTTGCATTTACAACAAACTAGTTGAACTTTTAAGCAAAGAGACGAATTTTTAACAAAATAGTTCCATTTTCAACCAGATGGATGAACTTTTAATCAGGATATTAAACTTCAACCAAAAACAGTTTCAATTTCAACCAAATAGTTGAATTTTTAAGCCAAAAAGACGAATTTTTTAGAGAACATTTGAATTTTCAATCCAGAAGGACAAATTTTCTATCCTGCAAGACGAATGTTCAACAAAACGGTTAAATTTTCAACAAAATAATTAAATTTCAACGATGAAAGATTTTAATTTTGAATAAAAAACAGTTGAATTCAACCAAAAAAGACTTTTTCAACAGAATAGTTGAATTTTTTACTGCAACAGACTAATTTTCAATCAGACAGGATGGCTTTTTAACAAAATAATTAAATTTTAAACCAAATAATTAAATTTTCAACTAAAGAGATGGATTCAACTAAAAAAAAGATTTTTAACAAAGTTGTTCAACTTTCAACCAAGCATTTGAATTTTCAATCAAAGAGATTAAACATAAAGTACATAAATTTTCAACCAAATTGTTAAATTTTCAACCAAAAATGATCAATTTTCAACCAATGATGGAATACTTAAATTTTCAGTTGAAGAAGTTAATTTTCAACAAAAAGAAAAACGAATTATCAACAAAATAGATGAATTTTGAACCAAAGTGATGGATTCAACTGAAAAAAGGATTTTTAAGAAAGCAGTTTAACTTTCAATCAAGAAGAAATTAATTTTAAATTTATTTTTATTAAAATTATTAAATAAAATTAAATAAATTAATAATTAATAATAATGATATAATATAATAATATAATAGAATATATATTATATATATTATATATAATAATAATAATAAATAATAAATAATTAAATAGTTAAATTTTTAGTTAAAAAATTAATTTTCAACAAAAAAAGAACGAATTTTCAACAGAATAGTTAAGTCTTCAACCAATAAAATGAATGTTTAACAAAGTATTTCAACTTTCAACCTGGCCGTTAAATTTTCAGTCAAGAAGATTAATCATTGAATACATAAATTTTCAACCAATAATTGAAGTTAAATTTTCAGTAAAAAAAATTGATTTTCTACCAAAGAGATGGATTCAACTAAAGAAAGAATTTTTAACAAAGTAGTTCAATTTTCAACTAAATAGTTAAATTTTTAATCAAGAAGATTAATTTTCTACGAAGAAAGACGACTTTACAACAAAATGAATAAATTTGCAACAAAATTGTTGAATTTTCCACTGAAGACGATAAATTTTCAAGGAAGACTGGAATAGTTGAATTTTCAGTTAAAAAATTAATTTTCAACCAATCATGGAATAATTAAATTTTTAGTTAAAGAAATTTATTTTCAACAAAAAGACGAACTGTCAACAAAATAGTTAAATTTTCAATCAAGAAGATTAATTTTGTACCGAAAAAGACGATTTTATAACAAAATACATAAATTTGCAACCAATTTGTTGAATATTCTACTAAAAGCTATTAATTTTCAACCAATAATGGAATAATTAAATTTTCAATCAGAGAAAGTAATTTTCAAAAAAAAAAAAAAACGAATTGTCAACAAAGTAGTTAAATTTTCAACCGAAGAGATTTGCAACTAAATTGTTGAATATTCTACTAAAAGCTATTAATTTTCAACCAATAATGAAATAGTTAAATTTTCAATTAAAAAAATTAATTTTCAACCAATAATGTAATAGTTAAATTTTCAATTAGAGAAATTAATTTTCAACAAGAAACCGAATTATCAACAAAATAGTAAAATTTTCAACCAAAGAGATGAAATCAACCAGAGAAAGGATTTTTAACAAAGTAGTTCAACTTTCAACCAAGCAGTTAGATTTTCGTTCAAAAAGATTAATTTTCCACCAAAAAAGACGATTTTACAACAAAATACATAAATTTGCAACCAAATTATTGAGTATTCTACTAAAAACTATTAATTTTCAACCAATAGATTAAAACTAAAAAATTAAATTTTCAATTAGAGAAATTAATTTTTAACAAAAAGAACGAATTATCAACAAAGTAGTTAAATTTTCAACCAATGAGATGGATTCAACTAAAGAAAGGATTTTCAACAAAGTAATTCAACCAAGCAGTTAAATTTTCATTCAAGAAGATTAATTTTCGACCAAAAAGACGATTTTACAACAAAATATATCAATTTGCAACCAAATTGTTGAATATTCTACTAAAAACTATGAATTTTCAACCAATAACGGAATAGTTAAATTTTCAGTTAAAAAATTCATTTTCAATCGAAAAAGAACGAATTTTCAACAAAATAGTTGAATCTTCAACTAATAAAATAAATGTTTCCTAAAGTAGTTTAACTTATAAAAAAGTAGTTGAATTTGCAACTACAATCTGTTATTCACATTTATATTTTCCATGTGGAGTGTCACATTCCGCGTGAACCCCTCCCCTCTGCCACACAAAACCTGTCCCTCCAACCCTGGCAGTGTCATGGTTTTTGAACGGTCCCTTTTCAAACACTAAGCAATAGTCGATATGATAAAATAGTATGAGTGAAAAAATTTAAGTATTTTAATAACTGATCAGGTTGAAGTTCTTTCCAATTAAGCACAAATTAAACAACAAATTTGCAAAAAAAAATAAATAAAGACTGGTGTGTTAATCGCAAATCGACTTTTAGTGATTTACAAATTCAATGTGATATAAAGTCTTATTCTTTATAAGAGTAACTAGCAATGTACTTAGACCACACAAGAGAGATACAATGAAACGTAAACATGATTGTAAACCCAAATCTGCGATACTTAAATTAGAGGATGGAGAATCTGAAATAATGAGAATGGACTTGACATAAGTAGTTACTGGTTAACCGTGTAAGTAGTAGAGCTGAAGATAATCAACATTATGGGTACCATAAAAGAGGTCAAGTATATGATTAATTTACGGGTTATAATTTTAGTCATATTGTGCAAAATTATTTTTACTACCACGTATGAATTACATTCCTGTTTAAAAATGTCTCTTCTAAAATAAAAATTTAACTCGAATAGTCTCTATTTCATAGATTTGAAAAAATGTAGTATTTATAAATATATGTGCAGAATTTCTCAAAGAAAAAGCATTTGCCCTTAAGGGCAAATGGCATTCTCAGAGAATTTTCCAAATCACTCTACTGAGAATGATAAAAGACAAAAGTAAGTAAAAGTAAAAAAAACCTCACCAAATTCTGTTCTGCACATTCTCGTTAAAACAGATTTGCACTTTCAGTAGAACGTAACTTTTTTCAGATTTTTGTTTATTTTTCCTTGTCAGAGATTTTTTTGAAATTATCACTTTGGAAGATAAAATATTTAATTCATGTTTGGAAAATAATATTAAACTTGAAAAAATTATGAAAAGGTAGATATCTATATTTAAAAAAATAAATCAGTTTTAATATTCACAGATGCATACATAAATTTGAAAAGCAAAAAAAAATTGAATTAGAATAAATAAAACAGTACTGACAAAAAAATCCTGTAAACCATTATGCAGATTCTTTTTTGGCCTTTGCACGCCTTTTCCCTCGTTTGGGTTCATCTTCGTCCTTTGAAGAACCAGCTTTTTTACTTGTCGAAGGTGTCTCTTCATCCTTGGAAGAACCTTTTTTACTAGCTGCAGGTTTTTTCGCCTTCAAGATCAATTGATAATTGTAAATAATAATTAACTTTAAGTGTTAAGAACAAATAATAAATATATTACAAGTTTTTGGAATCTGGATTTAATTTAATCGATCATACCTTCACCATTTTTTCAATATCGATGCCATCATCTTCCTCTGAATTATCTGCATCCTCATCTTCAAATTCTTCGTCCTGCAAAGCTCCACCTTTTTTCTTTTTACCGGCTGTCATAGCGTAGGGAGCAGTTGCAGCATTTTTGTTATATGCTCTCGTGAAAGCTGCTTTCACCTATAAATGTATCAAAAGTGTTTTGATAGGTTCATATTTTTCTCTATTTGCAAAACAAAAGTAAAAGAAAATATATTGTATGCACCTTAGACTCGATGAATTGCATTGGATTACGGCCTCCGGGCCACAAGGAGACTTCCACAATCGAGTCTAAGTCTTCCCTAAAATCCAGAAATGATACATTCAAAATTATTTTTATATTTCAAAATTCTCAAAATTCAACTATTGATAACTAAATGTTTAATATAGTGTTGGAAATTAAACAACTTTTGATCGGAAGCCTGTAAAAATTCATTGGAATCAATCCTATTAATTGTTGAGGAGATGGGAAATAAAAATGTTTATTACCTTATGAGATGATATTGGGTCATGACATTGACAGCAGTTTCTACATCTCCTGAAATTAAAGGCTTTGTGATAGCGTCTCTCAGGTGAGGTAGATAATCCAAGTTTATCGCTTCCTTGCTTGCTCCAGTGGTAACACGAGCATGAACTGTGATTTCCTGCAGCAACCTAGAAAACAAGAACCACAAAGACGAAATAAAAAAATCGAAGCTTAAGAATTTCTTAGAAATCTCCAATTAATTCTAGACGTCAAATAACACATCACTGATAAAAACTGTTCAAGTTCTATGTAATATTTTGAAGATAAAATGAAGATTCTAACGACGAAGTAAAATCCATCTTTTGATTCAATCATAAAAATATTGAACCAGAAAATAATTTTGGAATTTAATTAAGTAACTATTTCAATATATATTATTATATATTATCGATTATTAATCACCAACCTGTCCATTTTACTTCGCGTCGAGTTTCTTCCAAGCCAGGAGGGGAAATTGAATTGACTATTCATATTACCAGACATGAAAGATCCTGGCATAACTGAAGAAAACATTGCCTGTGTTGGTAAAAGCGACCAAGCTCCATTTCCCCTAATGGCATTATCTATTAGATCTCCCATGGACAAACTATCAGCACTTTTTGCGACTTTTTCTAAAATATCTTTCCTGAAAAATCAATATATCCATTTAATATATTTAAATCTAAACAATATTTCACGTCAACAGAACTCGGACTTACTTCAGAGACCAAAAATAGTGTCTCTAGTGGCATAAATTTTTAAATATAGGAGGAAAATAGTGACATAATTTAAAAAAAAAAAATAATGAACTTATAAATTACGCAGGCCTCGGAACGACTAGAATGCTTTTAAAAAATTGCATAAGTGACAAAAGTCGCATGAAATTTCGAAAAATTTCTTTCTTTATGAATACAGAGTAAAAGTGTAAGATAAAGAACTCCAACTTGAAATGTTTCTTTTTTTAACGGAGAAAACTAGATTTAACGCTACACGTATAGAAGCATACATCAAATAATAAATAATTCGTAGTAACATAAAGTTTCTTTTTTCTAGCATAACATCCTATGGATTTGAAAATTATATTTGCATAAATTAAATTATTGTTAAGCCCATTAAATTTTTTTCGAGTTATCAGGGATAACGAAATTGAACAAAATAGTACTGTGAAGAAATTCCATGAAATTATATTGATAATTTTGCATTTTATGGAGGTATTTTGAATTTCTAAAAGATTTTATTGTGTAAATTCTAAACTTAATTTATGTATGTGCTGTTTCGATATTTTCTTATCGTTTGATGAAAGTTTGTACAAAACTTATTAACTCAATTTCTTATACCAGGGTTGCTACGAAATTTTTATTTCCAATTTTTCAAAGGTAATTTAAACAAAATTCTAAACCTTAGGCTGAAAATTCTATTCTAGGAAAATTAGAGACTTTTAGAGAAACAGAAAAACATCATTACAGAAGAATAATCGCGTAAAATGAAACTCTGGCTTAAAATATTTGCAAACATATATTTTTTAAAAATAAATTGAGCCACGTCTAAAATATTTCTTTCGAAAACTTTCAACTTATTAACTTGCATTATTTTCAAATTTGACAAGTTCATAGTCCACATGCATTTTGAACTTGAGTGGCCTAAATTAAAAAATTTGGTTAATTTAAAGGTTTTTTTCAATTTGATATCATTTCTAGGCTCTAGTTTCTTCCTTTGTAAATTTAACTTCTTGTTAAGTCGAACATTTTTCATTTTCTGTTCCGTTAAATTTCAAATTTATTCTTTTTTAAGCTTGAAACTTTTATATTTGAATTCTCATTCATTATTGGGAAGGATTTTTCATTTGAACTATTTTCGAAACAGAAATTTTTGAAATTTTGTATATTAATTAAAGATGAATGCTTTTATTAAGCATTGTTTATTCGTGAAGCCATTTACACTTTAATACTGTTAGATTTGGAACTTATTTATTTTAAAATTGTTCAATTCTAAGCTTTCTTCATTTTTAACGTTTCCAATTTAATATTTTACACTCTCGAATGTCATTAAATCAAACGGCTGATTTAAAAACCCTTTCAATTTGATATAATTGATTTTTGAACGATATTCAATGTAAAGTATATCAAAAATTAAGGCTTTCATTTGAAAATTATGCTTTGAAACAGTGCGACTGAAATATCAATTTGTCCACTTTTTAATAACTGAATTTGAAATTATTCGACTTCGGATGTTTTAGACTTTAAAATGTTCAAACAATAACTTTTACAAATTTAAGTGGTACAACTTTGAAAGATTTTTTTTCAAAATTCGCAAAAAAAATATGAAAAAAGTCGAAAATGTCGCATAATCGGAAGCTTGGGAAAAAAATAGATGAATTTAAAATATTTCAAATTAATTTTTCTGTTTACAAGCCTTTGTGTCAAATAATGTCAATAGTGGCGTGAGTCTAAATTCTGCGTCTCTTTTACTAATAATTCTAAAACCAAAAGTAAATTGTAAACGCAAACACGCATACCTTGGTCCAACAGGAACTACAGAGAGATAATTTTCCTGCACGAATAACGGAGCTATGCTATAGTCATGGAAAAATAGATCGCTTTTGTCGTGTATGCTCATTTTCTTATGCTCCTCGGCAGAGAAAACTTTTCGAGCAACATCCCAAGGCCCCAGTTTTAAGTCCTTGTTTATGAGTCTATTGCCCTCGGTCTCCTTTTTACTTTCGATGTTTGCACCAAGTAAAGCCAAATGATTTATAACTTGACGAATATCCTGATTTGTTGATTCTATCAATCGAATCAAGTCCTCTGGTTTGATTGTGATCTTTTCTTTATAACACAAGGACATCATTGCGCCCTAAAATAAAAAGATTTAAAGTTTACACTTTTTATTAGTTGTATAGTATTATTTTATTAGATAAATTTAATATACTCACCTTAATTTGTTCTATTCTAGGCTTCTGGAACTTAAGATCGAAAACATAATTAGCCAAAGTTCTCATCTTAGGATTATTTCTATCATTGCAGACGCAAATAATCGGAATGTCAGTGGATTTTATTAAAGCAATCAATTCTTGCAGGCCTCCACGATCTTCATTTCCTGCCATTCCATCTACTTCATCCATCATCAAAATGTGTTTCTTAGCAGGTTTATCTGGTTTATCACCTTCAACTGAAAAAAATGTTAATTAAAATAACGTAAATTTAGATTCAATAGAAAGCTTCAAATAACTCACTCGTAAAATAACCCTTCACTGTTGTATTTGACAGCAACCCAGAAACTTCATCTTTCAAAAGCCTTTTACTTCTCGTATCAGAAGCATTAAATTCCAGCAAATCAAAACCGAGTTCTTTAGCAACAACATAAACCGTCGTCGTTTTACCAATTCCTGGAGGACCAGAAAGTAAAGCAGCTTTGAAAAAAGCGCCATCATCATCCTTCTTCCAAGGAGCTGGCTTTGAATGTTTCACATTACGGCCCCGATTCTTGTGCCAATTACTCAGCCACTTTTCAAGTTTCTTCGCATTACTTTTGTCTCCCTGTTGACCAATCAATTGCTTCATTGTTTGCGGTCTGTATTTTTCCACCAAGGCCTCCGTTTGTATTTCTGGGACAGGCGCAGAAAAACGGCCATTTTGTGTCGAAGCACATTCTGCAGATTTGGATTCCTCTTCCTTCGAAGCCACTTCAACTTTGATTTCCTTCGTAGATTTCTCAGGGTATTTCTTTAAATCTCTAGTCTTTTCTAAATCTGCAGTCTTTTCTGGAGATTGAAGAACTTCTTTAGGAGGCGAAATTGGAAAAATTGGTTCTGGATCTGGTGATTTTGGTTTAATAGTTTCTTTATGTTTGCTTTGAGATGGTTTGATGTTACTACTTTTTCCAGCGGATCGTGTGCGAATCATATCTAATAATTCGTCTTCTGTAATTATCGGAATCTTCATACTTTCCGCCTTGGATAATTTTGCAGGTCCAGGCTGATCACCACGAATCACGTAATCAGTTTTTCTTGAAACTGAATGAAGCAGTCGCCCACCATATTTCTTTATTAATTCTTCAGCCTCGTCCCTTTCTAAAGAATCCAAGACTCCAGTTACTAAGAAACTTAAGCCCGCTAGACAAAAATCAGCGCCTTCCGGAATTTCTTTTGAGCCAGGATTCCTGGCACCACCTCTATGTAAAAACTGTTGATAGAGAGCAGCAGTTTGCTTCTTCTTTTCAATGATCTCTTCGAACATATCCGCTGATTCGTCCAATTTTGCTTTCTTCGTGCTTTTTTCACTTACGTCGATTTCTAATTTGCTGTGTTTATAACTTGATTTGCGTTTCACGCCTGTGGCTTTAGAACCGCGAGAATTCTCGGAAACTTTTTCTTTGTGCTTGCTGAAATTTTCTTCTTCCCTTTTCAGTTTTGTCTTCTCGGGCGATGAATCTGTGGATTTTCTCGGCTCTTGTTTTATTTCTTCCTTTTCCCTGTTGTTGAGGCATGAGGAAACTTTTTGCTTCTCTTCTTCTTTTTCTTTAATGTTGGAGTCTGTGGATAATTTGTTAGTAGTGTGAATTAAAATTTGAAAACAAGATTTTGAAAAAAAATATGAGAGATAAATTCCGACCATTAGTTTCTTTTCGTTTTTCCAGATCTCCATTGCTGGCTTTTGTTTCAGCAAGTTTCTTTGCTTCGGCAGCAGCTAAAGTTTTCACGAGTAAATCTTCATCTAATTCTATGAGACTGTTATCAAGATCGTCATCATGGAAACCAATTTCCTGGAAGAATTGTAAATTAACTAAAAGGTATAAAATAAAGAACTATAAAACTAAAAAACTCATGTGCATGAATAACAGTAGGCTGAAAATTCTACGTACAGTTTTGACTTCTTTTTTATTCTTCTTGGATTTGCCTGATTTTTTTACTTCTATTTTATTATCTTCTCTCGGTTTTTTGACAACTTTAGGTGCAGCTTCTCTTTTTAAAGGTGTTTTACCAAATAATTCAGAAGGCGTAATTACTTTGTGGTTCTCTGGGCTCTCGCTTTCCTTTTTTTCATTTTTTATTTTCTTGACGACAATCTCCTCGTCTTCAGAATCTGATAGAGCATGCTTTCGACGTTTTTTCTCTGCAACCTAATTATAATAAAAATAGAACATTTTTCTTCAATGGTGGAAATGACAAAATTGATACGAAGATTTTTAAATAAATAAAACCTTTGCTTTTTTGAAAATTTTAGAAGATTTATCGTCATCTTCATCTGAGGAAATTACTGGTCCTTTCCTTGATGCAGAGTTACTCGTGGATGGTTTCGAAGTTATAAAATATGATCTAATATCCTGTGAAAATGCGAAAATAAACATAATATATTATAAGCTTCATTCAAAAAGTTAATTTTATATCATTTGAAATAACAGATATTTCGATATTTGTGAATTTTGGTAGATTTTAATTTACGAAAATTATTATTGAATTATAAAATATGGTAAAATTTTATTATCATACAGGATAATTTGAAATATCTTCTTTAATTAATCAAAATTTCAATTTCTTCGTTTTCGGAAAAAAAAGGTGAGAAAAGGATGAATACAGAGAGAATTACACAATTATACGAAACATTTTTGAAATTCAAATACGTTCAAAATAACTCTTAATCAACAAATGATAAAGTAATCACGAAAAACTGAGTTTTATTTATCAAAGAAAAAATGTTAACTTTATTTAAAAATATTTCTTGCAAAATAGAGAATGAGGCATGTATCCTAACCTAAAAACTAGATGTTCTTAATTTGATTTTCCTACCGACTATAAGCTGGCATGACTTACCTTTGACATCTTTTTATCTTCGAAGAATTATATATTTATTAATGTTTTGTTTTTTTATTTGTATTGTTATATTTTTGAATATTTTCTTCTTTCGGAATTATATTTCTTTATGACAAACGTCGCAAACAAACACAACGAATCTACGAACCGCGCAAAACGCGCAAATGCAAGAAAGCCAGCGGCACCGGCATCGTTTGTCTGGCGCTAAAGTTCAAATAAACGTCATTTCATTCCACAAATAATGCAAATTATCAGACTAAAAATCAAGTATTCCTATTCAATTTTCAGAAAATAAATTTGTTATATAAAACAATTGAAATCAGTAACAATAGAAAACATGCAAAAGTCAACAACATAAATTTTATGTGTGAAGTCTTGTCCACAGGGTCGCCAATCCTTCAATTCATCGTCAAATTCTTGTGATTAGGTAATTCTCCTCAAGCCAACCAATCATTTCAAAACTGGCTCGACATCTGGACTGCGCTAAATAATTAAATTACAGTAAAATTGAATATAAATAACAGATTCTTTGGATTCAACTAGGTTCAATATTCATCTTTCTGGTTGAAAAATCATTTCATTGGTTGAAAATTTCACTATTTTGTTGAAAAATCGGTGTTTTTTTGCTTGAAATTTAATTTTTTAACTTAAAATTTAACTATTCCATTTTTAGTTGAAAATTAATTTTTTTAGTTGAAAACTCAACTACTTGGATGAAAATTCATCTGCTTGGTTGAAAATTTAACAATTTGATTGAAAATTCTTGGTTGAAAATTCATTTCTCATGTTGAAGATTCATCATTTTAATTGAAAATTTATTTCTTTGGTTGAAAATTTGTTTGCTTTTTTTTTTGAAAATTAATTTTTCCAACTGAAAATTAAATTTTAATTCGTCCATTTTTGGTAAAAATGAAACTTTTTTTGTTGAAAATTCAACTATTTGGTGGAAAATACATCTTTTTTTCTTGAAAATTCCTTTTTTTGGCTGAAGGCTCATCATTTTAATTAACAATTTATTTCTTTAGTTGAAAACTTGACTACTTTGTTGAAAACTCGTTTTTTTGAGTCGAAAATAATTTTTTTTTCTAACTGAAAATTTAACTCTTCCATTTCTGTTTGGAATAATTTATTTGTTTTACTTGAAAATTCAATTATTTGAATAAAAATTCATGTATTTTGTAAAAATTCGACTTTTTTTGGTAAATAGTTAATCTTCTTGGTGGAAAATTCGTCTTTTTAGTTTAAAATCCATTTCTTTGGTCAAAGATTCATTATTTCAATTTAAAATGTATTTTTTTTTTGCTTTAAACTTGAACTATTTTGTTGAAAATTTGTCCGATTTTTTGTTTAAAAATTAACAAGTACTTTGTTTAAAGTTCGTCTTTTTGGTATAAAATTAATCTCTTGGTTGGAAATTCATCTTTTTGGTCAAAAATTCAACTATTTGATTGAAAATTTATGTATTTTGTTCAAAATTCGTCTTTTTTTGGTAGAAAACTAATCTTTTGGGGTGAGAATTAATTTCTTCGGTTGAAAATAAAATCAACTCTTTTTTTAAAAATTCGTTTTTTCTTGGTTGAGAACTATTCTTCTTAGTTCAAAATTCAACTATTTGGTCAAAAATTCATTTTTTGGTTAAGGGTTCATCATTTTAGTTGAAAATTCAACAACTTGCTTGAAAATTCATATATTTAGTTTGAAATTCGTCTTTTTTGGTAGAAAAATAATCTTTATGGATGAAAATTAATTTCTTTTGTTGAAATTTTTTCTTGAAAATTCGTTTTTTTTTGTTTGAAAATTAACCTTCGTAGTTTAAAATTCAACTGTTTGGTTAAAATCTTTTTTTTTCGGTTGAAGATTCATCATTTCAGTTGAAAATTTATCTTTTTGTTGAAAATTCGTTTTTATTTTGGTCGAATATTATTTTTTGAATAGAAAATTTTAATATTCTACTTTTGGTTAAAAATTTATCTTTTTTAGTTGAAACATCATCTTTTTTTTTGGCGGAAAATTAATCTTCTTGGTTGAAAAATCAACTATTTGGTGAAAAATTCATTCATTTTATTGAAAATGCGATACTTTTAGCTAAACAGAACAAATTCCTGATAGACTTTTCTTTAAGTTGTAATATCTTTGGATAAATATTTTTTATTTTTCAAAAGCTATTTAATCAAACAATAACATTGATGATTTTTTTGTGACAATTTTATTATTTATTTGAATAGTGTTTGGGAATTAAAAAATAATATTCAAATACTCTAATGGTGAAATATCATTTTTTTCCAAGTTATTAAAGAAATAAAGTTTCGTCCCATGCAATTTGTATTATTGCTTGGCCCTCGGCATGCGGACATCTTGCCAGTGCCGTCACAAGAATTTGAGAAAAAGTTGTCGCCTGTTGGCAACCCTGATTCTCAGCCAGGAAGAATTTCAGATTTGTTCACACCTTCACGTGCCCCACGACAGCGCAAAAGGCAAAATGGCCGCACGCCCGAGATGTGTCTGACACACGGTGACACTCCGAAAGGTGTTGTTTGTGTCAAACGGTCCTCGTTAGTGTCGTTTCTGTGCAAATTCGTTTAATATCGAAGTGACAGTGATCCTTCCAAGTTCTCAAGTAATTTTTCGGAACGAAAATCGACGTTCTTTATCACCAGGGTGAGTAACAAATTTCGGACGCGATTGCGCTCCGAATGCGATTAAATTATTATCACCGCTACTTCTGGCTTTCCGCGATGAATTTGCGGTATATTTTTTACTCTCGTCTTATGATAAATAACCACGAAGATATTTTTCTTGGCCTTTCGTGTTTTTCAAATTCTGTCAAATTCTTGACGCATGTCGTTATTTACGGTTCTGGAATGTGTCCAGGTGCTCTTATTTTTTTTCGGAGGCGCAGGTGTCGTTTAAATGGGCACGTGAAATGTTAAAAATTTACAAATGTTAGTATTGAAGCCACGATTTTCCTAGACAGTGATGGCCTCGTGGTTAAAAAGCGAGAGAAATTGCCCGACTTTCACTATTTCCAGAAGAGGCGATGCCTCGAAACTTGCAGTCAAAATTACATATCCGTAGACACATATGTGACACACAAACTGGAAGTCGGGACATACACATGGCACTTTGCGACTTATCACATACTATCACACTTTAATTCAAATTATTCCGGGCAAGATTTGTTTGTTTATTTATTATAAACAATTAATTTTTTAAACTGGTATCTGCTGTACCTTCGTGACTTTAGGCTGATTTATACATTTTTCATTGTTGGATTCTAAACAAAATTTGTTTTTAATTACGACACGACACCAAGAGTTAACAGTTGTTACTTTTACAAACAATTTTTGTGTGAAATTTTAAAAGTTTTATTAAAGATTCTCCGATTATAAGCAATTTAAATTTTTAATTTGAAAAAAATATAAGGAAAAAAAACATATATTAATTTTTTGTAAATTGTTGAGGTTGTTGTTGAGAATCCGTGAAATTTCAAGTATTTCTTAAATTTTTTGCGAAAGTCTATGGTTTTTAACCAAATTTTCTTCAATTTGGTGAATTTACAATTTTTATATATACCTACCATTAAGTTATTTCTCTTCCGATTTTTCACGGAGCATGGTTAATCGATAATGATTTATTATTTTGAAGAAGTTTTTTTTTTGATGGGGAATGAAAGAGGCTCTTATTATTTAAGATTGAGAGTTTGGCCCATTAAATTCTACGAGGAAGTAGTATTTAAGAGTGTTCAAAGAGGGAAGGCTTTGTAATTAGGAAGCTTTTTTCTTATTTTCATGCTCAAGGCGTCACGCTAAATTTAAAGCGAGCTAAGATCTTCACGCCAAGGTTTGATTCGGGACTTCTCAGCAAGTCGCTATATCCAGAAATAAGACTGCA
>JAUMHM010000085.1:35005152-35018681 GCA_032362435.1 Melikaiella ostensackeni
TTTTTTCCAAGACACATAATTACGGCATTTTGCGTTTGCTCTACTGGCAAAAAGGTCGATATCAGGAAATCCAAATGGTTTACAGAGAAGCTCGAAGACTTCTTGTGATGAGCTATATTCAGTGTCATCTTCTACACGTCGTGACATCTTGTCTGCGACCGTATTTTCCTCTGATCGGATGTAAGAAGCATGAATCCAGAGGTTCTTACTCTCACACCATTTCCAGATATCATTGGCAATTTTGCTTAAGTTTTTGAACTGGATGCCTCCCATACGGTTGATATAAGCTATGGCTGTTGTATTATCCATCCGAAGTAATACATCGCAGTGACTTGAATGTTTAGCGAAACATTTCAAAGCAAAGGAGGCCGCCTTGAGTTCCGAATAGTTTATGTAACATTCGCGTTCGTAAGGCTTCCAGAAACCGTGGGTCGACTCTTTACCGCAGGCTGCTCCCCAACCTGTAAGTGATGCATCTGGAAAGATTTCTTTCACGAATCGCGGAGTAGTTATTGGGTTGTATACATGTAGAACATTTGACTTTCACCAAGATAAGTCCTCATGCACTTCTGAGCTTAAAGTTATGATTGCCTCGAAATTGTCGTTATGACTTTTCAGAGCGAGGAATTTTTCCCTTTCTAAGTCTTTCATATAAGCCTAACCGTATCTTGCGGCTAAGCAGCAGGAACTTGGACTACATATTAAAGAAGCAAACTCTCGAATTTTACATTGAGTATTAACCTTGCATTTTTGTAATAAGCTGAGAATATTTATCCTTTTGTCCTTTGGCAACTGAATTTTCATTTCAATAGAATTCAGTATAAGCCCTAAGAATTTTATTTTTTGCGTTGGCTCTAATTGACTTTTCTTTTTGTTAATAATGAAACCCAATTATTCTAGAAGGTAAATTGTGTTCTGGATACTGTTTCTATACTTTTGCTCCCAGCTCTCAATTAAAAGAATATCGTCAAGGTAAATAACAGATATATAACCGCGACTGCTTAGTAGAGTTACTACCAGACGCATCACCTTCGTAAGTACGTAAAGAGCCGTATTTAGACCAAATGGTAAACATTTGAATTCATATGTATCCTCTCCGAACCTAAATTTCAAATATTTTCTTGAACATTTCGCGATGGGAATGAGAAAATAGGGATCTTTTAGGTCTAGTGATGCCATGAAACAATTTGGCTCCATGAGATCTCGTGCTATACGAACGTCTTCAATTTTGAAGTGTTCAGTTGGAATATATTCATTGAGATTTTTTAAGTTTAAGATAAAATGACTTGAACCGTCGGGTTTTGGGGTTAAGAAAATATTAGAGAGTAATTGATCGTCACATTCTGTACATTTTTGTATCGCACCTTTTGATAATAACTGATCAATATGATCTTTTATCAATACCTCCTCTTTTTTCGACCAACTTTGTTCCCTGCGTTGTATGGATTGATTAGGAGGAGTGATAAAGGGAATGGTAATGCCTTGAAGCCATTTTAGAACGACTTTGTCTACAAAAAGCTCTTTCCAGATTGATAAAAATTGTTTTAGGCGGCTTGCTGAAAAACTTACCGAATAGTTTAAGGTTGTTTCCTGTAAGGTGGACCTGCCGCTCGATTTAAGTTCGGTTTCCGATTGGTGGATGGCTTCTGCTGGTTGGATGATTTTGGCTGCCCCCTCGTCGCCATCTGACGGTATGGTGCCTGACGAGGTGGGCCTTTCAAGTTTTTTGATTTTTTTGGTAGAGACGCAGATGGCTGGGATTTTGTCATCTGCTTTAAATCTTTTGAAGACTTCTCCAGAGATTTTGCAGATTTGAGCGTTTCTCCGAGATCTTTATTAAATAACCATTCATCTGCTTTAGTTGCGTTTAAAGTTTCTTTAATCGAGGAATTCAAATTTTAAAAAATAAGTAAACGTCGTGTCAATGTTTCGTCTCGTTGCAGGTCTACCAACAAGCGAGCGGTATCGCTTAGGGTTGCGATAAGCAGTATTCTATCCACTTCGTCCTTTTTTGATAGTTTTGTCAATAATGACCCTAGGGCTGCCAAGCAAACTACCACCTTCTGTTGTTTTTCCATAATTTTTGTATTGTAATGCAAATATGTCGGTAAAAAGTAGAAGTATTATGTTTAGGTCGTTTTGAAGGAATATAACCTCTTCAACTTCAGTTGATTTGCTAACAAGGGTTTCTAGAAAAGCTATAAATCGACATTATCGATAGAAATAGACACGTGGACTCTGTCGATTAATATACGCCGGGAATTCCGAAAATAGGGGACAACATACTTCACAGACACATTTTTAATTAAAAAATCGGTCGCAAAATATTAAAAATTAGGAGCTCTACAGTAGGAAAATGTAGATTATGTATCGTATGAATATGGAAGAGGTTATTTTTGCTCACGAATCAACACTTTTTGACTTTTTTCATAATCCAATAATATTTCATGCAATTTGCCTTGCAAAATACACTCTTCCAGTTAATTAAACTTTTTCAAGCCTAAAATAAATATAGCAATCTTCTTACTTTTCCTTTAATTCCCGATTTACTACATTTACCGTATATATCGTCAATTTGGTAAGAAATTTGGTAAATCTTGTAAATTACGGTCAGTGCCAATCTATAATGCTGGCAACCACTCTGCCACTGTCCAGTCTTGGGCGGGTGTGCTAGAGGCAATACATTCTCACTTTAGAGCAGTGAATAGAGTACTCTCACTTGTGACTTCACGCGCTCTCACCGACCTTTGAGGGAATTACATCGCCCGTACACCCCTATAGTTTGCACGTGTTGTTGGAGTTTTTTAAAATTATGTTTTTTCGAGTTTTAGAGTTAGTATTTCATAAAGTTGTTGGGAAATATAAGGCCCAGATACATCGAAAAATTTGAAAAAAATCGAAAATTGTGATCCGTATGCTCTGTAAGATGAAGATTTTATTGAAAATGTGAGTGCAGCATCGTCGATCACTATAATGGATATAGCGGCATATTTTATTCTACGCCATAGTTTTTACATCACAAATCAAATAAAGACATATAAAAGCTGATAACAGTTTGGAAGCCTATGAATTTTATGATTTTGGTTTTGTGGTAAAGGTCAAGTGCAAGGAGTTTAATGGTATGTACTTTTCTGATTCTTTGTGAGAGGTGTGAGCTTATAGCATAATATTATTCTATTATCAGTTATTGGTTACTTGTTATCATTATTATTAATATCAAGTTGTATTCCCAGGAAGCAAGGAATTTGTCATAATTTTTGTTTTAAAATCCCATTTCTGATGTAAGATGCGATGACAGCTTTTTGAGGTTAAAGTAAATTTTGTACTGGGAGTGAAGTTTTTTTTTTTAATGCAAGTGTGAACTGTGAATCACCCACAGAATTACAAAATTCGTGTGAAAATCCAGTGAGATTATCGAACCTTTGTAAGATTGCAGTTTTTCCACTTGGATATAAATCACTAGTAGATATCTACAAACATTTATGAAGAATTATGTTTTGCTACGACAAATTTCGAAAATGTATGACTCCAAAAATTTTGCGAAAGTTTAAGATTTGTTACTTCCGCGTACTACGAATACTCCGTGTTTGAAATGCATTTAAAATCCGTGAAATTTTGCGTACAAATTCCTGAAAAGTGTCATGCAAATTTGTGAAATGTTTCGTGAAAAGTCATATAGAATTATTTGCATCAGGGTTATAATTTTGCGGACAGTTCGTACCGCTCGCACTTGCATGATTCTAAAAATTTACCCTAACCTCAAAAAGCTGCGATCGCATTTAACGTCAATAACGGAATATTACGATCAAAATTACAACCAATTCCATGCTTCACGAAAATATTACTTAATCTTAACACTAATCCTGAATAATAACAAATAACTAATGATACTTTAATATTATACTATAACCCATCACACGGAATCAGAAAAGTACCATTTAACTTCTGGCACTTCACCTTTAGTACTTAAGTTTCATTATAGTTTGAAGAGAACTTTTGGGAGTGTGCTGAATTCTCATGAATATCACTTTTTTCATATACTTTCATAAGAGTGGTCCAAAATAAATATTTTATTCACAAATTTTCTACTTTCTGCAATAATTTTTTCAATGTTTAAATATTATTTATTTCTAAACTGATCTTTCTGTAATGATTTCCCTATAATAATTCCTATAATATTTTCCTATGATAGCACAAAAAATTATAGGAAATCAATAATAGAAAAATCAATATAGGCCTATATTGAATTTCCTATAATATTTTTTCATAAGGGCAGTACTAAACTATTTTTAAAGGTAATGAAAATGTATGGTACATTGATTAGGAGGTGGAATTTGAAGATGAATAAAAGGCTC
The DNA here is from genome assembly GCA_032362435.1 of Melikaiella ostensackeni. Lineage (NCBI taxonomy): Eukaryota > Metazoa > Arthropoda > Insecta > Hymenoptera > Cynipidae > Melikaiella > Melikaiella ostensackeni. The sequence goes on from JAUMHM010000085.1 coordinate 35,009,508, forward strand.
TTAGGAGGGTACAAATTACAAAGTTTGAAATTGAACAATTATAAATTCAAAATTTTAGATAATTGAATAAATCTCAGTTCAAAGCCTTTGATATTAAGCAACCTATAAATTAGGAGTACTTAAAATTGAACATTTTCAAACACTTGAAAGCTATAAAGATGAAGAAATGTTTATTCTTTGGCTTACTAACTTAAATAATGTCAGTAATGAGAATTTAAAATTATAAAATAATCAATTTTACAACTCAATTATACAACAATTTTTAGAATGTAAAAACGTTTATTTCTTTTTTAAAAATTAAGAGTTTTATATTGAGGGCAATGAAAATTTGGCAGACTCAAAACAAAACTTTATAATTTGCACGAGTAAAATGGGAACGTTTAATGGTGAATATTTTCCAATTATTTAAAAATTAAAAATTGCAATTTTGAATCTACGAAATTGAAATAATGTTTTAAAATTGCAACAGGATATTAAAATTAAAAATGCCGGAAGAAAAAATTCAAAATTACTAATTTAATACTGATATATATTTGAAATTTAACTTTCAAATTTAATTCATTCAAAATTGTAGAATATAAAATTGAAAGCTTGCTTCTTAACTCGATTAAACATTTGAAATTAAAGAGATTTAAATGAAAAACTTTAAATACTTTAATTAATCATGATTCAAAGCCTTAGATAATAAACAACTTGTAAATGAGGAATACTTAAAATTGCACATTTTAAAAGGCTTGAAAACTATTGAAGTGAAGAGATTTTTATTCTTAGACTTACCAATTTGAATAATGTCATTAATAAGCTCTCAAAACTGAAAATTAATCAATTTAACAACTTAAAGTCGACCATTTACAAATTTAGAGCATTTGAAATTGAAAATTTTTGAATTTTAAGTGTTGAAAAATTATACATTATGAAATCTACAGGTATATCCTTCAACATTCAAAGTTTACAGTTGTCAAAAGGTGGAAATGAAAAAATTCAATTTGTTTTCTAAAATTAAGAGTTTTATATTCAGGGCAATGAAAGTTTGACAAATTAACAATGAAAATTTACAATTTTTTAACGAAAAATAGAAATGTTTAAGAATGAATATTTTCCATTTATTTAAAAATTGGAAAATTCGCTTCCAAACCTACAAAACTGAAATAACCTTTCAAATTTGCGACAAAATATTAAAATTGAAAATGTCGCAAGAAAAAATTCAAAATTACTAATTTAATGCTGATAAATATTAGAAGTTTAACTTTCAAATTTAAGTCATTTAGAATTGCAGAAGATAAACATAAAAAATTATAGAATATATAATTCAAAATTGTAGAATATAAAATATAGAAAGCGTGCTTGTCAGCTTGATTGAATATTTGAATTAAAAAAGATTTGAATGAAAAACTTTAAATACTTTAATTAATCATGATTCAAAGCCTTAGATAATAAAAAACCTGTAAATGAGGAATGCTTAAAATTGCAAATTTTAAAAGGCTTGAAAGCTATAAAAGTGAAGACATTTTTATTCTTAGACTTACCAATTGGAATAATGTCATTAATAAGCACTCAAAACTGAAAATTAATCAATTTAACAACTTAAAAGTCGACCATTTACAAATTAAAAGCTTTTAAAATTGAAAAATTTTGAACTTGAAGTGTTGAAAAATTATACATTATAAAATCTGTATCATTCAAAATTAAAAATTTACAGTTTTCAAAAAGTGAAAATAACAAATTTTTATTTATTTTTTTAAAATAAGAGTTTCATATTTAGGGCAATGAAAATTTGGCAGATTCATAATGAAAGTTTACAATTTGTACACGAAAAATAGGAATGTTTAAGAATGAATATTTTCCATTTATTTAAAAATTGAAAAATTCAATTCCACATCCACAAAAATGAAATAACGTTTCAAATTTGCGACAAAATATCAAGATTAAAAATTTCGGAAGAAAAAATTCAAAATTACTAATTTAATGCTGATAAATTTTTAAAATTTAACAATTTGAAATTTAAAACATTCAAAATTGTAGAATATAAAATTAAAGGCGTGCTTTTCAGTCTAAATAGAAATTTGAAAATAAACAATTTTAGATGAAAAAATTTGAATAACTGAATTGATTATAATTCATAGCCTACGAAATAAACAACCTGTAAATGAGAAATACTTAAAATTGTACACTTTCAAAGACTTGGAAGCAAAAAAAATGAAGATATTTTTCTTCTTAGGCTTACCAATTCGAATAATGTTAGCAATAAATATGTATTTAAAACTGAAAATTAATCGATTAAACAACTTATTCATAGACCATTTACAAATGAAGAGCGTTTTAAGTTGAAAAATTTTGAATTCAATGTGCCGAAAAATTATACATTATCAAATTCATATCCTTTAAAATCTTAAATTTACAGTGTTCAAAATGTTAAATAAAAAAGTAATTTATTTTTTAAAATTAAGAGTTTTATATTCAGGGCAATGAAAATTTGACACATTCAAAATGAAACTTCAATTTGTATACGCAAAATAGTAACGTGTAAGAATGAATATTTTTCAATTACACTGAAAGTCCCTGATAAGTCAGTTTGCAATATGTCATTCCGAGAATTTCGTTCGATTATCAGGGGTCGAAGGAGTACAGAGAGCGGCACTCTAGAGCCAGCAAACTCGTCCAGTACTTTGCTAACAAAGCGGGCAGTTCGAACTCTCGCGTGCATATTTAGCATTTATTTTTAAATACACGCGGAAAAATCTCTTTTCATTAATTACTCTTTATTATTGACAAAGGTCCATACCTTATGATAACAAAAATCTACATTTGTACGAAATTATGTTAATATTATGTATTGCTACTGGAAATAGTTCATACGGCCCTGATTGTTGACATTGGAGTCGCTCCGCCATATGTTCAAGGCCATTTCAGGCAAGAACCAAAGTCGGACTTGTATGGGACTTTCAGTGTATTTCAAAATTAAAAAATTCAATTTCAAATTTACAAAACTGAAATAACGTTTGAAATTTGAGACAAAATATCAAGATTAAAAATATCGGAAGGAAAAATTCAAAATTACGAATTTAATACTGATGAATATTAAAAATTTCACTTTCAAATTTGAATCATTCAAAATTGTAGACTATAAAATTGAAAGCGTCCTTTTCAGCTTGAATATACATTTGAAATAGAACAATTGTAAATTAGAAACTTAAAATAATTGAATTAATTTCAATTCAAAGCCTTCGGTTTCACTTAAGGCCATGTAACGAGTGGGTCACGTGCCCAGATCCCTACCTTACCGACACCTTTTTTATTTCTCAACTTACGTTCACACGAAGCGCCACATCGAGTTGAAAATATGGGAAACTAAATAAGAATCACTTAGAAAGGTGTGTCTGGTCCTGAAATTTTATAATTATGAAAAAAGTTTTTTTGTAAACAAATTTTTGTTTGCTTTTTTCATAATTATACAAATTTAGGACCAGACGCTCCTCTCTTAGTGCTTCTTATTTAGTTTCTCAAATTTTCAACTCGATGTTGCGCTTTGTGTGAACGTAAGTTGGGAAATAAAAAAAGTGTCGGTAAGGTAGGAATCTTGTCAGTGACTCACTCGTTACATGGCCTTAAAACTTGAAATTGTAAATTTTCGAAGAAATGGGAGCTACAAAAATGAAGCCATTTTCATTCTTAGGCTTATCAATTCAAATAATGTTAGTAACAAGCATTTAAATCATAAAATTAATCAATCGTACAACTTAATTTTACAACAGTTTTCAAAACATAAAAATTTTTACTTCTCTTTTCAAAATTAGGAGTTTTATTTTTAGGGCAATAAAAATAAGGTAGATTCAAAATGAAAGTTTAAAATTTCCACATGCAAAATGGAAAAGTTTAATGACGCATACTTTCCAATTATTTCAGTATTTAGAACTTCAATTTCGAACCTAAAAAACTGAAGTCACGTTTTAAATTTGCGACAAAATATCAAAATTAAAAATGTCGGAAGAATAAATTCAAAATCAGTAATTTAATGCTGATAAATATTTGAAATTTGACTTTCAAATTTTATTTATTAAAAATTGTAGCATATAAAATTGAAGGCATGCTTGCTTGAAAAAACATTTGAAATTAAACAATTCTAAACTTAAAAACTTTGAATAATTGAATTAATCCTAATTCAAAGTCTTCGATAATAAAGAACCTGTAAATGGAGAAATTTATATTCTTAGGCTTACCAAATTGAATAATTTCACTAGTAATAAATTCAAATCCTTTAAAATGTTGAACTTACAGCTTTCAAACGTGAAAATTAAAATTTTCCACTTCTTTATTCAATTTGCGACACACTATCAAAATTAAAAGTGTCGGAATGAAATATTTAAAATGACTAATTTAATACTGATGCAATTTGAAATTCAACTATTTCACTATGTAATAACTTCAAACTGAAATTCTGCACACCTGAAAAATTCTGAAAAAGCATTCAAAACTGAATATTCTAAAAGTAGGCTTCTAATATTCCAAGCCCCTTTCAAAATTAATCTGTGAAAAAATTAAAAAAATTTGCCTTAAAAATAGAACCATGCAAGAACTAGGCATTTAATATTGAATTTAACCTTAAATTTGATAATATTTGAAATTGAATATTTCAAACTTAAAAACTCTCAAATTATTAAAAAATTTATCATTTTCGGGGTCTTCAAATTATCTCTCTTAAGAATGGTACTTAAAAACGGAATGTGTTATTCTTCATTGTCAATATATTTTATTCAAAGAAAGAAGTCCAATTTTCTAGATCAATTTTAATTGAAATTCAAGTTAGCTTTTCTTTCGCACAAAGTGATTATAACAAGTCCAATTATTGCAAAAAAGAATTTTTGAAAAGTACAGTTGTGTAATTTGATTGTATATTCATATGAAATATTTTGGGTAGAAATTACGTGATTCATTTCCGTTTTCAAACACGTGTCAAGCTGAATGAAATTACGACTCTGAAATGTGTAACACGCTTTTCAGAACTATTGCTTTTTGTTTTAGTTGAGACTGAATGTGCTCAAAATATTCACTCAAATTTACCTTCTACAAATAGAGATCGCACGTGTGGTGTACCTTAATTTGAATACGTTTACTGTAGTTTCAAGGCGTATCCAGAATTCAATTCCAGAACGAGCAATTTCACAAGACCACTTTATTGAGGTAATAAAAACTGATTCGTAAATTCAGATTTCCATCAATTACATTTCATAAAATAATTTATGACTAATTTAATTCGAGTTTGGAACATTTTCGGTACACTGGAACCTCAATATAACGGCCTTCCATTTACCCTGTTCGTAGAATTTTCACCGGTTCGCATTCGTAGATAAGGGGGTCCAAGAGACCGAGAGAGAGGTGCTGCGAGCTCAGAGGAGTTGAGCAGTACCGTAGCCACAAAGCGGGCAGTCCGAACATTCGAGCGCATATTTCGCATTTATTTTTAAATACACGCAGAAAATACTCTTTTCTTAAATAAGTCTCCATTATTAAGAAACGTCCATCCTTTATGATAACAAGACTTTCCATTTTCACAAAATACAGTTTATTCATATTATGTATTCCTACAGGAAATGGTTCACACAGTTCTGACTGTTTACGTCGTAGAAATTCTTGGAAGAGCATTACGGTCATTGCAGGCCATACCCGAGATCGCCATTGAACGGAGGTTCCAGTGTATTTGCTTCCTCAATGTGTATTAGTCAAAACTTACTAATTAATAATCATTTGTGACTAATTCGAATAGTGCGAAGTCGTTTACTATGAATTAGTCAAAAGTTATTAATTCAATTAGTAACAAGGATCAACTAAATGAATTGGTAACTCGTTACTGAGTGGATTAGTAATTCTTTACTAAGTGAATAAGTAACATTACTACTAAATGAAACAGTCACTTTTGACTAAAGAAATTAGTCAGGATTTCGCTAGCTACTAATCCAAATAGTAATTCAAAAATAATTCTACAATTGAGGTTTGAATTAATTAAATTTCATTAAAACGCTTAACATTTTTTAAAATTAAATTAGACAATCTTTTTATAGACATAACAGTCCATAAATTTAAGTAATTTCTGTATAAACATAAACATGAAGAACTTAGAAGATAAAGAATAACCTTATTAACTCCTGACATTTTCAGATGCGCATGTTATTAATGTATCATTTAAAGAAGGTACAGAACTCTTTGGGCTAACATCTTTTATTATGTAGACATAACAATCCATAAAATTGTTTTAAAAAACGATAATGATTTCGCGTATTCGACATTGAAAACGTAGCTTATTAAGCAGATCGAATGCGATGATTGGATTAGTTTTGTGCGCCAGATCAATATTAGTACTTTATCAGCCACCAGAAAATACGTATTGAGACTCTGGCTTTTGACACACAAAATGTACGGCTTTACAGTTCCTATCGCGTTCCTTTGCATTGCAGCGATCTCCGTAGAGATGTTTTTGCCTTTTTGAGAAAGATTATTATCAATTTCTCATAGTATAATTTTATTTATCCTTTTCAAGCGCGGTTTTCTTGAAAAAAAAAACCTACCGGCAATATGCGAATCAAATCGTTGATCGGAATGCCACAAAGTACGTCCCTCCCATCATCTGCTGATTCTGTTAGTGAGTTTGACGATCGCTTCGAAACTTTTCTTTATGAAAAAACACAAGTTTTTGCTTTACGCTTTCCTGTTTCAAAATTTGTCACAGGTAGCAGTTCTGGCAAAACTATTTATGCCTTCAGACACTTTCTGAAATTGCCTAGGAGAAAAAAAGAGAAAGATAAAATATTCCAATAAGGATATTTATATAGATCATCGGATTACTCATCTAATTTTGTAATGTATTTCTTCATTAAATATTTCAATTAAGTCGTACTATCATTTATAAAAGAAGTGGCCTTCAATATATCATCTTTCGTATTTCGACAATAAACAAGAATCCGTGGAACGTAAACAGCTGCAGAACACTCTGCAAAATACCTGGCCACTTCGTTGTCGAACATCAACTCAAACTCCTAATCAATTTTTAAAAAATGATAATTTATTCAACTTTTCTGTGAAAATGATTTTGTATGCTTACCCGGCTAGACCCTTTAAACAAAATTTAATTTCACTTCCTGTTTTTCTTTTCACGTTGAAGAAAAATTTAAGTTTCAAGTTTCTTTCAATTTAATGTTTTCGTAATGTCTTCTTTAGGATGAACAGTATGATAAAATTCAAGGAGGTGGTATTCTTTTTGGAAAGAGTTAAATGAAAGCAGGGTTGACAACAATGTACAGGTACTGCAATAAAAAAGACAAAACTGGTCAGATTTATCGAAAAAGATCAAATTGGACTAAACATGATACATACAATTCGGCAAGACAATAATAATACGATAGAAAGAAAGATAAATCCATTGTACGTTTTATCGAATTATCAAAATCATTATACAACATTTCTATACATTAAATAGTTCTTTTATTAACAAGAACAGATTTTTTCATGAAAAGAGTGAATATCAATGACAACCATAACCTCAAATTTAATTTATTCGGATTTATATGAATCCTTACGCCAAAAGCTCACCCATATCGGGACCGTTCTATAGCTGACATGGTTCCTGTCCATGCTAAGTTTTTAGAATCTTCTTCATGAACTCACAAAATGATATTGCGCAATTGTGAAAACTGGAATTTGCGTAAGCAATTTAAAGATTATACATCATCTCAATAAATCACTTCACGTGAACATTTCTAAGGTTATATTTTGATTTGTCTCCCTGCATTCTCAACTGAGCAATATCATTTTATGATGTTATCAAGAACATTCTAGAAACTTAGCACGGACACGAACCACTTGAACTGTGGGACTGTCTCGATCTCGGTAACTGCGTCGGTAACAGAATCTATAATTAGGAACTACTTAAGGGGTCAATTACTCCTGCAATCTGGTGTACATTTTCTCTGCAATTTTATGCAATCTCATGCAATCCTTTGCAATCCCATGCAATCTTTCACAATTCCTTGCATTCCCTCTTACAAAAAAATATTATGAGAAAATTAGTATAGGTTTATGATGATTTTCCTGTAATAAATTTTCTATAACTTCTTCGCAATTCTAGAAAAATCATTATAGAAAATCAGTGTAGAATTGATTAATGTTAAAATATTGAAAGAATTGATGCAAAAAAATAGAGAAACTACGAACTAATGATTTATTTATTCACTTAATGTAGGATCTCAAATTATTTCGAAGGATTTAATGGGATTCCACAGATTTTAAGGAATTTTACAGAATTCCAAAAGATTAAAAATATTTCAAATACATCAATGGATATGAACAAATTTGAAGGCATTCCAGAAAATTTCCATGGATTTGAAGCAACTACGTAAAATTTCATAAAAATTTCACGAGATTTGAAATGATTTCAAATATGTCCAAACATATCAGGAGATTTTGGAAGATTCCAAAGGATTTCCAGGTATTTCGAGGGACTTCCGCGGATTTTAAGGCTTTGAAAAGGAATTTATGGGATTTCCAATCACTTCAACTAATTTTAGAGGATGTCATCAGTTTTCAAGTGATTAACAAATATTTCTATGGATTTCGTAAGATTTTGAAACTTTCCAAGAGATTTTAGAGGATTTCAAAGATTTCCATACATTTCCGGGTATTTGAAGGGATTCCAAAGAATTTTAAGAGTGATAAAAGGAGGTGTTTCGGATTTCAATCGTGTCCAAAACTACGAATCTTGCCGACGTTTCGTGAACATTGCAGTTCACTGCCTCAGGGCTAACCTGAAACTTAAGCTTCAGGTTATGTTGTTCTTATATGTACTCTCTACGATGCCTGTGATTGGCCAGAGCGCTCACCGTGGGGGCTGGTCGAACCTGATTGGCCAATCAAGCCTTTTTCAAAAAACCGGGAGGACGGAAAGCCAAATCAGATTGGTATTATATCCATTGTCCCTATTCATGTTATTAGGGTGTTTTGAGATTTCGATTGCTTCTCTATGTTTTCTTGGAAAAATATTATATGTTTTTGCGATGACGGTTGTTTTGTCAAATTAAATCCTATGTCCTGTCTCGATCTGATGCTCAGATAGTGCTGATTGCGTGAAATGTTTCAGCCTGACTTTACTCTCATGTTCTTTTACACGTTGGCTCACCGCTCTCCCGG
>JAUMHM010000085.1:35018781-35029907 GCA_032362435.1 Melikaiella ostensackeni
ATAGTAAGGATAAGCTACTATAAAATATGTATGCGGAAGTATTGTAAGAAATGGAAGTCATGTAAACCCTAAGGGACACATTATGAATAAAGAAGAAGTTAACTTTGTTCAACAAATCATTGAATTTTTTTTAAAATTTTATCATAGGAGCGAATTGATATTTGGCGGTAACGGAGGTTACGCGTGGTCCATGCGAAAAATCAGAGTGTCATCAAATCTACGATTGAAACTAAAAAATTCAATTTTATATAACAAACATATTAAATAAATGTCCCAATCAAATGTTTTTAGCAATAAATTAATATTTTAGCTAATATCAAGATTTTTTCCTGATAAGTAATTTAAGGATTGTTATGAACAAATTAGTAGAAATTTTGTCAACCATAACTGTTTTCTACTTAACTAAATGATTTTTCTGCCCAAATAATCAAACATTTTTTCGGAAAATTTTTGTTCACTTACTCTTGTTGGAAACATTCTAATATTAATTGAACTTCAATCAAATGTTAGGCTAATAATGAAATTTACTATTGCTATGAACAAATAATATATCAAATACGCAACTGTAGTTTGCTTTAGTTCGTTTTCAGTGTTCCAGTTATGCGATACAAAAATGTCGAAGAAAAACAAGAGAAAGCGTTTAACGTTCTGAGAGCAATATGCGCTTGCAGACAATGTGAATTCAAGTGCCTCGAAATAGTCTATTTTACAGGAATATGGTATCGCTGAGAAAATGTGCAGTGATGCGATAGCTCGCGAATCTAAATTAAGGAATGAGGTTAAAAGTCATGAATATGTGAAGAAGAAATCGTCGAAAAAAAGAGATAATATGGTTTTGGATGCTGCTGTATTAGAATAGTTTAAACAAGTAAAAGACAGAAGTGATCCAATATCCAGGCCGGTCATTGAAGAGGAAGCTCTCATTTTAATCGAGAAGCTGAACGGTCCTCAAACGTTGAAAGTGAGTAAGCAGATAAACAAATATTTTAACGTGTAACAGCAAAGTTTATTACCCATTTCAGCCAAATATTATTATATTATATATATTATTATATACATTATGATATATTATATTCAGTTTACCCTTGTCTCAGATAAATTGAGTGCATATGATTCATCCATTAGAACAGGTTTTTTCAGCTTATGTTTGGGCTTTCAAACATTTTTCAAAGATAATGCTTATTAAGACCCATGCTAAAATTTTCATGTAATCAAATTATTTACATATTTTATAGAAAAAATATGTACGTATGTAAGTGGATGTTTTAAACTTCGCAACTAGTGCTCCCAACGCGGGTTGCTCTTCACGCGTTATTTAAAACACTAAAAAATATGTTTTTGTTTCGTTTATTAAAAATAATGGCTTTTTAACTTGTAGAACTATCGATAAGACCAAAGTTATAAATAATTAAGTCACTAATTCGTAGATAAAAAAAACTTTATTTATTTATTATATGAAATAAAAAAAACATCATTTATAATAAACAAAAAAACTTTTTAGCGTTTCAAACAGCGCGCGAAAAGCATTCAATCAGACGCCATGCGCAATGCATGCGCAATACCGCATGGAGCTCACGTTAGGAGCACTGGTTCATACGGCCCTGACTGTTTACATCATAGAAATTCTTGGAAGGGACTCTCGGACATTGCAGGCCATGCTCGAAACCGTCTCTTAATCTAGGTTTCAGTGTATTTGATCTAGTCATAGATGAAAAAATTTAAATTTTCGTGAACGAATCGCTAATCAAATGCTCAGTTTTCACATTCTCACATGTAAGCCAACAGTTTTTTATGTCTTCAGTATTGAAAACCACCTTGATATTGATTTTCTTTACAACTGTTACAGTTTAGAAAGACCGACTGTCACAGCAGCGTATTTGTTAATAATTTTAAAAATAATGATAACATAATTAACATATTTAACATAATCATTTCTGAAACGGTTTCAATTTGTTTCAATGGGAAGGAGGAGCGTGGGCTAGAGCTAAAAACCAAAGAAGGATGATAGAAAGAAGCCATTTTTGGCCTGCGTGTGTCAAGTGAACACGCATTGAAAAATGGTTTTTTAATTTATCTTAGAGGGGAAAGTGACATTTATTTCATTGTGAAATACTGGGAACATAGATGGAATAAGCGAAGTTCAGTTCGTTTCACCCCGTAACGACGGGATGCATGTACACATATCCTGCGCTCATATTTCAAAACCTTGTGGCGTGATTTTCAATAAACTTGGTATACAAGAGTTTTTAATGATACTGTTTTCGGTTTTTATGTAAAAAATACAAGATTCAAGATGGCGACTCCAACATGGCCACCATAAAAATGGTCCAAACATGCGAATGTTTTTCAAAATCCATAAAAATCATATGGCCAAGGGTCTTCATGGTGCTCTTCTCGATTTTGTGCAGGGAAACTCCGAGCTGAAGCTGGCGGATCCAATATGGCTACCGTTAAAATATAATTCAATATTCATGTTTCAGAAGTTTTCGATCTGGGTTTGTACTCTTGTGACATATTATACTTTGAAACGTAAAAAGAAACAAATAAAGATCGTACAATATTCTAGCCGAATACTTAGAAAGAAAGAAATGAAGATCGTACATTAGAAGGATAATGACAACTGCTATGCAACGAAATGATGGGTGACCAGTCTAGGTTAGCACACTCAAAATATTCTAGTCGAATACATAGAAAGAAACAAATGAAGACCGTACACGAAAAGGATAGCGACAACTGCTATACAACCAAATAATGAGTGACCAGTCTAGGTTAGCATATTCAAGATATTCTAGTCGAATACATAGAAAGAAAAAAATGAAGACCGTACCCGAAATGGATAGCGAGACCAGCTATACAACCAAATGATGGGTGACCAGTCTGGGTTAGCAAACTCAAAATATTCTATCTGAATACGTAGATAGAAAGAAATGAAGATCGTACACCAAAGGGATAGCGACAACTGCTATAAACGAAATGACGGGTGACCAGCCTGGATGAGCACACTCAAAATATTCTAGTCGAATACGTAGAAAGAAACAAATGAAGACTGTACCCAAAAAGGATAGCGACAACTGCTATACAACAAAATTATGAGTGACCAGTCTAGGTAAGCACACTCAAAATATTCTAGCCGAATACGTTGAAGGAAAGAAATGAAGATCGTACATTAAAAAGATAACGACAACTGCTATACAACGAAATAATGAGTGACCAGCCTGGGTTAGTATATTCAAAATATTCTAGTCAAATACGTAGAAAGAAGCAAACGAAAACCGTACTCGAGAAGGATAGTGACAACTGCTATACAACGAAATGATAGGTGACCAGCCTGAGTTAGCACACTCAAAATATTTCAGTCAAATACGTAGAAGAGAACTAAGAAAATCGTACATCAAGAGGACAGCGACAACAGTTATGCGACCAAATAATGGGTATATCGCCTTACTAGTCTGGCTCAGCTCATTCAAAATATGTTAGTCGAATACGCGTAAGGTACAAATGAACACTCCAACAGATGTTATTCTTCTGGTGTTCGATGTAAATTTTTTTGTTCCTACCTACTTGATTAGAATTCTCTAAGCGTGCTGACCCAGACTGTTGACGCTATTTACCTAATATTATTAAGTTGCATAATTGTTGCCGCTATTCGTTTTTGGTATATGAACTTAATTTCTCCCTTTCTGCGAATCTAGTATAATATGTCATAACAGTACAAACCCAGATCGAAAACGTATATAATATGAATATTTAATTATATTTCAACGGTAGCCATATTGGATCCGCTATCTTGAGCCCGATGTTTTCATGCACGAAATCGAGAAGAGCACCATGAAGGCCTTTCGTCGTATGACCTTTATAGATTTTGAAAAACATTCGCATTTTTGGACGGCGGCCATGTTGGCACTGCCATCTTGAGTCTCGTATTTCTGATTTAGAAATCAAAAAGAGTATAACCGTAAACCCTTGTAGACAAAGCTTATTGAAAATCAAACCCCAAGTTTCTAAAATATGAGTGGAGGATATGTATAGCGACTTCCCGTCGTTATGGTGTAAGACAAACTGAACTTCGCTCATTCTATCTATATTCCCTGTACCCCGGAACGAAATAAATGTCACTATCCCCTCTGAATTAGATCAAAAAACATTTTTTTGATGCGTATTTACTTGACACTCGCAGGCAAAAAATAGCCTCTTTTTAACATCTTCCTTTAATATTTGGGAGCAAAATTGTTTCTTGACGATAGAGAAACAGTCAATAATTTGTTTATAAAATCAATTAAATTAATTGATAATTATTTGGTTCTAACAATCCTATATTTTATTATTAGTCTATCAACTCGATTAAATATCAATATTAGTTTGTTTCCAACAAGATTTAATGGAAAAATTATTTTCCTCAACGAAAACATGTTCAGTTGGTGCATTTGCTTACTCTATTATTTTATATAAATAACAATAATTTTTTTTTCTCACATGATTTGTTGAAACATTAATATCTACGTATCTGGATCATTTATACAGATAAAATCACTTGGTTCAGTAGAAAACTGTTGCAGTTGTACTTTCGTATAATAAGTTACTTGTACCATTCGCTAATTAATTTAGTAGCAAATAATCTTTAGGGAATATCAATATTAGCTTGCATGCAAGAAGTTTTAATGAAAAGAAAATTATAATTTTTTTCTATATAAACATGTTTAATTGGGATATTTGTTAAATATATTTGTTAAAAACAATGGTATTTGTTTTCTTCAAGATGTAATGGTGTTGACCATTTATCGCACATCCTATTATAGCAGCCCTAGGAAACACACAATGTCATGTCAAGGACAGTTGGAATTTGGTAAGAAGATATCTAAATTCAAGGTTCCAGATAGATATGAATTTTTTAGTCTTGATGTCTTATCTCTCTTTACAAACATTCCACATGAACTTGTACTTGACGCTGTCAAGATTAGATGGAACAAATCAGAACTTCACACCAAGTTACCTTATGAATTTTTTATCAAGTTTTTGAAATTTTGTCCAGAGAATGCTTATTGTGTGTTCCAAAATAAATAATATAAACAGATCTATGGAGTACCTCCCGGTTTTTTGAAAAAGACTTGATTGGCCAATCAGGTTCGATCAGTCCCCACGGTGGGCGCTCTGGCCAATCACAGGCATCGCAGAGAGGTTAGCCCTGAAGCAGTGGACTGCAATGTTCACGAAATGTCGGCAAGATTCGTAGTTTTGCACACGATTGAAATCCGAAATACCTCCCTTCATCATAATGAATCATCGTGAAAGCATTAAATCTATAAATTTCAAGAGTATTTAAAATTTCGAGGGACTTCAAAGAATTTTGTAGGATTCCCAAAGAGTTCAAAAGATTTCTAGAGAACTTTGGAAAATGAATTAAATCAAAGGAAATTTCAAGCGATTCCTGGCGATTACAAACATTTCATGGGATTCTAAGGTATTTCAAGATATCTTACAAGATTTAAAGGATTTTATTAAATCCCCAGGGACTTCAAGGATTTCAAAGATCTCTAGGGATTTAATCGGGTTTTTCAGAGAACCTTAATGAACAAATGATGTATACTTATTTTAGTGGATTTTTACGATTTCTTAAGACTTCGAGAAATTTTCAGGGATTTCAATGATTTTCTATGGAACTTACGGAATAAAGAAAACCTCATTTCAAGGGATTCCAACAATTCCCAGAGTTATAATGAAATAAAAAGAAGTTCAAAGGACTTTAAAGATATGAAGTTATTTTAAGAGATTCCAAAGAATTTCTAAGACGATTAAAAAATGTCAAGGTATTTCAAAGAATTTTCTAGAATTTCGAAATATTTCAAGCAATTTCTAGAAAACTAAATCCTGGAGAATGAAATTGCAAGGAATTCCTAGCTATTGCAAAGGATTTAAGGGTTTTTAAGGTATTTAAAGAAATTTTCAAGATTTGTAGGGATTTGATCGTTTTTTTATAAAACTTTAATGAATAAGTGTAATTTAATTTATATTCAAGGGAATTCAAATGACTTATACTTATTTTAATGGATTATGACGATTTTCAAGAATTTAAAGGGATTTTAAGGGATATAAACAATTTCGAGAGATATATACGAACTGAAAAAATTTCAAAGTATTTGAGAGATTTTAAGTTATTTCAGAAGATTTTGAAGAATTTCAGGGCAGAAACATAATTTCAAGTGATTTCAAAGAATTTTGTCGGATTTCGAAAGATTTCAATGGATTTCTAGTGAATTAAATTTTAGGGAATGAAATCTGAAGGGGTTTCTAGCGATTCAAAAACAAAACATCCAACGAATTTTAAGGTATTTCAAGGAATTTCGCAACATTTAAAGGATTTGATTGAATGTCCAAGGGTTTAAAGATATCTGAGAGATTTCTAGGGATTTGAACGTTTTTTCTAGATATTTCCGAAGATTTCAAGAATTTTAAGGGATGTCAAAGAATTTTGTATGATTTTGAAAGGTTTCAAGGGATTTAAATTAATTTCACAAGATTTAACGGATTTTATAGGTCCTCCAAGTATTTCAAAGATTTCAGGAGATTTTACAAATTTCAAGGGATTTATAGAGAACTGCGGAGAATAAATTGAATTTATTTTATTCTCAGAGCATTTTAAATGACTTCTACAGACTTCTAACTATTTCAAAGATTTGCAAGATTTCAAAGGAAAACAAGGGAAGTTATACGATTTTGAGGGATTCCTACGAATTTCAATAGATTTGAAAGATTTTAATGGTTTTAAAAATATTTCCAAACGATAAAAGGATTTCAAGGGACTCCAAAGGATTTTTATGGATTTCAATGAAATGTCGAGCGATTTTAAAGATATCAAGGTAATTAACAAATTTTCACAGTGTAAAGTTTATCTGAGCACAACTGCTATTTTTGTGTACACACAAACCTCGGTTTTCGTCCAGTGTCGGGGGTTGTCTTCAAATTGCTTTGGTACCAAATCAGGAGGATTCAAACGTAAACATTCAGGGCCGTAAGAACCATTTCCTAATATTACGCAATCTCCGAACGTGAGTTCGAACCTGAGTACCCGCGCACTGTGCCTTTGTCTGTACGCTGCTGGTGTTTCACGTTTGGTTGAACACCGTCTCTTGCCCTGCGCGCCGGAGGAACTGCGTGGGCCAGCCGTTCTAGGAAGGCCGAAACCGGGGGGGACTCAAACCGCGATTTGAGTGTACTTCCAAATGAGATTGTGAGTGTTCTAAAGTAATTCGTTTCTTTGTAGTTTCTCTATTTTTGCATTAATTCTCTCAAAATTTTTCTATTGTTTATTCTAATGAAGATTATCTTATAATCCTTTTCTATATAATGATTTTCTATAATGAATTCCCTATAATCAACGGAATCTTTTGCAATTTCATGCAATTTTCTGCAATCCCATCCAACTTCTTGCAATCCCATGCAATTTTTTGCGATCCCATGCAATCTTGCAATTTCGTGATCTAGTTCACACCAGAAACCCAAGTAGTTAGACCCTCGGAACCACCTTACTTATCTACTAAGCTCTTCAGACTTCTAGTGCTTTTTCTTACTTTTCATACTATGATAATCGTTGACGCGTTCATGGCAAAGTGCAGTATGATTTTACCATATTGGTTGAGAACAGAAGGTCTGTGCGCCGACACATACTGCAGTATGTCGCGTGAATAATCGCTGAAACGAGGTATATTAAAAGTTGAACGTTTCCCTCGGTACAAACTTGTGGCAGGGTGCAAGATAGAAAGGAGAGAAACGAGAGAGGGAGTGACAAAGAGAAAAAGCGAGACGGGCGAATGTTATTAACACTATGCATCATATACCTACTATGTAACACTGTGCAGTCGAGCTCGACTACTTTTT
Source organism: Melikaiella ostensackeni (assembly GCA_032362435.1). Taxonomy (NCBI): domain Eukaryota; kingdom Metazoa; phylum Arthropoda; class Insecta; order Hymenoptera; family Cynipidae; genus Melikaiella; species Melikaiella ostensackeni. The sequence goes on from JAUMHM010000085.1 coordinate 35,026,654, forward strand.
ATTTGGCTGAAGATAAATCACGACACAGTACATCGAAATCTGACACTGCCTTTGCTAGCTCACTTTTAGCTATTAAACCATTAGACTAAATCAATTCTTTACATTTTCATTTTGAGTTTGGGTCTCGGATATGTTTCAGAGGATGAAAATAAATTTGAAACACGTAAATTTGTATAATGATCTCTCTATGTTATAAAAAGATGTCGCCGCCACCTTGTCGGGAATTCAAAATCCAGCCCTGGTCCAGCTCTGGCTTAGTCCTGGCCTGAGAAAGCCCTCCCACGAGATCCTCCAGAGCTTCCAATGGTTCCCTCCAGAGCCTCCAATGGGTCCCTCCAGAGCCTCCTATGAGGGCCTCCGGAGCCCCTTTTCCACTTATCCCTATCCATCCCTGCATGTTGCCTTCTCTAAGAAGGCTCCCCCAAAGCCGCCTCTTTCCATTTATCACTATCCAGTCCCTTTCCTCACGATGAATCCCTTTTCCACTTACCCCACCCATCCCTGCATATTGCCCTTTTTCGCGAGGCCCTCCCAGAGCCTTTATTTTCCATTTATCACTATCCAGTCGTTTTCTTTCCAATAATCCCTTTTCCACTTAACCCTATCCATCCTTGCATTTCGCTCTCTTTCACGAGGGTGCCCAGAGCTTCCCTTTTCCATTTATCACCATCCAGTCTCCCTTTCCAATAATTCCTTTTCCACTTAACCTTATTTATTCCGGCATATTGCCCTCTCTCACGAGGCCACCCAGAGACTCCCTTTTCCATTTATCACAATCCAGTCCCTTCCATTTCCAATGATCCCTCTTTCACTTAACTCTACCTATTTCTTCATATTGCCCTCTCTCATGAGCAGAGAGCAGACGAACTTAGTCTGTATTTACGCACCGAGCCTAGGCTTGGCTCCCTCGTTGCAGAGAATCGCTGCATGGAGAGAGTGGTGGGAGAGCGGGCGCGAGCATACGACGCCTCGTGTCGGGCACGCACGATCACGCACTTTTTCTAGCGCCCCCCTCTATACCTAACCACCATTTTTTACTCATTCGATGCGCGGCTTCTTCGATTGTTAACATATACTTCGCTGCAATTTAATGTTTTAGGTTGTTTTACAGATGCTGTATGAAAATAATAATGGATGCAGATTTTTAAAATGACGGAAAAGAAAAAGATTCATCTCAAGAATTATGGGAAGAAAATGTTGGAAGTTTTAAGGTTAAAAGATTTTGCAACACAACCGAAGATCAAAATGAATTTAATAGAGGTCTATGTGAGATGTTTCTGGGAGCTGATACTCCATTAAAAAGGGTTAATAATCCTCTCGTTGAAGAATTTATTCCGACTTATACACGTAAGAAAAGTTACTTATCGACTTCTGAAGAACTTAGTGCAGCAAGTAACGTGACTATAGCAGACCTCTTTCACGATGCAATGCAGTTGTTATGGCCTGATAATATTCAACACGATCGAGTTTTGTTATTTGTCAGATGCAGTACCGTATATGGTTAAAGCTGCTGGAGAATAAAAAAAAATGTTTTTGAAAATATTGCATATTACGCGTGTTGTACATGGTCTCGACCTTGTTGCTGAAGCAATTCGTCTGCTTTATGAAACAGTAAATAGTTTAATCGCAAATGTGAAAAAAGTTTTTTTGAAGTCTCCTGAACGAATTGCATGTTTCCGCGAGATGAATCCAGAATCTGCTCTTTACTGCTGAGGGCCCCCAGAGCTTCCCTTTTCCATTTATCACTATCCCGTCCTTTCCCTTTCCAATAATCCCTTTTTCACTTATCCTATCCATCCCTGCATATTGCCTTCTTTCACGAGGACGCCCAGATCTTCCCTTTTCTACACATCGCTTTCCAGTCCTCTCCCTTTCCAATATAATAGATATAGATTATCCCTTTCCAATAATCCCTTTTCCACATGTCCCTATCCATCCCTGCATACTGCTTTTTCTCACGAAGGACCGTAGAGCCTCCCTTTTCCATTTTGCGTACTTCCATTTATGTCCATCCAGTCCTTTCCCTTTCCAATAATTTTTTTTTCCACTTATCCTATTCATTCTTGAATATTGCCCTCTTTCACGAGGTCACCAGAGTTTGCCTTCTCCATTTATCACTATCCAGTCCTTTTGCTTTCTAATAATCTCTTTTTCACTTAACCGTATCTATTCCTGCATTATGCCCTCTCACAAGGGCCCCCAGAGCTTCCCTTTTCCAATTATCGCTTTCCAGTCCTCTCCCTTTCCAATATAATAAATATAAATTATCCCTTTCCAATAATCCTTTTTGCACTTATCCTATCTGTCCCTGCATATTGCTCTGTCTCACGAGGGCCCCCGGAGCTTCACTTTTCCATTTCCAATAATCGCTTTTCCACTTACCCCTCTTCATCCATACACATTGCCCTCTCGTACAAGTGCCCCTAGAGCTTCCCTTTTCCATTTATTGCTATTCACTCTTCTCCCTTTTCAATAATCGCTTTTTCACTTATCCTATCTGTCCCTGCATATTGCCCTCTTTCACAAGGCCCTCCAGAGCTTCTCTTTCCCTCTTATCGCTTTCCAGTCCTCTCCTCTTGCAATATAATGAATATAAATCATCCCTTTCCAATATTCTGTTTTTCACTTAACCTTATCCATCCCTACATATTGTCTTGTCTCACGAGGGCCCACAGAGCCTCTTTTTTACATTTTGCGTATTTCCATTTATCGCTATCCAGTCCTTTCCATTTCCAATAATTTTTTTTCCACTTATTCATCCCTGCATATTACCCTCCTTCACGATGCCCCCCAGAGGCTCCCTTCTCCATTTGTCACTATCCAGTCCTTCTATCTACTATCTATTCCTTCTTATTGCCCTCTCCCGAAAGGGCCCCCGGAGCTTCCCTTTTCCATTGATTGCTATCCAGTCCTCTCCCTCTCCAATAATCCCTTTTCCACTTATCCTATCCGTCTCTGCATATTGCCCTCTTTCGCGAGGCCCCCCAGAGCCTCCCTTTTCCATTTATCACTATCCAGTCCTTTTCCATTCCAATGATCAAAAAGTTTTAGGACTCGTCACCGTGTAGCGCTCTCGTTCGGCCGATTTCAATTCCTTTTTTTTGTTGTGTTGGTAGAAGTGTCATTGACGTTCTGCCAAATTTTCAGCTTGATAGCTTGACATTTCTTGAAGTGACACCGTATTGTGTACATCTATCTTTGTGTGTGGTTTTGATTTTTCACAAAAAAAAATGTCATCGACTTTGCATCAACGA
>JAUMHM010000085.1:35042942-35055021 GCA_032362435.1 Melikaiella ostensackeni
GGTTAGCCCTGAAGAAGTGAACCGCAATGTTCACGAAACGTCGGCAAGATTCGTAGTTTTGCACACGATTGAAACCCTAAACACCTCCTTTCATTATATTTAAGTAAAACAAATCTTTCGGTAAATTGAGTTAAGTATTGACTCCTTAATTACAAGAAATCTTAAGTATTCTAAAACCACCCACAAAATTTGATCTTGGCACTATGATCTATTTCCTTTATTTTCCGTATTCTGTGCACACAAAACTTGTAATAATTTTTTCAGTTTTTTCCAATTCTACAACTAGTTAAAATTTTAACCTGATACTTATCATAAAATAAGGTTGCCAAAAGGTTTTACATACATTCAGGTAAAAGGAATGATACCCCTGTTTGCCTACAAAAAATGGTATTCTGAGGAAAATGCCATATGGACAATATGTGCATTCTGTTATTATATACCATTGAGTACTTTGTTTACATTTTTCTCTAATCTGATGATTCTTACAGATGTTTTTGATTTCAAATATATTTAATCTACTTTCAGTCTACTATACATTTGCTTTTTCTAAGTATACTGTTAGTATAATTAAAATGTCATTCTAGTACTTATTACAAATATAATGAGGTTGCCAGAAGGATGTACAGAATTTAAGGTAAAATAATTGAATGCAATTCAAATTAAATTTCATAATTGAATGTAAAAATATTTTACATCTTATGATTGTCTCTTTGGACTAAATTCTAAATCTTGATATTTGTCACTAAGATTTTCTGTATAGTTTCCCAGAATCACTTTATGGTTCTTTGGATTGTGTCCAAAATCATCATGATGTTCTTTAGTTCTAGTTGAAAGTAATATGCCTGCTTGGCCCGCAAAACACTTGCCACAATTTAAGCAAACAATTTTATTTACTATATTAGTCAGCTGAGAGTTATCAAGGAAATTTTTTTCCCAATTTAATAAGCCTGTCAAGTTTGAAATTAACCCTAAAACTGTTTTGATGTTAAAATCACTCTATATTCTTTTAATTTGAGATGATAGTCTACCATGCAAAGGTATTAAAACAAAATATTTTAAATCCATATTATAAATAGGATACAAATTTAATCAGGGGGACTAGATATTTGATTTGAAAAATGTAATCCTTTATTTTGAGAAATTAAATTTTAGTTAATTTTTTTCCATCAATCGAAATGGTATGCATTCTTTCGTTTGGCCTCCGAACGCTCCACCATTGCACTATTTTCTAGTAGCAATGATGATTTTCGTTCTTTTCTTATTATGAGTGTCGCTTTGCCACGTCTCAATTGCATTTGATAATAATTATGTATCTTAATTGCAAGAATTGTTCTTACTACCCGTTTTGAATTGCGCGCCAACTGCGGTTAACCAGCGCGCGGTGCCAACTAAAGCGCCATAGCACAGGGTGCCCACATTGGCATCACTGTATCTCTGTCGCATCATTTTCACGTTTTGCTCTCTCTCTCTCTCTCGATGTTGAACCTCAAAATGGAGTAAAACGTATGTTTTGACTCCATTCTTCATTTAATTTGAAATCTTCATAACCAGTTACACAATCTATAATGCGTTTTTGTTTTTAAAAAACAACCATCGAACATAACCACTCCTTGATAAGAGATCTCATAGAGGATGATTCCAATATAAAACTCTTTGTAGAATGGATTTATAAAATTGAGTAATTTGAGTAATGTTCCTGATGAGGAGAGCATGTTGACTCTCGAAACGTCGTATTAGAAATTCATCTAATAAATGATCTTATCAACACCATTGAGATCTTTTTTGCTCTAAAGGATGTCATTCCACATTAGGGAAATTCTTTATTAATTATGAACGAAAGAATGTTTTTTGCTACGTCATGAATGCAGAAATCGAGAATGGTGATCAAAGCAAAGGCTCAACTTTGGACACAGTATGTTTAGTGATTGCGGTGACAGTATTGCGGTCATCTGTCAATAGCACAGTATGGACGCGACAGATCGAGTGTAGCCACAAAGACAAACCGGCTTCCATCCTGGCTTGTCTGTGGTATTCGCGACTGTCAAACTCGCAGAATAATTCGGACAGATTGCTCCGCTCTTCGGTTCTCGAGTAATGTCCCAAATGACTTCCCCAGTGGCGTAATCATACCTACATATGTATGAGCGTCATAGGTGGAGGTAACTATTTAATGAATTATGCAGATGGCAGAGGCAAACATTAGACGAGGAAACATCGATTATTAATATGAAAATACATTAACTATTGATGTTTTTGAATTTAAGAAATTAAATTTCGAATAAATCGATATTGAAATTATATATATATATATATAAAGCAATTTTCCACACTTTTTTTATTCATGCCGCCCAACAACTTTCCGTCCTCTATTTTTCTTCCTCACCCCCGTAGATCATCACTCCTTTTCACATCACTCACCCTGCACTCCCTCTCATCTTCACACTCTCTTCTCCCATATCTTTCTTATCGCCCTAACCCTACACACTTTTACCTTCTCCTTTTTCTTTCATCCTTTTACATTTTTTTTTCACTTGAATCCCCCTTCACACGCTCTACTTCCCTTACCAATAATTCACAACCTTTGATGAGACGCTATTAGTTTTTCACTCTACACGTACAGTCACTATCGTCTTTTTCCTTTTCTTATTGCCTTCTTCTTCGTGATTCTCTCGTTCCATTGACCTCCCCTGTTTCTCCTCTCCCCGAGCCATCTCGTTCACCCTTCTTCACTTTCCTAGCCTGGGATTATCTCCAGCTAGGGACACGGTCGAGTCAGACTGCTTCGTCCCCTCTGCCACAAAAATTTCTCCTCCCAGTACACGCGCCACACACCGTTGTGTGACATCTCTCTTTCTCTCATTTTCTTTTTCCTCCTTGCACCCCTCCACCATCTCCTCTTCCTTGCCTACTGCCTCCATTGACTGCTCACTCCTCTCATCCTTCTCCTTTTTCCTTCATGCATTGCTCCACCATCACCTCTTCCTTACCTGCTGACTCTGTCGACTGCTCACCCCTCCTCGCTTTTCCCCTTTGTTCAACACCCGCGATCTCACGCTGAGGTTCTCTTCTTCTTCCACTTTTAACACTATCATGTTTTTTTGATTTTCACTCCATCTCCACCGCGTATCACCAATCTTCACATCGTGTCTCCTTATCTTTATCTCCAACCCTCCCTCCTTCCATCTTTTCGCCTTTCCTTTCATCTTTTCGCCTCTCCTTTTATCCATTCTTGCACCTCTTTCTCACTCTCTGTCAACATGTCATACAAATATACTCCTTCTTCTTTCACGCCCTTCCTTCTTCTCATTATCTCTTCTTTGATCCTCCTTGGACCCATTTTTAGTAATACCGTACCTTCGTTCCACTTCCATTCTTCTATATTCGGTGTTATCTTTACTTTTAACGTTCTTATTCCTACAATAACTTTGTCCACATTATCGCCCCCTATAGTGTCACTAAACACCACTATCATATTTTCCTGCTTCACTCTTTCCCTTCTTTCCTCCCGAAGATCATCCGTTAGTCTTCTAGAAGCATTTCTCCACGTTTCTCCCTCCTGCTCTTTTTTCTCCTCATCTTCTACATTGTCTCTTGAATTCCCATCTTCATCATTTTCCGTCTCTTCTTCTCGTGTCTCACCCATCCGATCCTCCTTTATCTCCTTCTGCTCTCGGACTTCCTCTGTACGCCAACTTCCCTTCCATTCCAATCTCAGTTTTCGTATCTCCTGTTGCAATTCATTCATCTTTTCATCCAATGACGATTCGGTGTTCATTTAAGACCCCTTTCAAGACGTGAAAAGAAATGTATTGATCATAATTTTGATTGAGACAGTGTTGACATTTTACGTTAAGGGAAAGTAATGTGAGTATGAGAAGATTCATAGAAATGCTTTACATTGAAGAACAAAGAGGGTTATCTATAGCTTTAAAAACCTATTTAGAGAAATCAAATGATAGTTATTATAGTACAATTAATTACACAGCCATACAGAAAAAAGTCTGGTACTTTTGACGAGACACATGTATTTCTATGTATTCTAAGTCACTGAATCCGAATCTGAGGTCAAAATAGCGTTTTTCACGATTGGCTTTCGACATAACCTCAAAAAATCGTATTTTTGAGCATATGATGGTGAAACATGGATTTATTATAGACTCCAAGCTTCTAAATCCCTAAGTAGTATCAGTTCAGTGATATAACTAGAAAATCTAGAACATAACCCAATAACAAGATTTTCCGAGCGGTGCTTTGCAGGACAAAATTAGATTTGTGTACTTTCAGGCATCGAATCCGATACGTGAGTCAAGTTAGAGTTTGTTTTGCATGAATGTACACCCTGAATCAAGATCAGTGGATTCTCACTCATTCCTCAGTAACACACTTTTCGTTGATGAATCAGTGGAATTTCTAACAGTTGATTAGATATAGTAGACCATACATGACGTGGCCTTTATATATAGTTCTGCATACCACCGACTTTCGATGCAAGAACAGCTATTTGTTCTTATTATAACACACTCTTTTGGATTCGAAAGATCTTCGTAGCGGCATTTTTCTTTTGTTCTGAGGCAAATCTCTTTTTAACATCCAACAGTAGTCCGCCATCATATTTTCATTCTATCTGCCTTGATATCTTTGATCCATCACTTTGATATCTTGATGGAACCTTTCGCCCTGTTCTTCACTGTAGTCCCCAAAGTTTTGAGGGAAGTATTCAACATGAGAATTCATGAAATGTAGCTTCAAACTAATTAAACATTTCTATTTTTTGGAAGTACCGACCATTCTCGAGACCTGTTTCTGCCATTCTGGGCTTTTAGCGTTTCCGAGAAATTGTTCAGCGACGTTTTTGTAATTAAGCCATGCTTTTTTCTCAGTTAAAGGCATTTTAGTCACAAAAACGTCGTCCTTCAACAGTTTTCCAATTTGAGGTCCACCGAATATTCTTTCTTTTAACTTAGCATCGGACAACTAAGAAAACTCAGACATTATATACTGAAAACATTTTTGATTCTTGCTGAATGAGCTATTGGTATCGATGCATACTCGTTTGTGTTGTGCAATAAAACGCCCTTCAGGCTTCGTTTAGAAGTGTCTATGAATAACCTCCACCCTCCCTCTTTGTAAACTCCTGGTTTCAATTCGTTTATAAGTCCATTAACATTCGTGCAAGACTGAAGAGAGTTTTCGATCAAAATGAAAATATTTCCGAAAATTCTGTTCTGTGTTCCGATAAACACTAGACTTCGTCCCATTTGCTAAATTTCCTTCTCCTTTCAAAGCTGAAGCAAGGTGCTCAGCGTCATCCTTAGGCAATCCCAAATCTTGAATTGAGGAATTCAATTCCTTTTGGGACCACCTCTCTGAATGTCACATTTTTGTGTCATATGTAGTGTACTCGTCATCAGATGTTTCACATTCAGTGTTGGAATCTTCACTACTGCTTGTGAAATAGTCTGTCTCATGTTCCGGAACTGCCTTCTCTTTTTTAGTATTTAAATGAAAAGTGCCAGCGTCTACTGGAATGCCTGCAGGTCTTTTCATTTGTGGTCCTATCACCGAAGAGACTCCGTTATAAGTTATTGATTTTTCATTAAAAATACCCCACTTTTTCACATCGCTCATGCAGAAGTAACAATCCCCTTCATTTTGCGGTTTTCTCCAAATTGCTGGTACAATAAACTTCAAGCTTGCACTGCTTTCACTTTCTTCGCATTTGTACAACATTAAATTGCAAGTGGAGCATATTATATGAGGAGCCCAGCTTTCATCTCGTTCTGGAAACTTAATGTTGAAGTATTTTGCATACATGTGCCGAATTTTCCCAATAATGTTCTTCTGATATTCTGGGATTTCATACTTCGTACAAATGTAACAAAACTGATTTTGATTGTTATTACAACCATGCGTTTTTTTCAAGTTTTTTGTTTTGAAAGCCATGCTTATTTCAATCCCCGCACATTAAGGATCCTGGCCCGATTGCAGGGAAGTCCACTGTCCTGGGATGATGACCCTCATACCTCCCCAGGGCTAAGTATGAGGGCCTTCCGAATTTTATGAGGACAATGTCAATTCATTACCACATACACTACAGCTTCATTCTCACACGTTAACGTCCCCCTGCAGGGCAGCGCGCCTTCGCTGGCTTCGTTACCGACTGGGCTGGAAGGTGAATCATTCTACACATCTCATTCAGAGCAGTTGTCATCACTTCCAGTACCTAAGGCAGTATCAGGTAATGACAATGGATATTTAAGTGAATTCAATGGATGCAAATGAATGGACACTCCAGTCCGAAGATTTATGATTGAATCATAACACGAGAGGTTCAGAACTCATTCCAGAAGAAACGCAGTAAGCTTACTCACGATAAATGTGATGAGAAATACTTCTCTAAGAGAAGATTGTTTTAATACAGTATGTTCTCGGAATAATGTAACAGATTTGTTCGTTACTATGCAGATTTGACTCAAAAACTGAATTCTATGGCTCAAAATCCATAAAAATGCAATTCTTGCTTACAAGTTGCTGCTGGAAGAATTTTTTTTGAAGTTGTGTCATGGAATTGTCAGTTATACAACTAATCTGGCTCTATTCTTGGAATCAGCAGCTTGAATCCAGTAAAAAAAACGTGTTTTTCCATCACATATTCAAAAGTGCGGTTTTTTAAGGTTATGTCAGTTATACCAGATTGCCGGTGTTATTTAAAATATTCTCTTTCGATAAAAGGGCGAAATAATTGAGATTAAATTCGTTATTAAGTAACTGGTGTAATTCTTTTAAATGATTACCGTGTAATGTTGTCATCTTAGAATACAAAAGTATTGAGTGAAAAATATGTATTCAAATTATTGTCAGACTATTACTGTCCGTGCTCTGCAATTCGATTCTCTCGATTCCAATCATTACCTTTAGAGAAGACAACAATTTTCTTTCTTTCGCTAATTTTTTTAAGAAGAGAATTGGTTGGCGCTCAACAAGTCATTCACATTTAGCTCAATAAAAATGATTTATATAGTTGAAACTGAATATCTTTAAGATGAAAAATCGCTCCAAAATAATTAAAGGGTAATAGTATGTTCATACATTGTGCAAGCGTTGTTACCCTCCTGACAGAAACTCCTAATTTTAGCTTGTCATATGCGGTGCAGGATGGGTCAGCGACTGTTACCTTTTATACGAGTATGCACCTTTGTTGTTGACTTATGCTGACACAGCACAATGTTTAAAATTGGTTACTTAGAAGGCATGTAACGCGATGTGTTTCAGAGGGACCAACCTTCAGCGAGCCAATATCAAACGTGACGGTCCCAGTGGGAAGGGAGGCTGTACTCGCTTGTGTCGTTGAAGACCTCTCTACCTACAAGGTAATCTGTCAACTACCTATTTTATGTCTTCCTCCGTTCTTGTTACATTTAAAATTTGACTTTCTCTTATAAAAGATCAACATTCAATCAATAATGGTTCTTCAATTCTTCTATTATGAACCTTTAAAAAAATATACAAAAATAAAAATATTTTAGGAAAATTCACCATTGGGCAAGTCAAGCATTGCGAAAGCGACATACGTAGTTTAAGTTAAATGCGTCAGTTTAAGCCGAGAGATATCACGTAGTCAAGAGTCTAGTAGTTGGAGCATTCTGTCACGCTTGCAGCTCTCCTAACCCCATCCTTAAGTTCAACCCAAAAGGGTGAGAATTATATAACGCCAGTCTAAAGTTATTGCTACGAAAGTTCTGAACCCTAACATTCGTTTGCATATTAGAGAACGAAATTGATGGAATTTCAAGGGTTAGATGTTTTTATTGAAGTTTGGATTCTCTACATTGTATTTCATTTAGTTTTTTGTACTTTAATCTAATTTGGGAAAAAGGGTGACATTTGAACCGGATGCTAAAACTGATATAAAGTGCAGCTCGACTAAAATTCTAGAAATTAAAGTCTGAAATATTTTTATTTTTAGTTTCTAGTAACATTCTCCAGAAAGGACAAAATAAAATCATTTTAAAATTGATCAAGTATCCGGTAATATACTCGATCTAAAATTTTTATTTGTGACTAAATCAGATATTGATTCACTTAAACACTAGTGATGACTCTGTTATGAATGTTGTAATTTTTCCTTTTATTTGACGTGTTACGATCAAAACAATTCCATAATCTCACCATGAAAAACTTTTTAAGAGTCAAGGAACTCTCTTGAATCACAATCACCCTAGTGCATCGTGATTAAAGGTGTGAACAATCAGAACTTGGACGATTTGAAACTTTAGATAGATATTGCAGAACTTGAGAATGGCGAGAACCGAGATCAAACTCTGAATTTCTGAATCCTAAGTGACCACCATCTCGCTTTCTTCTTGAGCAGATCCATTAAGCAGTTTTTCGAAAATTGAAATCTATAATGAATTACATTTATAGTCAAACACTGCCAAATCATTTTCTAAGCATGATAATATGATTACTAATTGTTTGAGTGGGCAATTTTGCTATTTGGTAGTAAAATGAAGATATGCAGTAGTAAATTGTCACTAAGTACAAAAAAGAGCTACAAGGAGTCCTTGTCTAGAATAATCATGTATTCTTGATCTTTGTAGATTGTCGGTGCAATTCTTAACCGATTTCAATGAAACTTGGCAGTTGGGTGACCAACCATTAGGAAATAAGCTTGGGCGAGATTTTATATTAATGTCTTAGAAACTGTGAGATTAAAATAGAAGGAAGACATAAAAACAACCAATTTTCGACTTGTGTTCACATCTCATCCTAATTTATCGAACAGACTAATGCAAAATATGAACGAGAGATCAGTTGCAACAGATGCCCGATACATCTTGCAGGAATTTTCGATATCGTGAATAGTTTTTAAATTTTGACGTATTTATTGTAAAATATAAACGTTCAGAGATAACAAAAATAGTAAAACTTTGTAAACTATTCAAAATATTTTAAAAAATTTGCAATATGTATCGAGAATATGTTACTACCTTCTGATTAAAGTTTGTTAAAAATAGGTTGGGTAGATGTGGCTGCAGAGGTGAGCACAGGTGAAAAGTTTAATTTTTTTACAATAATTCAACAGTGATACATATTTCATTCAAACGTCTTGACTAATATTTGACCTTGAAATCTATGGCAACATTTTTTCGATATGTGTATTAAAAAATACGATATCCTCATTAATTTAAGACTGTAGTTAATCGTATTTCATATTAAAAAATCGATTTGCTCACCTGTGCTTGCCTCTAAATTCTGATTTATCAAATCAATTAGTACAAAATTTTAACAGGAAGTCAGTAACAGCTGCTTTTTGAAAAATCTTGCAGAAATTTTTGCTTCCTTGAATAGTTTCTAATATTTTACGTATTTAGTATGAAAAATAAAAATTCAAAGATGACAAAAATGGTAAAATTTTAAAAACTATTCAAAATATCGAAAATTCTTTCAATATGTATGAAGAATGTATACTATAGACTTCTCATTAGAATTGTATGTAAGTCGGTTGGGTTGATTATGCTGCAGAAGTGAGCACAGGTGAAAAGTTTAATTTTTACAATAACTCAACAATAACGCATTTTTATCCAACCTTCTTGTCTAATGTTTGACATACAAATCTATAGTAACATGTTCTAGATGTAATTGATGTCTTGAAATTTATAATCAATATTTAAACTCCTTTTCTTAATTTGTAAAGATTATGATTATGAAGTTTACATAAAATAGATGATGCTCCTTCGTGATGATTCATTTAGTTCTATTTGAATTTTTGTTTAGAATTTTTGGTGATAAAGAAAAAAGGTTCGTCTATCGGAAGTATCGTTTAAGTTTGGTAAGCCTAGCCACCCTTTCCAGAGAATAAATCGAATAATCAAGTTTAGTAAATCAGTAATTCAATTAAATTTAAATTGATTGAGCGTACCTACCTCATTTGAAAAAAAAAATACAAAAAAATATTAGATCCCACCAGAATCATCTACGATGCAAAAAATTTGCCAAGTACAACTACATGAATTTGTGAAATCAAAGTAAGTTAGCTAGTTATTTATTTCGAAAATGAATTTTCAAAAGCCATTTGAGACATCTTGAAACTTTGCGGGATTAAATGTACTTTTCTATGTATGGGAGATTGAGGATATAATATAATTCCGCCAAGTTTTGAAATGTGTAAAATAGCTTTTCAGAATTTATTTTTCGAATTTCTATAAGGTTCTTTATATAAGAAGTTTCTTATTATATATTTTTTCATGAATATTTGTTCTCAATAAAACTGTCACTAAGTAACTCTAGAAAGACTCCTTTTATTGTTTGATTTATTCATTGATTTTTTTATTGTTTAAAGATTGTTTTCATCATATAGGCTAAAACAATCAATACACTAAAAGAAACGTCCGTAAGTTAAGTGAGATACTTTTCTGACTTTCTAACATGCTCTTGAATGAATGAGTATACCTGTAATAATTGAAAAAATAAAATATAAAAATACAGAATGACCATTCATATAAGAATCTCATTGTTCAAAAGCAATTTTGTATTGTTAATTATAAATGAGCAATTAGACAAAACAGTTTGACACACTTTCATTGATAAATTTTAAATTTTGATTTTGAAAGTCAGGAGCGCAAAGAAAAATTGCAATGAAAGTTTAAACAGTATTGAAAGATGACAAGGATGCCATGTGTTTATTCCAAAAGCTTCGAGATTGAAATTCTTCAATAGAAATACTTTCTAAATTTGAATTAATAAGATTTCAATGTTCATAAGTGAAAATCCTTAGTCTGTTATCAGATTCAATGACCCATTTCTAGCTATGTATTTCAAGTAGAGATATTGCGTTATAAATTAGTGAAACTCTAGAGAGTGAGCTTTTAATTTCCAATCAATTTTGAAATTAAAATTCTTTTAAACTTGATTCTTCTTCGAGTTTAATATCTTTTATATTCGTAGTTCATTCATTCCTTCAAATCAACTTTATCATAATAAATGATTATCAGTTTTCAATTTGTTTGTTCATTATCAGTTTTTAATTTGAAACCGTTTAATATTTCATACGTGCCTACACTACATGCATTAATTGAGCTCGGAACTTAGTGCGAATTTTGTAGATATTCTAGGAAAACCATAAACCGAAAGCAAATGAATTAAAGTTCCAGTATATATATGTCAGTCGACTATCACAAGTCATGATCTCAACAACTAAGTTTTTCGAAAATTGCAACGAATTCCCGTCTTCCGTATGAGAGTATATAACTCTTTAGGAATGAAGAGAATACATGACGTACCACTTAGCCAGATTTCTCTCACGAAGTTGCGATACTCTTCTACCCTCGCTCTGGCCTACACCAGCTTGTAGCAGTAAAAGTGCACTTGACACTGCTTGCCTGCTGGGCTACTTTAGAAGTGCTCTTGACACTCTAGCAGTAGATTATTACGTTACTGTATTCAAAATGAGTGCTCTGACCTGTGGTTTTAGGTCAATAAAACTAAATCCGTCTAGGCGCATTTTAAAAGTTCCTTCAGTTAGCCAAAAAGGAGCCCTGTGAAAGCATGATATTACACCTCAAGTATCTTTCCCTAAAGAATTTTACGAAAATCGCGGTTCGAGATGCTTCGTATCGCTATTCAAAAGAAAAAGGAAAATACTTTTAAAAATTACGTCAGTTTGTTCCACGCGCTTATTTTTCAATATATTTCAATGCGTTTTCATTATTCCTACGTGTACTTTCGCAAATTTATGGAAATTTATGGAACCTTCTGGAAACTTGTGGGAGTTTATGGAAAATTTATAAAAAATTTTGAATGTATGGGGAGTTTTGGAAGGCTTTGGAAGTTTGTGGAAGGTTTTGGAAATTCATAAGAATTTTTAAAAATTGAATTTTTGAAATGAAAATTTATGAAAGTTTCTAAGATAATCAATTCTCACTAGGGTTGACAATTCTTTTCACATTTATGATGTAGTGAATGGTCTCTTCCCATCTTAGAGGCCAAACTGCAGGAAACTGGAGGTCAGTTACACCAGCCCCCCCCAATCATAATTTTAGAATTTCTTCAGCACACTGAATTGCGCCGCAAATGCGCT
>JAUMHM010000085.1:35055870-35067484 GCA_032362435.1 Melikaiella ostensackeni
CAGTGTTATCGGTTCGGCAGATGAGGTATTTGGTTTTAGTTGGTATACTTAGACCCGTCCCAGGAGACTCCAACACTACGTCTTTAAAAGATTTCTCCCTTTTTCCTCCTCATAAAAAAAATTCAATTGTTAACTTTTTCAATTATGAAATCATTCAGTTTACAATGTGTAATTGTAAATTCTTTTACCATAAAATTTTTCATTCCAGATCTTCATTTTTAAGGGTGAATTTTCAACTAAAAGAATTAAAAAATGTATTTTTGAAGACCTAAACAAGAAGAAATGAATAGCGTTTGAAATAAAAATTTTTTAACAAAAAACTTTTCAAGTTAATTAACTGTAAATATAAATTAATTAATGTTTTTTAATATTGAACTGTATTTTGATTATTCGAAATAAGTCAACAATTTATTGAGTTTACAGGACGATTCTGAATCTGTTGTTCCAAATAAAACAGTTTACCGATATTAACCTTCAAAATTATCAGATTTACAATTAAATGCTTGTATTTGATTTTTAATAATATGCAAATGTTGTTTCATTCTAAAATATTTTATTTTTAACCAATTCGATTTAAAAATTTTTAACTGAGAAAAGTATTTTTTTAATAGTTAGCAATGTTTGACTGTTCATTTAGAATGAATAATTATTAATGAGATATTTAAAACTAAACAATTTGAAGTTGAATTATTTAAGACAGAATGTCTTGAATCGTTAAAATTTCATAGAGCTAAACTTAAACTTTCAATGTTACAATGTTACTTTAATGCTCTATTTAAAATTCTTTTAATTATATGTGAATTCGTTGAACTTCGATGTATAAACAACAGTTGAACAATTCTTCATTCAGAAAAAACTCAAGTAAGTTGAAGAAATATGTAGATGTTTTGGAAAGATTCAAACTCAATTCAGAACTTGAGAAGATTTTAAAAGATTTAAATCAAAATGTAAGTATTAGAAAAACATTTCAACTATAAATTCGATCAATTTACAATATTTTATCATTCAATTTTAACTTTATATTTTACAGGTACGCTTGTTTTGGACTGAATAAAAAGTTTATTAACAATATGAATAATTTTTTATATAAAGAAATGCTTAAAAAATTACTGTACTTAGATTATTGAAAAACGTTTGTCAATAATTATTAGCAAAATATTTCTAAAAATTAATAAAATATCGATATTATTGAAAATATCGATATTTTCAAGTCGATATATCGTTGATATCGATATTTTATTGCTGGATATATCGATATGAAACATATCCCATCCCCACTTATTGTAAGTATTCGTAAGATTTCCAGTGACTTGAAAGGATTTCAACAGATTTCAAGGGATTATAACCTATTTCAAAGGATTACGAAGTTTTTTAAAGAACTACAAAATTTTTATGGAATTTAACCAGATTTCTGAAGCTTTTTAGGGGCTTCATGGGATTTCAAAAGATTTCGATAGATTACAAAAGTTGTAGAGTATTTCAAACGATTTAAAAGGATTACTAAAGATTTCACAGATTTTAATGGATTTTGAAAGATTTCAACAATTTTAAGAAATTACCTAGTATAATTTCAGAGAGAATCTCAATTGGTCGAGGAATTTTATAAGCTTCATATGGAAATCCAGGAGTTAAATCAAGTTTCAAGAGATTCTATGGGATTTCACAAGATACCGAAGTATTTTGATGGATTTTTAGAGATTTTGAGAGATTTTAAAGAATTGAGAACGATTTCCGCAGATTACAAAAGATTTTAAGGGATTTTAAGAGATTTTAAGAGATTTCGAAATATCTCAAATTATGTCACGAGATTTGAAAGGATTTTCGAGGATTTAAAGATATACCAAAGTCATATCAAGAATTTCAAAGGATGTCAGGCGATTTTAATTGCATTACGAAGATTCGAAGGGATTTGAAGTATTTGTATTTGCTTAGTACAATTTTAGAGAGAACCTCAATTACTCAAGGAATTTCACAAGATTTTGAGTTCTTTCAAGGAGTTGCATCAGATTCCAAAAGATTTTATGGGATTTCAAGAGATACCGAAGGATATCAACGGATTTTTAGGGATTTGAAGTAATTAGGCACGATTTACACAAATCACAAAGGATTTTGAGAGATTTCAAGGGATTTCAACTGGATATTGAAGATTTGAAAGGATTCTAAGTCAATTTTTCAAGGCATTTTACAAGGCTTCAGGGGGCTTTAAGGAGTTTAATCGCAGATTGCAAAGGATTTCAATGGATTTTGAAGGGATTTCAGGGATTTTCAAAGATTTCAAATTATTTCAAATTGTGTCACGGGATTTCAATGGATTTTCAAGAATTACATGATATACCAAAGTACTATCACGAATTTCAAAGGATGTCAAGTGATTTTATTTGTATTACGAATATTTGGAGAGATTTGAAGGAATTGCTTAGTACAATTTCAGAGAGAATCTCAATTTTTTAAGGCATCTTACAAGATTTTAAGGGGCTTTGAGAAGTTATATCGCAGATTACAAAGGATTTTAATGGATTTCAAGGGATTTTGAAAGGTTTAAAATAATTCTGAATCAAGTCGCGGGCTTTCAAAAGATTTTCAAGGATTTCAAGATGTACCAAAGTAAGATCATGAATTTTAAAGGATGTCAAGCGATTCTAATTGGATTACGAAGATTTGAAGTGATTTTGAAGAATTTCACAACATTTCGAAAGATTTCACGGGATCCCGAAAGATTTGCTAAGATTTCAATGTATTTTGAGGGATTTTAACTGATTTTAAGAGATTTGAAGTGGTTACGACGATTTGACGGGATTTCAAAGTATTTTAAAAGATTTCAAAAGATTCCAAATTATATTCTCGGATTTCAGAGGATTTCATCAGATTTCCGCAGATTTGAAGAATTTCATGAAATTTCTGAGTATCATAAAGGATTCTAGGGGATTTCGTTGAACTTCAATGGCCTTAAAAAGATTTTATTGAATTTGAAAATATTTTAAGGGATTTCAAGAGATTCGGAAAGATTTCCACGGATTTGAAAGATTTCAATGAATTTCAAAGTGGTTTCGAAAATTTCAAGGGATCTTGTAATACTTCGAAGTATTTGACGGAATTCAAAGAATTTTAGCCGATTCGGAGGGATTTTAAGGGATTTACACGCATTCGAAAGAATTCTAAGGGATTCTTATGGGATTTTGAAGATTTCAAGCGATGACAAGGATTTCAAAAGATTTCAGGGAATCTCAGAGAATCTTAAGAGATTTCCACAAGGTTCGACAAATTTCAAAGGATTTACAATATTTTCAAAAGAATTCACGGAATGTCAAGGGAATGCAAAGATTTACAGGGATTCCACGAGATTTCATGAAAGGTATACACCAGATGTCCAGAATGGTGAACTCCTTGGCTCTATATTTATTTGACGTATGTAATATGAAATATTACACAGTGAAAAAGAAATAAAACAAATAATGATATAATGTGTATAATAGCTTAAGAAATAATTTTCACAGCCAAAACTGGTCTCAGTTAGCATATTTGAAAAAAAGTAATAAAGAAGAGGAAAGTTATGTAAGAAATGCTATTGCCTTACGTAATGATTGGACGCCCCCTAAACGAGTCTGATAAATGCTCCGAAAGCGCTCAAGGTTGCAGCAATCTTGCAACAAGGTTGCAACAATCTTTCAACAAGCTTGCAGCAATCTTGAAACAGGGTTGCAGCAATCTTTCAACAAGGTTACAGCAGTCTTTCAACAAGCTTGCAGCAATCTTGCAACATACTTGCATTACGATTGCGTTAAGGTCGCTGAATTATCGAAATACCCTTACAGTAACCTTGCAGCAACCTTGCAACAAACTTCCAGTAAAATGTTCAGAATTTTATTTTTCATTGCAAGAACATTTTGAAGTTGCAGAAACTTTAAATGCTATCAGGGTTTGTGTGCGAATCGAGTCTTTGTGGGGAAAATGGGCTGCCCACATGTCGAACAACTAATTGATTTAAGCGTTTATTTCGGTCGATACTTCAGCCAAAGTTCGGTCTTAAATATGTGTGCCATCCTCTCTATATTTCATGCGACCGGTTCCTGTTTTGCATGAGAGTAAGCGCCAAAGTTGAATCCTGACCTATTCCGTTAAACTCGGGAGTCCATTTCGTTCGCGGCGCACCTGAAATATTCACCGGCTCTCCCGATATGCCAAGTGCAATTCACGCAACTGCCCTCTACATCCAGAATATGTACACAACTCTAATTCTTCGTCCGATATGTACATGCGATATAAAAATAATGAAGGGGAGGAAAACGAGGGGAAGAATATAAAATCCAGAATTGAGATCGCACAAGTCTGGATTAAAGGACGCAATGTACCCGATGCATAGAAGCTCTCAGCTCCTGGAAATAAAGCTCTCCAAATCGTGAGAAAAATATTGAAATTAGTAATAGCAAAAGAAATAAATGAAAGGTAGCAAAAAGCACGGAACAGCTTACTAAAAAGGAAAGAATAGGAAACTTGATTCCCTCCTGTGGAAATTTCCCTTCTTCTTATTCCGATGTTTTCTATTTATATTCTCAGCATTCGGTTTTATCCAATAACAGAAATAAATGTTTTTTTGATTTGTACCTAACATTTGTAATTACCTTATTTGCTTTTCAAGTAACACTAGAGGCTTGTAGCAGCAATTGCTGTCAGCTAGTTATTCCTGTCATCTACAATCAGAATCTCGTGAGCTTTCAAATGAGCCATAAAACATCCCTTCAAACCTTGGAGGAGATCCGAAATTTCTATAATCAGAAATTGTATATTTTTGAATTTATCACTATTTTGGAAGGAAAATGAACTAAAAAGTGATATCCGATAGATCTTCCTCTCTGCTTTTTACCATCATGGCCTCATGAGCTTTCAAATGAGCCGTAAAACATCCCTTCTACACTTAGTGGAGAGCCATAATTTCTTTAATCAGATATTGTTAATTTTTTAATTTATCACTTTTTGAAAAACATAAACCAAAAAGTGATATGAGATAAAGCTCTCTCATGAATTTCAAACTTTTAAATTTATCACTATTTTCAGAAATGAATAACCTGAAAAATGAAATCTGATAGAGCTTTCTCTCTACTTTTCGCCATCAGAGCCTCATGAGATTCAAAATGAGCCATGAAACATCCCTCCTACCCTAAGTGGAGCGTCAGAATTTCTATTATCAAAAATTGCAAACCGTCCAATTTATCACTATTTTGAAAAAAAAAAATCTAGGAAAGCGATTTTGTGATATAGCTCCTTCTCTACTTTTTACCATCAGAACCTTATGAGCTTTCAAATGAGCCATGAAATATTCCTTCTTCCCTTTGTGGAGAGCCAGAATTTCTATAATCAGAAATTGCAAAATTTTCAATTTATCACTATTTTGGAAAAAAAATAATCTGAAAAATCGATATCCGATGTAGCTTCTTCTCTAATTTTTACCATCAAAACCTTATGAGCTTCCAAATGAGCCATGAAATATCTCTTCTACCCTTAGTCGAGAGGCAGAATTTCTATAGTTAAAAATGGTAAACTCTTCAATTTATCACTATTTCGGAAAAAAATAAAGTAGAATGTGATATCTGATGAAGCTTTCTCTTTGCTTCATATCATCAGAACCTCATGAGCTTTCAAATGAGCCATAAGGAATTCATTCTGCCCCCAGAGGAGAGCCAGAATTTCCCTAATCGGAAGTTGAAAAATTTTTAATTGATTATATTTTGAAAAAAATCTAAAAAAGCGATATCTGGTATCGCTTCTTCTCTACTTTTCATCATCAGAACCTCATGAGCTCCCAAATGAGGTATGAAACATCCCTTCTACCCTTAGTGGAGAGTCGGAATTTCTATAATCAGAAATCGTAAACTTTTCAATTAACCACAATTTCGAAAAAAAAAGAATTAAAAAGTGACATCTTATAGAGCTCTCTATTTTTTTACCTTGAGAATCTCAAGAGCTTTCGAAAAAGTCATGAAACATCCCTCAACCCTTAGGAGGGAGCCAGAATTTCTATAATCAGAAATTGCAAACATTTCAATTTATCACTATTTTTAAAAAAATTAACTAGAAAATGAAATCTGATAGAGCTTTTTCTCTATTTTTCACCGTCAGAGCCTGATGATCTTTCAAATGAGCCAAAAAACATCCCTTCTACCCTCAGTTGAGAGCCGGAATTTCTATGATCAGAAATTGCAAACTTTTCAATTTATCACTATTTAAAAAAAATAATAAAAAAAAGCGATATCTGATATAGCTTCTTCTCTACTTTTTACCATCAGAACCTCATGAGCTCCCAAACTATGTATAAAACATCCCTTCTTCCCTTAGTAGAGAGTCGGAATTTCTATAATCAAAAATTTCAAACATTTCAATTTATCACTATTTTCAAAAAAATTAACTAGAAAATGAAATCTGATAGAGCTTTTTCACTTTTTTTCACCATCAGAGCCTAATGAGCTTTCAAATGAGCCATGAAACATCCTTTCTACCCTCAGTTGAGCGTCGGGATTTCTATGATCAGAAATTGCAAACTTTTCAATTTATCACTCTTTTGAAAAAAAATAATTTAAAAAAGCGATATCTGATATAGCTTTTTCTCTACTTTTAACCTTTAGAACCTCATGAGCTCCCAAATGAGGTATAAAACATTCCTTCTTCCCTTAGTGGAGAGTCAGAATTTCTATAATCAGAAATTTCAAACATTTCAATTTATCACTATTTTCAAAAAAATTAACTAGAAAATGAAATCTGATAGAGCTTTTTCTCTTTTTTTCACCATCAGAGCCTGATGAGCTTTCAAATGAGCCATGAAACATCCTTTCTACCCTCAGCTGAGCGTCGGGATTTCTATGATCGGAAATTGCAAACTTTCCAATTTATCACTCTTTTGAAAAAAAATAATTTAAAAAAGCGATATCCGATATAGCTTCTTCTCTACTTTTAACCTTCAGAACCTCATGAGCTCCCAAATGAGGTATGAAACATCCCTTCTTCCCTTAGTGGAGAGTCAGAATTTCTATAATTAGAAATTGTAAACTTTCCAATTTATCACTCTATTTCGAAAAAAATAAATTTAAATATGATATCTGGTAAAGCTCTTTCTATTTTGTTTACCTTGAGAACCTCAAGAGCTTTCGAGAAAGTCATGAAACATTCCTCAACCCTTAGGAGGGAGTCAGAATTTCTATAATCAGAAATCGCAAACAATTCAATTTATCACTATTTTTAAAAAAATTAACTAGAAAATGAAATCTGATAGAGCTTTTTCTCTACTTTTCACCATCAGAGCCTCATGAGCTTTCAAACTAGCCATAAAACATCCCTTCTACCCTTAGTCGAGAGCCAGAAGTCCTAAAATCAGAAATTGTAAACTTTTCAATTTATCACTATTCTGAAAAACATAAACTAAAAAGTGATATATGATAGAACTTTTGCTTTACTTTTCATTATTAGAACCTCACGAGCATTCGAATGAGCCATGAAATATTTCTTCAGCTCTTAGAGGAGAGCCAGAATCTCTATAATCTGAAACTGTAAACTTTCCAACTTATCACTATTAAAAAAAAACTAAAATGTGATATTTGATAGAGCTTTTTCTCTATTGCTCACCGTCAGAACCTCATGAGCTTTTGAATGAGTCATAAAACATCCCTTCATCCCTTAGAGAAAAACCACTCAAAAACTAAGAAGTGTTATAAAATGAACCCTAAATTAAGTACTGGATATGATAGAAATCTGAATAAAGTGACAATTTTCTTCACATTTCTTACAAGCTCAAATAGGATTTCTTTACCGAAAAAGTTCTGCTCATATAGGACTAAAGTCTTGCTATTGAAACATTTTAAACGGTCAAACATACCAGAAAAGTTCCATTTAAAGAGTATTTATATAATCTGAAAATATTTTTGATTTATCCCTCCTATATGCTTATATTTTTTTTCTGGCGTCGAATTTCTCTTATAGGAAGGCTCGTGAATATATCTCTACATGGAATCTCATCTCATGTACTCGAGCAAACGCTGTGAATCCACAAACTGCAAGGCAAACCCAAATAAATTAAGAAATCATGGATATATTACCAAAGTGGATTTGAGATATACTACAAATATTCCAGCAATTTGATAGGAAAATATTATTTGTCGAGTCAGAGTAATACGAATTGGAAAATAAGTTTTCTTAAAATTATATACCATCAACCGTGTCTATTTCGCGACAAAGAAGGCGATTTTTTCGTTTTCCGCTTAGCCAGGAATCTGATTTGAAATTGAGATTTTCCAAAACCATTCGAGCATGTTTCAAACATCTTTCTGAAGGTGTCTATTAACTTGTATATTAACTTATATTAAAAAGAAATTTTTTTTGTCGAAATAGCGCAGACTAAAATTTTGTCCCAAAACAGCCGCGTGGTTGGGGCTATTTTGGGACAAGCCTTTTGTTAGGCAATAATAGCACGTAAATAATTTTCTTTTTTGTCTAAACCACATGTAATTCTTTCAGTATGTCTTACAGTGTAACATTGGAAAAGAATCATTAAAAGATATTTTTTTTTAGAAATTGTGAATAGAAGAAGAAAGGACAACACTAAAATTTCACAAAAATTCAGTTTCATTCTATTATTCTTTTTGTCTATTTATTCTACTATTATTATCTATTCAATCTATTTTCTTTCTAGAAACACCTGGTTCTACTAAAATTGAATGTTGATAAAATATTGAGTTAAAGTTTTATTCCAAAATAACTCCTGAAGGTTCTAGTATTTCATTTTTTAAAACATTTCTTGAAGAATACCGTTTGAAAAGTTAGTGCAAAAATTGTCTACAATCATTTCGAATATTATTACAATAACATGCTTCACAAACGAGACTGAAGTTGATTTTTGACGGACTCATCGGTTTCGACAACGAATTTCAACCCACTTATAAATTTTTTCCTGCTTGCAGACGAAATACGCACTACCAACGTCTTATGCACTCTCTAGGACATATTTCGAACTACATTTAGGTCAGGCGCCAAATTTGAACACTTTACCATAACTGCTGAGGGAAAAGATAAAAATATGTAGAAAAAGGGATGTCAATAATTTTTAGTAAAGAAATTGTAGACCCTACCGAATGGACTAATTGAATCTTTTTAGTACTGTTCAATGTCGCACATTGAAATTTGGGTCGGTCTACATGACTACAGTACCGATGTAATAATTCTGGCTTCCACAAAATCGTAATTAATAGGTCGTTGATCACGCTGATTCAGTTACACGACTAGTACCCAGCAGGGTATGTGTACATGTTCCGCTTCACAGTTTCGGATTTTTTACGTAACTGTGCGTTTTTCCAATAAGAAGACCAATTAAACATGTGTAGCTTTTGAAAATTTTACCAATTTTCAGGTTCTATCAAAATTAATATAGAAAAAAATCACTCCAAGAAGAAATCAGCACGCGCCCTTCAAGGAAAACTTATCTCTGAAGTAAAATTCTCTGTGAAAAGAGGAACGCCTTTTAACTTTGCTGGGATTCGAGCCCAGAACCTTTCGTTTGCCGGATGACTCACAGTGCGACGAAATAGGAAATCGAGGTTCAATAAGTTTCAGAGCCAGCATTAGTCAATTTGTTAATTTGCATTCGCTGAACAGATTGTGATATTGGGGACAAATTTCCTTAACTTCCTAAGTTGTTATAAACAAATTAAGGGACGAAATTTGTTTTTGTTGTATTTTGAAGCCTGGAAGCATTTTTCATTAACTTAACTGTTTTAAACAATTATGAGAATGAAATTTATGAGATAGGCGACTTCAAAAAAATAAAATTAATTTTCTTCCAACAGAAACGTTTATTTTAATCTCAAATGTCTTCCAATCACAGATCTTAAGCGTCAGAATCCACGAGATAAGGGACCCTCTCCCACTGTGATTGGAAATGGTTTATTTTGTTAATCTAAGAGCAACGATTTAATGAATTCTCATAGATTTTTTATAAACAATTTATTAAATTGCTTATAACAGTTAAGCATGTTCTCGAGTGTCAACATATCCTCTTGAAATATTGTTCTTGAGGGTAAAATAAACAGTTCTGATAAAAACGCATTTTCTGTATCTAAAGGCGCCTCTTTAATTAGCTTGTTTTTGAAAATTGTTTACGACAATTCAAAATGTTGTTAAGTGTTAATATATCCCAATGTTATATTGTTATTGAGGGTAAATTATACGATTCTGCTAACAAAACGCCTTTTCTGTACCTAAAAAACCTATTTGATGAATTTGTTCACCATAATTGTTTATAACAATTAAAAATGTTGTTAAGTGTCAACATGTGCCGTTGAAATAATATTGTTGAGTGTAAAATGAATGATTGCGTGGAAAAAACGAATTTTTTATATCCAAAAGCGCTTATTTCATGGATTTGTTATAATCATTGCTTATAACAATTAAAAATGTAATCTTCCTGTATTGAGTTGTGATGAAACGTCAATTTCACATGAATCCATAGAATACTCAAGATAAGAAATGCTTCCAGGCTTCAAAATACAACAAAAATAATTAATTTTGTTCATCAATTTGTTCATAACAATTAAGGAAGTCAAAGAACTTTATTCACAATATTGCAGACTGTTCAGCAAACGTGAGTCGATTAATTTCATACCTTTTAAAAAAAATACCAATGAATGTGATGAAGCAGTTAGCACGAATATGAAAAATTATGATTTTTAGCATTTCGTTACTTGAATAACAAATTAAAAAAAGTATTCTGAAAAATCGACTTATTAGATTTGTCGGAATCTAATTATCCTCAATATAAAAAAATAGCGGAATCGGCCAGGAAATGCAGGCTCTGAAACTTTTTGAACTCCAATTTCCTATTAAATTAAAACTCATGAAATTCTGCATCAAATCGTCATGGCAGACTTTTGAAATTATTTTTAATTTTTCTTTATTCGATAACAAAAACGAACAATTTTTTTTTACCTTTTGAGTGTACCGGTTTTCAACAAATACATTGATTCATTAAAAAAACCTAGAAAACATGAAGGAATTATCCAAAAAAGATTTCCATTAGCAACGCAAATGTTAAAAAATTTATTGAATTTGTTATAAACAAATAAGTCGATGAAAATGGTTTCTTGGGGATTGACAGCGTTTCTTTACTTGATTCGCACTAAATTCGAACAATTCATGGACAAAAAGAGTTCTTTAGTTGAATTAAAGAAAGTTCATGAATAATTTCTCATTTTTTAAGCAAGTTTAATAAACAATTATTCATATCTGGTATTAATCATGGAATGAATAAAGTTGTTAGTAGGAAGTCGATTATATATTACCCGCAAATGAAACCTCACTATCATATTTGGTCATCCAATGAAAATGGATAATTGGTTGAGCAACATTAATTAACAAATGCACTACCTGGCTATTTTTGGACGTACAAACTTGGTTCTTTTTTCGCGGTGAATTGTAAATAACTAACTTATAAATTTTTAAGGACGTCTCGATGACAGTCAATAATTTTATCGTAAACAACAGTCGTTCAAACAATTTTCTTCAAACTATGTATTTATGAATAAAATTTCACTTTTTTCACGGACTTAACAGGCAGTTATGTAGCAATGACTTGTTGCTA
>JAUMHM010000085.1:35067494-35078748 GCA_032362435.1 Melikaiella ostensackeni
GAATTCCTAGCATTTGATAATTGTTTAAACAAAATTAATTGACGAATGCATTATTTGGTTATTTCTCAGTATTTAAATTTTGTTTTTTCAGCGTAATCAGCTGATAATAACAAATTTTTAAACTTTTTCTAGATACTTCGCTAACGATCCACTATTTTCATTGTTATTAACAAAGTTATAGACAAATTTTTCTCGGCTAATGTATTTCTAAACTGAAAATTGTGTTTCTCTTGTGGAATATACTCAAGAAAATTTAGCAATAATCCCTTGTTATCAGTTGATAACAATTGATGATTTGTTAAAGGAAGTTAATAACAATAAAAATAATGGATTGTTATCGAATTATCTAAAAAAGTTAAAAAATTTGTTACTAACAGTTCATTACGCTAGAAGAATAAAGTTTAAATGCTGAAAAACAGCCAAATAATGCATTTTTGATAATGTTTGTTCAAATAATTCTCAAATGTTAGCTATTCATAGCAAGAAGTCATTGCTAAATGAATGGCCGTCAAGTCCATGAAAAAAGTGAAATTTTATTCATAAATACATAACATGATCAAAATTTGTTGAACAATTCTTGTTTACAATAAAAATTATTTTTTATGATCAAAATGTCTTCAAAAATTTAGAAATAAGTTGAAAAAAATGGACAAAAAGTGCATTTTCAATTGAGATTGTTTAAATAATTATCAATTTTTATTTGAACACCAAACATGATACTTGAGTTTCATTTCCAGGTAATATATGATCAATTTCGTAGAAAGAAACTCTATATATTCCATCGTAAACACCTGATATAAATAATCGTTTATAAAACTTGCTTACAGAATAAGAAATTATTCATGAACATTCATTTATTCAACTAAAAAACTCTTTTTGTCCATAAATTGTTTGTTTATAACAAATTCAATAAATTCTTAAACATTCTCGTTGCTATTGGACTTTTTTTTGTGAATAGTTTCTTCATGTTTCTAGGTATTTTTGAACGAATCCAAGTATTTGTTAAAAACAGGTACACTTCAAAAGTAAATTTTTTTTCATTTTTGCTATTGAATGGAAAAAAAATTTTTCCTCAAAAATCCGCCATGAAATTTCGATGCGGAGTCTTATTAGGCTTCACTTTAAAAAAAACGCTTAATTCGGATAATGATCGTTTACCGAAAATCAATTTGTCCACGGACGTTTTTTTTTGCCCCATTGTAAGTCGTCCGTCAGACAAAGGTCCTGGGCTCGAATCCCAGCGGAGTTAAAAGACGTTCTTTTTTTCGCAGAAAATTTTATTTAATGGAATCTTCTGTTAGAACTGATAAGAATGACTAAAATGAGAATCTTAGATAAAAATTGTACAACTTGCCCCTCATTCTTTCTATTTAATCTCTTATAGACATCACCCTCTTCAACTCCCTCGAGTTTCGAATCTCCACCCAATCTGGCAAAATATTGTTCTTTGAATATTGAAGGGCTGCTAAATAATCAAGAAAAATATAAATCTTCTACCACAAATCATGTAGGAGGTAGGGCGGTAATATTATCATTCGTACGCATTTTATTCCACATTGTGAGGACTATAAATTATTCATAGCAAGCACGATGATCAGAAAAAGCGAATTTATTGCCGGTTTCAAAATTGAAAAATTGGCTGATTTATATGCGTAATAAATATTGTATCAAAGATCAAAGTTTCGGAATAATATCATTATTTTTCTGGCACAGAGTATTTTAAAAAAATATTATTTTAGGAGTATAAAAATATAGAGAATTCCATTTTTATACTCCTAGGACCACAAAAACAAGGCTATTCGTTTGTAATCAAATGCTTGATGATCAAAAATCTCATAAATAAGGAAATTTGTGAGTATTTTTGTCGAAATATCACGAGGAAAATGTTTATTATAATAAATAAAATATGTATTGATGTCAGGGCTTTGATCAGATGTATGTACTTGAAGCTGATCCTATTTTTTGTTTTTCATATATTTCTGTTACCAATTTTAATTTATAATAATACATAATCGGGGCAATGGGTACATTTATGTTTAAGAATATCTTTGTCATATACACTCATCTCCCGTAACTGTGCCGCCCTCGGGTCTGGTCGGCACGGTAAAGGGGGCTACTAAAATCTAGTTTCAACTGGATTTAGAGGGACAAGTGAGTAAACACTCAGAACAGTATACATAGTCTCTGAACCCGGCACCTTAGTATTTTCACAATCTTTCAAAAATTATGAAAACACCGATGCAAATTTATTGCTACAGCACATGATACATAATTACTAATTATTCATGCAATTTAATATGACGAGCAATTCATAAAATTAAAATTGATTACCATAATAATAATATCAACAATAATATCAACAGCTGTCATTTTTTGAGGTTATGTATCATCGTTATGCCGAATTTGAAAATCATGCATCAACCAGTAAACTGATTAAAATTATTGTTATATTATTGCTAAATTCAATATTTATCTTCAAATGCATACGTTTTTAACAACTCACATTGAAGGTTGATGGCCCCTTTAGCATTTCATTGAAAATTCGAGCTTTTTCCTGAAGCATCGTTGCCGAAATCGGTTGACACGAGTCTCGTTTTTGGATAAATCATTTCAATAAAGCGGCCTCTAATTCAGCGTTCTCAGCAGATTTCATTGTTTTTTGTTTTTGAACTCAAAGTCGTTGGATTTATTAATAACTTCATCGGTGCACTGAACAATTTTGTGTAAAAAACGTTCACTAATTTTGTATTTATTCAAGGTCGCATTTCTTGATAAGCCGTTTTTAATTTGTTGCAAAATTAGATATTTTTTGCTCACTGACAGAAAAGTTTTTTTCTTTGTTTCAGCCATAATATGGAAAAACTAATTACACTTTTACACGCACAAAAGTATATGCGCAGTGAGTCGCGAAGTAAGTAACTGCTGATACGGCACTGTCTGTCCTTGCGATGAGCTTTAGTATAGGTTATCAAGAGAAGCACAGGGGGGGGGGCAGAAGCAGTCAAGCGTGAACGGCCGAGAAGCCGGCACAAAACGGGCGGCACACTTACGGGGAGCACACTTACGGGAGATGAGTGTATATTATTTCTAATTGGAAGCTTCAGAAGTTGATGAATTAAAACTTGAAGTGTTAAAAATTAAATAATTTCAAACTTTGTTAAAAACTGAAGAATTTTTAAATTAGGATCTTAAAACTAAGTCATTAATTAATAATTTTTTAATTTTGCATCACGCTTTTTAAAATTCAGTCATTTTAAACTAAAGTGCAAAAGTAGTAACCTGAAAATCAATGATAAAACATTTCCCTGCAAGGGGAACATCTTCGTGTTACTTCAAATGGGAAGACAATTTTTGGCTGCAATTCCAGCGCTTGTTTTGAGAACCGCAGAACTGCGAGACGCCACCTATAATATTAATGCGGCCAAAATGTGAACTAGCCCAAGTGGGCAGCAGCTTTAAGGTACTGTTTAATTTGTGCATAAAAATGATTTTACGTTTGTTTTGTACAGTTTAGAACAATTATTAAATAATAAAAATAAATATTTTTCGAAAACAAAGTGTTTCAGGTGGAATATTCATCACATACAGTGAAAAAACACGTTTCCTGTCACAACTGTTTTTTCGCAAAAAACAATTATTGTACTATATCATGTTTCAATATATTATAAGCTTAGATAAACTTATTTCGACGCAAAAGTAAACTCAAAGTAATTGTATATTGATTTATACATGAAATATTTACTATCTAAAACAGTATAACCTAAAAGTTAGGTTAGAATTTGTGTTGTAGTTCTGATCGTCTATTATTCACATTCTTTGTATATTCTGGATCAAATTTTTTGCTATGTACATTAATTAAAGTTTATTTAAGCTTATAATGTGTTGAAACTTACGCGATATAGTAAAATAATTTTTTTAAAAGAAAAAACAGTGTTTTTTCACTGTATATGATAGAAATTCCATCTTGAACACTTTTTGTTCGATAAATATTAATTTTTAATGTTTACCATTCTGTTTACATTCCGCAGAACAATCGTAAAATCATTTTTATGCACAAATTAAAATGCATCTTAAAAATTCGACCTCCTTGCGTTAATTCGCGACACTAGCGCAAAATAGATTTCACATCTCAATAGGTCGTGTCCACCGCGAATAAGCACACAGAAAAACTACGTGATAATCACTGATATCTAAACTGTAATTGGTCCGAAAACCCCGACCAGGCTTACGTCATTGCTGCTACCCAATGAATATCGTTTAAGAATTCAGATTTCAGCATTAAATTAAAAATAATAAATAAAATGTAAAAATATTTGCTTAACATGTATAAAATTAGAATCGTATAAACTGTAGCATTTAAGTAATGGAAACGTGATATCTAACTTTGAAAGTAACACTATTTGTTGTTTGGCGCTAAAACTTAGAATACTTAATAATATCCGGTGACCTCACTTAGAATCAACTTTCTGGTTAATTTTGGTTCTTGAAAATTGTACAGGAAAGTTTTTAATGAAAAATGCATAATTTAATCATTAAACGATATAACTCATGTAGGCGAGTGACCGATCGCCAAAACTGTGGGTTGTTAGGCTAACATTATAACAGGCTTATTCTTTTTTCAAACTAAACAAGGGAAATGTCAGGTAGTGTAGTTTTTGTTTGGATTCATAATTTTTGTAAAGATGGGTCATGACCTTGAAGTAAAATTGTGAAATTTTTAGAACACAATATTTGACTAGTTTCGAGGTAAACAGTATTCGCTGCCTGTCTTATGGATTTGCAAAATACCGTCTTCCAACTGGCCGGGTGACCCAGGTGGTAGCACGCAGGGTTTGCAACCCGAAGGTTGCGGGCCCGATTTTCGCTGTGTGCACTTTTTTCCATTTTTTTTTTCACTTTTTAATTATTAAAATGTTTATATAATCAATTCCTTTTCAAATTTCTATAAAATAATGCAAAAATAAACATTTCAAATGCTTTTTTTCAATGCAAAACTTGCTTTCTCGAACTTTTTTTGTAAACAAATTTATTTTCTATGAATGTTATCAATTTTGTCATTTTCTTCAAATTTTTTATAAATATTTCTAAATGAGAATATAAATGAAAACAATAATTTAAAAAAATGAATAATTAATGAATAAATGAATTAATTGATGTATACGAACGATTTTTAGGGGAAAAACGACATTCATTCTATAAAGTGAGTTTTTCATTTGAAAAAAGCATTTAAAATTCTATTTTTTGCATAATTAAAAAATGTAGAAGGAAATATAGTATATAAATATTAAATATATAAACAATATATGTTTATTAATAAATAAAAAGCAAAAAAAAGTAGAAAAAATACACGCAGCGAGAATCGAGCCCACAACCTTCGGGTAACAAACCCAGCGCGCTACCGCCTGGGCAACCCAGCTAGTTAGAAGACGGTATGTTTCAAGTCTAAAGTCCATGAGACCAACAGCGAATACTTAAAATTGAAGGTTCAAATGTATCCCCTAAGGGTTTACATTTTCCTGGTACCTCTGTCATATTCCTTTTACACACCCCACCACACACTTACTTGGTGGTGAGGAGGACCTACAGCTAAAGTTGGTTTTCGAACCACCAAGAACAACGGCTTCAAGTACTTAGAAAACGTTTTTCTCTAGAGGTACCGGTGCCACGATTCTCCGGAGATGAATACTCTCTTGCTAGGCTAGTGTTCATCTCGTGGTTCTTTGAGGCTCTTCCAGAGTGCGAGGCGGGAATCGAACCCGCAAGCAGGCGGAGTGGGTTTAAGGCTCATGTCTAGGAATTTCACAATTTTACTTTGAGTGCATGACCTTCATTTACAAATATTATGAATCCAAACAAAAAACACACTACCTGGTATTCCCCTAGTGAGATAAGGAAGATTTTTCTAGTTTAAGGTTTCACATAAATCAAACTCCGCAGCTCAGTCAATATCAAAAGTAAAAGATCTATCAAATTCTTTAACAAAAGTACACTTGAAATGAAGTCCCATATAGGTGAATAAACGTTGATTACGATTTCGCACGATAACAAGATAGACTCGCGTACGCGCTGGATTTCAAGCTCCGATCTTTTTCGCTTAGTTTTCGCACACATATTACGAGAGTAAGATCATCCATGTAAAATACATCAGTGACCTGGCTAAAGTGGATGACGCGCGTTGTGAAAACCTGTTCGAAAAATCTGACCTCTGGGATATCAACAGTGCAATGTATGATGGCAGCATACCGTCGGCGCATTTTGGGCCAAGACATTCTCGACGATAGGTGCGGAGCGTGTCATGCATACTACGAGGACCTTTGACTCATACTATCTGATTGCCCAACTAATGCGAGAACGGACGTATATCCAAAGGCACAGTGCGGCACTAAGAAATTATTATTACCATCTCTTGTCACTCTTACAGCATTGGGTGCGATATCGATCCGCCAAACGCTTGTAGACAGATAGACTTATTTTTCGAGAACAGTTTTAGCGGTACAGTTTTAGCTGTTATCACGTCTCACTACTGTGAGATAGTTAGATAGATGCTTACAGTTTGTGATAAACTCAATACGGCGGTTCGGAAAAAGCCTTGTGCTTCTTTAGAACTCGGAGCGTCCAAGCAGGATCGCCTTCTGTTTCTCCCCGCGAGTGTCTCGGTATTTTATTGACACGTGGAGGTGCTGTTCAGGCTACAAAACAGTGAAGGCTTGGCACCTCCGAGAGTACTGATAATCAAGACGTCCAGTCAAGAAGAACTATGTCAGGCCTTGAGTGCGCGACAGAGACAATTTTCGAGAACATGTAGTTCCAGTATATTCGGCACTTATCATTTTCGATAGTTGACTGTATCTCTCTTGGGAGCGTTCGGCGGAGCGGCATTGCGGCAAGAGTGACATATGTGATAATAAAGCATTCTTAGTGCCGCATTCTGCTTTTGGATGTGCGTCGTCCTCGGGTAAATTGGACAATCAGATAGTATGTGTTCTAGGTCCTCGTGGTTGTGCATGACACGTTCGACACCTCTCGTCGAGAATGTCTTGGCCCAAAATGCGGTGACAGTATGCTAAGCTGGAAATCAAACCGTCTTGGCACGTGACAATAAAACCCTCTGAGCCCGACTTCAGTCCGGTTGATTTGAGGACAGCAAACGTCAGTCCCATCGACATTGATTGTTCCTTCGCATTTCTGTGAAAGGTGTCGTGTATCCTCTTGTCAAGGAGGTGTTGGAGGAAGTTGTTCTCTTCCGATTTCTTTACCCAGACTTTCAGGAGTAAGTACTCGAGATAAATAATACTTGATGTATCTTCTTCACCCCTGATATTGAAGACGAAGCCAAGTGTTTCAGCAGCCTTCTCTGCTGCTTTCTGAAGAAACACTCCTCTGCTCACTATTTTTTGTTTCATGACCATTTCCAGAAGAGGGTCTCTCTTCCATTTGGGGCTATTTTTTGCCGTACTCAGTATCAGCCTGTTGTAAAGACACTTAACATTAAGCATTTCGCAGCCGTTTTAACGGCGTGAGATGTAGAGCCTCGGAACGTACGACTCAAGGTGCAAGCATGTTGGTTGCAGATATTTTATTCCTTCCTGACAGTTCAGAAGTCCGAATCTTTCGGTTAAGGCGTTTGTATCTGTACCGAAGAGCCTCCTTTATAGATTTCACTTCCTAAATGCGGCTGTCAGACACGCCCAGGTACTGGTAGTTCTCTCCTGCATCAATGTGTCGTATGGCGCTATGATCGACGATACGTCGTCCTCGCTTCAGATGAATCTTGGCGCACTTGTCAAACCCAAATTTCCTTTCAATTTCCCAAGTGCTCTTCCGACCTTAGATTCTCTGTATGGGCGATTTTTAAATAGATTTCAATTGGTATATCCCTTGAAGTTTATTCGATGTTCCTAGACCATTTTTGTCCTCTTAAAGGGCTTATAACACATATGGTGGTTGACTTTAGCCCATACAGATAGAGCTTAAAGAAATTACAGTTAGGCATACCTTTTCTGTAATAAAGTAGTCAATTTTTAGTTTTTTTTCATGTATCCCTCCCTACAGTTTCACATATTTCAAATTTGACAGGAATGGTGACGAATTTTTATCCAGTGTTGGTCTTGGGAACTTTTTTCTAATACGTGCTGCTGTTTGAGTTGCAATACTAACATACCAGAGATTATAGGTACTGACTAAAAGAACAATGCTGATATGTCTTTCCCTCGCTTTTTTGGCAATTATGAAGCCCCTGTAATTATAACTTATTAAAAAATAAGTAGTTTCTAACAAATATTAAAAAAGCATGACGTTTCTACAATCTTAAAATTGATTAATTCTTCATAAACCCTCTGAGAACACGTAAAAAGCTATGGGTGGAACCTGAAATGTCAACTCCGAAGTCTCCAAAAAAAAAGAGGACCAAAGGGCAAATAATTTTAAAAAAATATATATATCCTTATAAAATTTGTCGGGTGGATGGAGTGGAAACTAGCGTTGGGCCTTTCGCTCGTACAGAATGCGAGCTATTTGAGAAGTCCTGAGAAGCTGAGAAGTGCCGAGAAGTCTAAAGAACCTGAGAATTCTCGAGAACTTGAGAAGGTCTCAGATTCTCCAGAAGTTAAGAGGTTCTTGGTGGCAAGAGAATCTCTCCAGCGCGATGGTGTGAGTCTGTATAAATTATGGTCTGAGGTCAGCGGGTCCCAATTGTGACTTTTTTTTTATAACTAGGAAGGAAACTCAATCCATCTGGTAGTTTACCTATTTTCAATACTAATTTAATTGATGACTTTGACTCTTCATTATATTGTGTTTTAAAAAGTTTAACTTTAATTATTTTATTAGTACTGATGATTCAAATTTCAATCAACTTATTTTATGAAATGCATGAAAAATGATATTTTTTCAATTAATATGGTCACAGGAGCTACAAAAATTAAATTCTAACATTAATTAATTACTAATTTGAAAATGTCAATACTAATAGCTATTACGCGAATAATATGTACATACATTAATTTTGGTAAGTTATTCATCGTTTTTATAATTATACCTCATATAATAATTTTTTCTAACTTAAGCTCAGATTATCAAACTTCTTCTTGACATAATTTTCAATTATTTTATCTCCAACGTGATTTTAATGACTACTCTTGTTAGCACTAATATACAAATTGTAATTTACGTCATCATTCAATTAAACACTTGGATAATGACACACATTTTTGAGATGATGGACGATCCGGTAAACTTTGATTGAACTGAATCCACAGTTCTTCTAATTGTCAATTCAGTTCGTGTCAGGTAAATTGTTATTCTCTATATTTATAATTTACTACTGTTTTTGCATAATTTTTACACTTATTTTCTGTGCTTTTTAATTATGTACAGAATATATTCTTAGGCCTATGTATTTTCATTTATTTTTATAATTTGACGGACGTTAGGTGACGTTATTCCTGTAAAAAATGTATCCCGTTTTGCGTACTTTGATATATTTTTGAATTTATCTACTATTTGATTTTATATTCGCGTGATATTTATTAGAATTGAAATTTTCAAATTAGTGATTAATTAATGTTAGAACTTAATTTTTGTAACACCTGTGAGTATATTAAGACAAAATTAATTGAAAATAAATAATTTTTCATGAATTTTATAAAATAAGTTGATTGAAATTTGAATCATCAGTACTAATAAAACAATTAATGTTAAACTTTTTAAACACAATATAATGAAGAGTCAAAGTTATGAATTTAATTTTTATTGAAAATAGGTAAACTAGCTAACGGATTGCGTTTCCTTCCTAGTTATGTAAAAAAATCACAATTGGGCATTTTCACTTGTGTTGTAACCAATATGGTGTCCGAAAGATGGAGGGACAGCAATAATACTAAGTGCGTGGGGTTTAACTTTATTTTTTAAATACCTTCGTTAAAAATAATTTCTCACTATAAGTGTATTTTGAAATTAGTTTTTATTTTTCAAGCACCATCTAATGAAATAATAAAATCGATATAAAAAAATGATCGATTTTATTATTTCATTAGATCGTGCTTTAAAAATGGAAACTAATTTTCAAAGACACTCAAGGTGAGAACTAATTCGTACAAAGATTAAAAAAAAAAAAAGTTGAGCCCCATACACTTGGTATTATAGTTTTCCCTTCAGCTATCCAGCTAATCGGTCGTCCATATTGCAACTGAAAATGACTAATAGGGATCCGCTAACCTGACGCAATCAGTTATGCGGACCCAAACCATCGCGCTGGAGAGATTCTCTCTCCGCCAAGAACCTCTCAGCTTTTCGAGAATCTGAGAAATTCTCAAGTTCTCGAGAAACTGAGAAGGCCTCTCATCACTCAGGTTCTCAAGACATCTCGGTACTTCTCAGCTTCTCAAGACTTCTCAAATATCCCGCGTTCTGAGACCAGGGAAAGACTTTGAATTTGTGTATACAACCAATTCCAATTTCGGAATTAATTCCACTAATTATAATTGATTCCATTCATTCCAATCAATTACAAACTCCAAGTAATTCCAAGTTTTTCCAGTAATTCCAATGAATCCCGGAAGTACTCCCATGAATTTCAGTAATTCCATAGTAATTCCAGTAATTCCACGAGCTAGAAAATATACAAATATAACATTTTTAGGAAAAAATCTCAAAAAGTAAAACTTGTAATAAAATTTTAATTATATTAGCAGTATATTGCAATATACAACTATAGTAATACAGTAAAGGCGCCTTTCGTCGATAAGAGTATCCTGTCTTTTTTAAAGCCACATTAAGATTTTTTTACATTACTAATCCAGTTTAGAGATACATAATTCCAGTAATCCCTAATTAATTCCATATAATTCCAGAAAGGGGTTAACAACTTTGAAATTAGTTGTACAGGTGTACGGAATTACTATGAAATTCAAAATGGAATTATTGGAATTCTCAGATTTCCTGGAACCAATAGGGAATTACTAGAGTTGTGCGCATTATCCAGGAATTTCTGGAATTATATGGAATTAATTAGGATTACTGGAATTATGTACCTCTAACGTACTTAAAGATATCTAGTGGACTGAATTTTTACTCTGAATTTGACGATACTGGATAAATAATGTAAAAAAATCTTAATGTGGTTTTAAAAAAGACAGGATGCTTATCGACGAAAAGCGCCTTAACTGTATTACTATAGTAGTATACGAGGGTCATTCAATAA
The DNA here is from genome assembly GCA_032362435.1 of Melikaiella ostensackeni. Taxonomy (NCBI): domain Eukaryota; kingdom Metazoa; phylum Arthropoda; class Insecta; order Hymenoptera; family Cynipidae; genus Melikaiella; species Melikaiella ostensackeni. The sequence goes on from JAUMHM010000085.1 coordinate 35,078,695, forward strand.
ATACTTAGCCTACAAAAGAAAAACGAAAATTTTGGAAAAGTGGCAATTTATTTT
>JAUMHM010000085.1:35087219-35099143 GCA_032362435.1 Melikaiella ostensackeni
GCGCATGCAAGCTTAACTGTATGATGAAGAAAAGTTTAAAAAGATCAAATGAATCAGCTTTTTCTACATTGCTGTCATCTTAACCTCAAAAGTGCTCAAAATGCAAATATAGTTTAACGAGTTTAATCGGTTCTGTAATAGAAATCAAATCATTAGCATCAAAAGTAAGCAACAAAAATTTTAATTCAATAAAATGAAATGTAAAAGCAATACATAACGTTTTGATTATCAGCTACAGATCAAAATGATCAACTTTTGCGATTCCAAAATTAACTTTTTCACAACTTTATTTATTTCTGTCGAGTGTCAGTTATTATACTTTTTATTGAAAGTCGTAGGCAAATCAGGTCCAAAATAATATTTAAGTAAATCTAGAGCAGGGATGATACAACCAAATCATGTTCGTCTATACATGCACATTAAAGCCTGAATCTGGCACTGGAAAAATTTTTTTCTGTCTAAAATTGAATCTACAGATATACCTAGTTCCGACTTCCATTAATGAAAGATTCACAACTTTCTAAGACATCCATATACATTTTCAATCAAAAATGGATTAGTTAAGTTTTCCGTTGAAAAAAATAGTTTTTAAATGAAAAAAATGAATTTTCAACAGAATAGTTAGGTTTTCAACATAAGAGATGAATTTTCAACTGGAATTGATAAATTTTCAGATAAAAAATTAATTTTCAACCAAAGAGAATGAATTTTCAACAAAATGTTTAAATTTTTAACCAAAGAGATGAAATTTTAACTAACATGATGATTCTTTAACCATTAAAATGAATTTCTAGTATAGAAGTTCAACTGTTAACCGAATGTCTCAATTAAGGTCATAATTGATGTAAGCTAGCGAACAAAATTGTTTGAACAATTGAGTATTGTTTATCACTATCTTCGTTCAGAGTGATGCTCGAAAGTTGCGTTTTTTCTGAAATTCTCAGCTTCTCTTTCACTTTGTGCTTATGAATAATAAATAAATGAACATCAACAAGAATCATTTTTCAAATAGTATTCCATTTTTTCCTGAACGAAGTATTTTTACTTCTTTGCTAAAGTTTAAAAAATATCAATTTAAACAAAAAGGTTTTAAAAAATAATTCTTGTTGATGTTCATTTATTATCTGTTCATAACTAAAAAGTCAAAGAAAAGCTGAAAATTTCAGAAAAAAACTTAACTTTCTAGCATTGCACTAAGAGAAGATAGTTATAGGCAATAATGAATTGTTTAAAGGATTATGTTTGGTAACGTGCATTAATTACTACCCCGCTAAGTGTAAAGTGGAAAATGGGTACCTTTTTACAAATATAGATAAATGTAGTCATTTTTCTGTTTTTTTTATGAATTCTATAACTAGCTTTGCAAAATTTTTTAATCAGCTTAAGACTTCCTACTAATGGGAGTGCATAAGAAAAATTTAACGAAGGTGAAGCAGTGAAAAAATAGATAAACAGTATAATATGAAGGCTGTAATTTTTGAGAGTATTTATTTTTAATTTTTTCAGCCCTCCTTGATTTTTTTCCGTATTTAAATCAGTAAAAAATTTGCAGGTATTAAACGGATTTTTTAGACATAGAGAGAAAAATATCATTTTCAGATAAACAAAAATGACTATGAGAATTTTGTTTAAGTTTTGATTACTCAGGCATGTGAATTTCATCCAATGCGTTGTGTCAGTAAAACGTTCTGAGGTATTTGAAAGATTTTTCCAAGATACATACCTAATTTTTTAATTAATTATAAGAATCACTGTTTAGAAAACCTGCTACTTTTTGCTTTTGCTTTCTTAGGTTTTGACAATTTTTTTCAACGGTATTTTTATCCGCAGAAAGGCCTCAAATAACGGAAGAAATTCTGAAGTCATTCTGAAAGGAGTTTCCAAATGTTTTGTTGAAGACAGTGGTCTGACAAATATGAAATTATCTCTTATGTATAAGTACATAAACATCTATCAAAATTTCTAAGAGACTTTCCGTTACCTAAAAAATCTTTTTAAAAAATTGGCATCTATGAAAAAAATGAAAATTGTGAAAATCAGGACTTTTTCAAACTCATTTTGCCAATGTCCAAAATGAATCCATTCATCAGTATATTTATTCTGGCGATTTAACATAAGATTTTTGCATCTATTTTGAAACCTGGACTAATTCTGCATCTGAATGTCTATTTCATTAGGAATGCCAATTTTGAGTTTGAATTGGGAATTGTTGAAGTTTTAATATCTTTAACTTAAACATGCTTATTAGGTTTGAATATTTCAATCTAGAATTTGTTAATTCTTAACAATTTTCAATTCAAAATTGTTAAATTTCAAACGCTTTCAAATTCAAATCATTAAGTTTTGGCCTCTTCAAGCTTGAAATTGCCAAAACACTAAGACTCAGTTTGAAGTGGTACCATTTTGAACGATTTAAATTTGAAATAGTCTTTTGATATTTGAATTTGAAATTGCTCAAGCCTTAAGGCTTTCACTTAGAAATTCTACATTTTGAAACGATTTATACTACCGGCAGAAATTATCTACATGCCTATAAAAGGTAAGTATCTATAGTGTTTTGCTAAATTATTAAGAAATTTTCAGAATTCCGTCCCTAGATTCTACCCTAAGATCAAACTTGGTGCGAAAACGTCGCAAGATTTGAAATGATTTCCAAGACTTGGTTTCATGTTTCTACACATTTTTGAAATTTTGCGACTTTTTGCACCCATGGCAGAATTAAGGGAAAACATTCTAATAAAATTCTAATAATCTAGAGAGATATTATGGAAATGCTTTAAAATGAGCCCAAGAACTTAAAAAAATATTATATATTTTTATAGTTATTCCACTTCTCTGAAAACATTGAAGTTTGACATTTTTGCAATATATTTTTATAAAATTGACATGTTGCCTTCAACTCAGGCTTATTAGGTGCAGAGTTTTACTACACTTCACGGTATTATAAAGATCAAATTTTCATGTTAATACTATAAAATTTAAGACCCTTTAGCAACAGCTCAAAAACCAAGCATGTAGATAATTTTCGCCGGTCGTGTATACTTGAAACCAAACAATTTAATATAATTACATTCGTAAAATTCGCAATAAAAAACTATTCAAGCTCTTGAGCTTTCAATTTATATTGTCAAATTTTGAAAAATTGAATATGAATTCATTCAGTTCTGAATACTTTCGATTACAAATCGTCCAATTATGCTAATTAATTCAATTCTGTGATTTTCCACACGATTCTTGCATTTATTTCGGAATCTACACTCATTTTGTGTCATTTTTATCAGATGAAATATTCAACTTTTATTCCTAAGGGTACTAAAGAATACTGAAGAAGAGTTTTTTAAGATATTCATAACACCCAAAGACGGCAACGTTTAAAAACCTTGATTTCATTTAAATTAGAAAAAAATTAGGATACTGACTGAAAATAGGGTATATAGGGACCAAATCTTGAAAATAGGGGACTTTAGGGTCTGAGGCTGAATATAGGGAACAAAAGGGGATATTGAGACCGGTCTTTGAGGATTGTAAATAGGCTAAAATAGTTTGATCATGTTGAAAGAGTGGATGGAGAACATTTAACATTGGAAAAATAGGTAGTGGGCCTGAATAGTTTTTTTGTGAAATATTCACTCCGAGCGCGGACGTTGGAGAAGCACCGGAGGAAGACTTTGACGGGGATTCCCCCAGCGTTCGGGATTCCCCGACGTAAGTGTTTCGATACGGCAGCGTGCAAGTGGCATAATTCGGCTATGGTAAGCCGAGCTAGAGCGTTCGTAAAAAGGGTACTTTAAAAATCGGTATACTAAGTGTATTTAGAAGGTGCATAATAACTTAAGTTTTTGAACACATACAAAAAAGGCAGAGATCTCTGTCATAATGACCTTGAGAATCAGGTCGAACTGATCTAGACAATATCCTCAACATTTAAACATCCTAACAGACCCCATTAAACTCTTCTGATCACTCCAGGGTCTCTGAGCACATTTACGTTTAGAGATCATCAAAGAGCCAAGGATTGGTATGCTTCAAAAATAGAAAATTGTCCTACAATATCTCATATGAAGACACTATCTTCAGAACCAGACTCTGAAAATATGAATTCCATAACAACCAAATTATGACCCATCTGAAAGAATTGCTTGGCTTGCTCGAATGGGCGTCAGGGGACTAAATGTTTGAGGGTGGTGAGGTTGATTGTTAGGGGTCGATGAGGGTGAGGAACAGGTACAGGTTAATCGAAACGAACCCGGGATAAACTGAATGAGGCGGAGGTTGGAGAGTGATCAGGTTGTCGCCGGTGTAGTTGGTGAGGTGGTGAACGGTGAGCTTAGGGGAGGGAAAAAGGGAAGCAGTGGCTGATGGGTGAGAGGAGGGAAAGAGGGATTTGACCCTGCTTGTGCACCTGGATAGGAGGATGTAATCAATACCACAGAAAGCGCGCGCTGCGCCATACCAGGCTCGCCTCTTATCCGATACCTACCAATAGTCGAATAAAAGCATACAGGTGTACCAAATTCTCTTTTTGTTGTAGTGCCACTCGATTGGACTTGGAAAAAAATAGACAAGTGCATTTTGACGTTGCTCCAATTTCAAGACTGTGCTCATAGGTTTCGAGAGTCTAAATAGCACTTGGTACAATTCATCACGTCGGGAATCGGTCTTGCTAATTTATGGAGTCACATTCCAGATTAAGGAGTTTTCACGTATAGTAATTCAAATTAATCAGATTGCAGACTCTACTAACTTATTCTAGGAATTTCGTAACGGTTTCCTGTAATTAAATCACCTAATGAAAATCAAAGATAAGGTTATGGAGTAATTTGAGGGAATTGCTGGAATGTCAGTTTAGAATCAAAGCTGCAGGGACTGTAAATGAAGCATTAGTAGCTTTGAGAGTGACACGAAGCGTATATTACAACGATGGCTTTGGCCTTCGCACATCGTTCCCTATACGAATTGTCTCTCCGGCAGAAATCCTCTTAACTGTTACGAGTCATAAACTAATTTTATTAGAAAATTAAAGTAGGGAACTTCAGAGCTTTTCTAGTACTCATATTTGACGGTTATAATTGCACTAAATTTATAGTTGATATTCAAACCTTAATTCGAGAGACTATGTATTTCAGGTGACTTATTCAAATGTTTGTTAGGCCTCTTTTTGACGAACGCCTTCAATTATTAGTGATAAAAAATGGGAAATTTTATTGTCCACAGTGTGAGATGTCAAATTTTCAAACTGATACTCAAGTAGCGAAGTAGTGATAGTTTCATGAAAACAAAGAAGAAAAAATGGAAGCACTCGAATTAGGATTGTTTCAATTTGAAAAGGTCGTAACTAACATTACCTTAATTTTGAAGACTTTATTCTGGAATCCACCTAAATGCTTCAAATTTGAGTTTGTAAAGTAGGAAAAACAATATTTTTGCGATAAATGGGTTGGTAAAGTTCTTTTTTTTCAAGGAAATAACTTTGTGAGAAGTCGTAATGCAAAGCTATAATGCAATTCGAAAGATAAGTTGATATAGGCACTATGAGAGTTCATCTCTGAGCATTACTGTCCTACTAATGAAGACCAGGGGCCAGTGAATGCGCCCATAGGTGTAGTTTGTGATTGACATTTATGAGAAAATCTGTGACCTGCGCACACGGGACTGTAAATCAGTGATAAAAGGAAATAAAAACAAAAAATTAGATTTTATGGAATCTATGTGTCAGTTGAACACAGATTAGTTACCGTTTCAGAAAAGTGTCGATCAATCTATTTCCAGTCAGAGCAGATTTTGATAATTTCATTCAAAAATAGGTTTACATGATTTTTAATCAAAACAACTTTGATTTACACTACCGTCGGAAATAATCTACACGGCTAGCGCGAGCATAACTAAAAATCACTGATGACTTTGAAAGACGATAAATGAGCAGAGATATTTCTCACTTTCTGAAATGGAGATTTCACGTAAGAAGTTTTCTTGAGAAATTCAAGAATTTCTCGAATTTTGTATCTCGACTTCAACTCGTCTGATGACTCAAAAAGTTATTAAAAAATCTGAAATTTAGAAGACATAGACTTTAGAATTTTATCTTCAATTTAAGCGAACAAAACTCAAAAAATCCTAACGGGTTCCCGAGATATGACTAAAAATGTCCAACCATATCTGAATCGAGTTTCAGTCAGCAATCATCGCTATCAGCTACAAGAGCGGTGATCACCAAGAATTTCGCGAAATCTGAACCTCAACTTTATTTCGTGATATGACTAAGAAAAGTTGTGAGACCTATCTGAAATTTACAGATCATGATCTCTGAAGGCTAATCTATAATTTAAGCTGAAAAAAACTTCAAAAATCTAGATGGGTTCTCGAGATATCACTAAAAATGTTCAAGCATGTCTGCATCGAGTTTCAGTCGGCTTAAGCAGGGAGATCGGCCGACAGCGGTGACCGTCGAATAAGACTCAATGCAGACTCACTTGGAAATTTCGAGTCATATTTTGGGAACTCGTGAAGATTTTTTCAGTTCTATTAGCTTGAGCCAAAAATAAGATTTCGAAGTTAACGACCTGTGAATTTCAGATTTTTGTCATAACCTTTCTAAGTTATAACACGACTTGAAGTTGCGGTACAAAATCTGAAAAATTCTTGGCGATCACCGTATGACACTCGACATTTTGAGTCATACCGTGGGAACACGTGAAGATTTTTTAAGTTTCATTAGCTTGAGTCAAAAATAAGATTTCAAAGATTTTGGCCTGTAAATTCCAGATTTTCGTCACAACTTTTCTAAGTTATAACACGAGTTGAAATTGTGGTACAAAATCTTAGAAATTCTTGACGATCACCGCCCTTGCGGCTGACAGCGGCGATCACCGTTTGAAACTCGACATTTTGAGTCATATCTTGGGAACTTATAAAGATTATTTAAGTTTCCCCAGCTTAAATAAAATATTAGATTTCAAATATTACGATCTGTGAATTTCAGATTTTTGTCATAAAAATCGTAAAGGTTTTTGAAGTTTCATCAGCTTAAGTCAAAGATAATGTTTGAAAAATTACGAGCTGTAAATCTCAGTTTTTTCTCACAACATTTCCAAGTTATAACACGAGTTTAAGTTGGGGTAAAAAATCTGAGAAATTCTTGGCGATCATCATCTGAAACTTGAGATTTTGATTCATATCTTAGAAACTCGTGAAGATTTTTTAAGATTCATTAGCTTGAGTCAAAAATAAGATTTCAGAGATTACGATCTGTGAATTTCAGATTTTCATCACAACTTTTTAAGTTATAACACGAGGTGAAGTTGGGGTACAAAATCCGAAAACATATTGGCGATCACCGCCTGAAACTCGACATTTGAAGTCATATCTTGGCAACTCGTGATGATTTTTTGAGTTTTATTAGCTTAAGTCAAAGATGAGATTTCAAAGATCACGACTGTTCAATTTTTTACTTTCGTCACAATTTTCTGAGTTATAATACGAGTTGAAGTTGGGGTACGAAATTTGAGAAGTTCTTGGCGATCACCGTCTTAAACTCGACATTTTGAGCCATAACTTGAGAACTCGTGAAAATTTTTCCAAGTTCATTAGTTTGAGTAAAAAAAAAAAAAAGATTTTAAGGATTACGACCTGTGAATTTTAGACTTTTGTCACTACTTTTCCAAGTTATAACACCAGTTGAAGTTGGGGTACAAAATCTGAAAAATTCTTGGCGATCACCGTCTGAAACTAGACATTTTGAGTCATATCTCAGGAACTCATGAAGTTATTTCAAGTTTTCTTAGCTTAAATTAAAAGTGAGATTTCAAAGATTACTATTTGCGAGTTTTGGATTTTTGTCACAACTTTTTAAACTTATAATACGAGTTGAAGTTGCGGTACAAAATCTGAGAAATTCTTGGCGATCACCGCTCTTGCGGCTGACAGCGGCGATCACCGTCTGAAACTCGACATTTTGAGTCATATCTTGGAAACTCATAAGGATTTTGTAAGTTTTCTTAGCTTAAATTGAAGATCAAATTTCAAGGATTACGATCTGTAAATTCCAGATTTTCGTCACAACTTTTCCAAGTTGTAACACGAGTTGAAGTTGGGGTGAAAAATCTGCAAAATTCTTGGCGATCACCATCTGAAACTCAATATTCTGAGTCATATATTAGGAACTCATGAAGTTATTTTAAGTTTTCTTAGCTTAAATCAAGAGTGAGATGTTAAAGATTACGATTTGCGAGTTTCAGATTTTTGTCACAACTTCTCTAAGTTATAATAGGAGTTGAAGTTGCGGTAAAAAATCTGAGAAATTCTTGACGATGACCGCCTGAAACTCTTTGGGTTATATCTCGTCCTTTTAGTTTCAGATCTTCGCCACAACTTCTCCAAGTTATAACCCGAGTTGAAGTTGGGATACAAAATCTGTAAAATTCTTGGCGATCACCATCTGAAACTCGATATTTTGAGTTATATCTTGGGAACTCGTGAGGTTTTTTCAAATTTCATTAGTTTGAGTAAAAAAAAAAAGATTCCGAAGATTACAACCTGTGAATTTTAGATTTTTTTCACAACTTTTTCAAGTTATAACACGAGTTGATGTTGGGGTACAGAATCTGAGAAATTCTTGGCGATCACCGCTCTTGAAGCTGACAGCGGCGATCACCGTCTGAAACTCGAAATTTTAAGTCATATCTTTAGAACTCATCAGGATTTTCTAAGTTTTCTTAGCTTAAATTAAAAATCATATTTCATGGATTACGATCTGTAAATTTTAGATTTTTGTCACAACTTTTCCAGGTTATTACGCCAGTTAAAGTTGAGGCATAAGATCCGAGAAATTCTCGGCGATCACCGCTCTCTCCGCTGACAGCCACGATTGCCGACTGAAATTCGACGTAGACACGCTTGACCATTCTTAGTCATATCTCGGGAACCCGCGAAGATGTTTTGAGTTTCATTGAATTAGATTAAAAGTAGAATTTTAAAGATTGCGTCTTGTCAATTTCCTATTGTTGCTACACTTTCCCTGGGTCATGATACAAGTTGAAGTCAAAGTATAAAATTCGAGAAATTCTTGAATTTTTTTTTTAACTTCCTTAGTGATATATCCTCTCCAAGAAGTCAGAAATATCTCTGCTAGGGATCATTCGACGTGGAACTTTGTGGGCTTTTTAATCGTTACCACAAAAACGTGTAACCTTATTTACGGCCGAGTTATCGTCTTTCGAAGTCATCAGTGATTTATAGTGCCGCTCGCGCTCGCTGTAGTGACGGTAGTGTAGTATTCAAAATAAAAATTATTTTTCTATTAATACACCATTAGGCCAAATCCTCGTTAGGATGAGCATAACTCATTCAACTCATAGACATTAATAAACCTGAAATGATAATTTCTAAGAAAAAAATTTCAAAATTCTAGTTTCCTTTAAAAAATATCACCTAGTTTCGAAAGTTGAAGTTTTTCGTTATCTTGAAAACTTTATAAAAACTTTTCTAATGTCAACAAACTTGCCTTCTTCGACACGATTGCTGCCGAAGTTTGGCCAAGAAAGGAAACTAGAAAAGAATATGATAAGGTGAAAAGAGCAAAGATTTCCCATCTGATTTCTTTTATTTGAGTTTCTCGCCAGGATATCGTAGCGACATTACGTACAATGTTTCACCTTACTCTCGACAATTTATTTGTGATTATAGTTACAATATACATCGTACACTAGATGAAACACTTAATAGTATATTTACCCTATCTAAAGGTACGCGAATGATACACAACTAAACTCGCAAGTGGAATGTAAACTTTTGTCGAATTGAAAATGTACCTTGAATAGCAAAGGCAACGCATTTAAGAGCGTAAATAATATCGATGATTCTTAAGATATCAAAAATGCAGATCTTACACTTCAACATCATTTTTTCGTGATAACATTATAATTATAAATAATAATTATAATAATAGTTTCGCTTCTTAGCTCTAGATTTTTACACTTAATTAGGTACTCTCTCGCATGAGTTAGAGTCAAGTGAATTATGTTGGGCTAGTATTTACACGTAATTTTCTCTTCGTTTTTGCAACTGAGCAACGAATTGGATATTTTGTTGAAGCATGCTCACATCATTATCTTCAAAAATATATTCATAAGGGATCTCTTTTAGGGATTCACACATTTTTGAAGAGAGCTTGACTTTCATTTTGAAAGCTACTAAAGTTCATAATGTCTAAAAATCATAGTATTAAAGCTTTCATATTTTCAAATCGTTCAAGGTTTGAAACTATAAACTTTGAGTATAAAAATTTCATCTCAAATGCCAGCTGAAAGACGTCTATTTCAAAAATGTCCTTCCCACGTTCTTTTTTTTCTGGTTTCTTTGGGTAATTTTTTGCTATAAGCTTTGCAGAAGACTTTCTGAGGTCAATATATTTTATAGCTTTGCTTCAACAGGTATCGGTCCATGGCTTGCTGCCAGATCGAGTCGATGCCCAGTTACAATGTATCCTAATCGCCTAATCCGACTGCCGTAAGACTTCTTTCGTGGCTGTATTTTATGTCGAAGGTAAACAAAGACGATCGAAAGGGCTTATGAGGTGCCATAAACTGGCGCAATCAATCCGCTTGAAAAACCCCGGCAGTCGTTGCGGATTACGAATTTATGTATAGGTACAGAGAGAACATTGCGTTCCTCGAACTTCACAAGCGGAATTGCAATAAAAATCATAATAATTTATTAGAAAACAGTTCGACGTCTCCAAATAACAAGGTTTCATTTCCGTAGAGCCATACTGAAAGGTTCTGTTGTTTTATTGCAAATCTGCTTGTAAAGTATTAAAAAGCTGTTGATAGATCACTAATATTGAGTGTTGTACACTCATTTTTTATTTTTTTTTGCTTGGCTGACAAGTTCAGACTTTCGAGTGTTATTTCGACCGCACTGTTTCGTTCACTTCAATGTTTCACACACACTTGATGAGCAATTTGTAATAAAAATGTGTCACTGTCTTTGGATTCTTGTTGACCTGGATTGTATGTCTAAATCAGTAATTATATTTCTCGACGAGCACACAGTCTGCTTATCAATCGACAACCTAGTTATTTTTATTCTTTTTTTATTTTCATTCTCAATTAAGCACCCTATTCATGAAAATGCTTTCCAGTTTGCTGGCACTATTCCAGAGGACAGAACGTGTGAAATTTCTGTAAAATCCATTCAGAAGTTCATTCATATAATCTACTTTTTCAAGTTGAACGATCTGTAGGGAAATGACAATGAAGTCTCATTCAATCAATTTCAGAATCGTGTTTGATAAACAAATTTCAATTAAAATTAATAATTCTTCTATTTTATGGCGTGAAATTTATTACATGCATTTTTGGAGTTTTTGGCTCTGGCATACGATGATTCTAATTTTTAACTTCATATCGAAAAAATCTGATCAAAAGATATCTGTTGTATCGGCACCCATGATGAAGAAAATTCAAAACAAATTTCATCTGATATAAGAAATGAAAATTTTACTGCGAACCGGATTTGAACCGACATCTCCTCTGTTCATGAGATCTGCTTCAATCAGTTCAGCGAATTTGAATCGACACTTCCTCTATTCATGAAAAATACTTTAACCAATTCAGCTATCGCAACATGCTAGTAAAAATTTTGGAACTTGCATTTGCTCAACCGAACTGAAGGTTAACCTACCTTTGATGTTTCTGAAGGTGTTTTCGGCCAATATATTAGAAAAATTGTTCTATTTTTTGCCGTGATATATTACATGTAATTCTGCGGTTTTCGGCTTTAGACATACGATGACTCCGATTTTTTACTTCATGAAGAGGGGATCTGATCAACGGATATTTGTTGCACTTTAACCAATTTAGCGGATTGCATCAACACCTCCTCTATTCCTGAGAGGTGCTTCAACCAATTCAACGGATTCAAAGCGA
>JAUMHM010000085.1:35102497-35140675 GCA_032362435.1 Melikaiella ostensackeni
TGCTTCAACCAATTCAGCGGATTTGAACCAACACATCTTCTTTTCATGAGAGGTGCTCTAAGCAATTCAGCGGATTTGAACCGACACCTCCTTAATTCATGAGAGGTGCTTGAACCAATTTAGCGGATCTGAAGCGACACCTCCTCTATTCATGAGAAGTACTTTAACCCATTCAGCGGATTTGAACCGACACTTACTCCATTCACAAGAGGTGCTTCAACCAATTCAGCGGATTTGAACCGACACCCCTTCTATTCATGGGAGGTGCTTTAACCAATTCAGCACATTTGAACCGACACTTTTTCTATTTATGAGTGGTATTTCAACCAATTCAGCGGATTTCAACTGACACCTACTCTATTCATAAAAATTGTTTCAGCCAATTTAGCGGATTTGAACTGAAACCTCCTCTATTCATAAGAGGTGCTTCAACCAATTCAGCGGATTTAAACCGACACCTCCTCCATTCATGAGAGGTGCTTCAACCAATTCAGCGGATTTGAACCAACACATCTTCTTTTCATGAGAGGTGCTCTAAGCAATTCAGCGGATTTAAACCGACACCTCCTCAATTCATGAGAGGTGCTTGAACCAATTTAGCGGATCTGAAGCGACACCTCCTCTATTCATGAGAAGTACTTTAACCAATTCAGCGGATTTAAACCGACACCTCCTCCATTCATGAGAGGTGCTTGAACCAACTTAGCGGATCTGAAACGACACCCCCTCTATTCATGAGAAGTACTTCAACCAATTCAGCGAATACGAACCGACATTTCCTCCATTCATGAAAGGCGTTTTAATCAATCCAGCGAATTCGAACTGACGCTTTCTTTATTCATAAAAAGTGCTCTAGCCAATTCAGCGGATTTGAACTGAAATATCCTCTATTCATGAGAGGTGATTCAACCAATTTAGCGGATTTGAACCGATACTTCCTGTACTCATGAAAGGTGCTTCAAACAATTCAGCGGATTTGAACATTGCATCTGGTCGACCAAATGTGAGTTTCAAAATCTTCACTAGAGTGTTGCGATAGTTGAATTGGTTAAAGCATCTCCATGAATAGAGGAGGTGTCGGTTCAAATCCAGCTCGCCGTGAAAATTTTGTAACTTATGTTTCGTTTTACACAAATTTCGTTTTGAAAAATTGTCTTTATCATGAATGTCGATACAACAGATATCTCTTGATCAGACTGCTTCAGTACAGAGTTAAAAAATTAGTCATCGTATGCCCAAGGCCAAAAACCGCAGAAATGCATGTTATTTAATATGAATTATTTGAGCTACAATTCCGAAACTCCTAAAGCGCTCAAATCATGATTTTTAGATAATTTCAACCATGCAAAAGTTTAATATTTGGCTGAAATTGAATAAACTCTTCTTTACGTTGTCTAAACTGCCGTCTGTAACAATATTGCAGCCACATTTGTATCCTCTCGGCAAGTACCAGAAACGTCTCTCTAGTTTCTTGTTATTTACATACGTATTCACATTACGAAGTACACTAGCCAGTCGGCAATTAGACTGCATCGCGTTTCATCATTCTTGCTTTATATGTATGTACAGGAATCTATATGTGAAATTTCGTCGGTCGAGATTCTAACGGTAACATTTAACGCCGATGTCACCAGACGATTTTACTATACTACTTTACAAAATTTCCACACTCGTTTTGGGAGAAAGGAACAGCTGAAGCATGCAAATTTTACTTAATTTGACGCAATCGCACACAAGTGATTCACGTTGCTTGCCTCGTCCGAGATTCATTCAATGCTCATCACGTGAGTTGATAATTCCTCTCTGATTCTAGAAACTAGAAATGAGGTGGTCATTTGCTAACAAAAAAAGATTTTTTTTCTGTTTCTCATTTGAATCAACAGATCATTCTTTCTAGTCCAAGCGGTATACTTAGATGTTTTTTTAATTGTTACAAAAGCAGGAAATTTAGTGTGTAAAGCCTTTTTTGCATTAGAAAATTTTTTAGAGCGGGTGCCAAACTTTTTTTTTAAATTGAAAAGGGGAATGCTAAATGGTGCTAAGTCCATTAAACTAGTTTTCAGATGAGAGACATAAAACCTTTCTAGAGGAATAATTTACAACCGATTAAGTACATTATTTTTCTTCCTAATATTTATACTTATATCTCCAATTATCAATTTCTTCTTAAAATCCTATAATAACCGCCAAATTGTTGAAAAATTTGAAATTTGGGCTACTTCATCTATTTAGTTTGCATTCTTTGAAATTTTAAGATATTTGTGTAGATTGAAATACTAAATTTTAGGGTAAAAAATTACAAAATTTGAGTTTTTTCACTGGAATAGGTGTAAAAAAAAAAGAATGTATGATTCATGAACAAAACTCAATTTCATTAAAAAGTGAACTTAGCACCGTTTAGCTTTCGCTGCTTCAATTTTGTTTTCGAAAACAAAATGTGTGGAACTTTTGTTTTGAAATGCTGTATTTTTCTGAACTGATTAAGATATTTACCTATAATTTCTTGATTCAAGTAAGGAATTTCACATTCTTTCGACATCCACAGGGAAATTTCTGAAAATCAACAAAATGGTGGCGATTTTTCTGACAATCAGAAATTCTCATTTTCTTAAAAAAATGCACGGAATACAAAAAAAGTTTGAAATGAAAAGTTGTTCCTCTTTAAGAGGTCTACAGGAAGATTTTTTTCCCATTTTTCGATTTTTCGCGAATAAAATGTGTTCGTCATTCAAAAAGACAATAATTTTTGAAAATTTTGCAAAAATTAAGTGATAAAAGATTACCGTGTCTATATCTGATGGTATTATCACTTAACTTTCTTTCTATTTTGCGTATTTTCTGAAGAAGATGAGGATTTTCGATTTTCAGAAAAATCGCCACCATGTTGTTAATTTTATAGATTTTTCAAAATTTCCTGCTTATTTCGGAGAAATGGGAAATCCTTGACCAGAATGAAAGGAGAAAAGTTGAAGATCATCATTAGTTGAAAAAATAAAGCATTTCAAACAGAATTTGCCACCATTAAAACAAAATTGAAAAAATGTTTGACACTCGCTCTAAAAAAGTTGTATAATGCCAAAAGGAACCTCAAGGACCTACTGAATGCTTTTGTAACAATCAGAGCAAAATTTGCAATATCTTCAGTGTGCCGCTCGGACTATTCTGCGAAAGAGGAATGGGATTTCAAATAAATATATATTTAGCCGATTTTAATAATTTTCAATTTGATAAATTTTTACTGGAGGAATCCAAACTGGGAATGCTTAAATTCTCAATTTATTAGTTTGGGAATTTGAAAGCCTTTATTAATTTATTAAGTTTGAAAATTGGATTGTCATAACAACATTTAAACTTTACATTTCAAACCTGACATTTTTCAAGCAGTCAGCTTACATTGATTATTTTTATTTATTTATCAAAAGCTTTCAGTTAAGAAGCGCTAGAGATCATACAAGACACAAAATTTTTTCGTTTTCAATTTAGATGCAGCCAAATTTGTACTGAAATCAAATTTTACGACAACAATTTCGAAGCCTCTCCAATTAAAAAAATTTAAATTAATCAGTGTGAAAGTGTTAAATAAAATATGAATTTTAAAGCCGTGGAGGCAAAATTTCAATTATCAGGCCTTCACATTTGCATTTTTTCACATTTGCATATGAGTCGAATTGGAAGGCTTTGTCATTTGATTTGAACGTGTCCAAGATGGACAAAACGAATTTTGAAATAAAGCATGTTGAAGCATTTGGAAGCATTCACTTTTGCAAGAAATTAAAAAATGAATGGTATCCGATTTTCAGACCGTCAAATTTGAAAAGCGTAGATAGAGAAAAAGAATATTTGAATTTGTTCTAATTAAATCCAGTGAAAATTGTCTAGATTTACGCATAGGAATTGGATTTTAAGGCTTCCAATTTTTATTGAATTTGAAAGCAGCCATAATCTACAGATCATAAATATGAAAACTTTTTAAATTAAATTTTCAAATTTGGGCACTTTTGAATATGGTTATTTTTTAACTTTCAAGGTACTAATTTCGAAATTTCATGATCATGAAATTAAAATTAACTATTTGACTCAAAGCAATTCCTAGTTTCAAAACAACAAAACTATCCAAAAATTCTGTAGGAAATACACACGAGTATAAAACAACGAAATGAAATTTTTTCAGGAAGTTCGAGAGATGAAAATATTTAAAGCTGTTTGATTAACGTACATTCAGGCAGTAATTAATCCTTTATCTCAGCCTGTAGAGTATGAAAAAAGAATACCAAATTTCTTTCCCATTTACAGAGAGTTTCCGACCCATTGAACTGACTTTTGTTTGCAGAACCGAGTCTTTTGTTAAAACACGAATGGACAGAAAATTGCATTCGAGGTACTCTTCAATCGCAGATGGATATAAAAAGGAAAACAGGAAACGTTCGGGATGTAATATTTATACAATCGTTTCTAGACTCCTAAAGAAACTTGTTAAAAATGCTATTCCTTCTTATATCGTCACACGCTTTCAGAGAAGGTTCGTATTTTTTAATTTTTCATGCAACTTGCATAATAGGGCGCAGTGAAAAAATCTCTTTTTTTCAATTTTTAATTGGGAGGGGTGAAAAAGTTGTTGATTGGGTTCAAAATGACTCCCCTAAAGTTTCGTTACGAAAAAAAATTCTTCCCTCACCCGCATCGATTTTATGCATGATAAGAATGAGAAATAGCACCATTCTCATCATTTTATGGGAAAAACAATATTTCTAAGGCTGGAATTGGTAATAACGTTTTTGATTGGCGACACTATATTAAAATTACAAGTGTTGGACTGAAACATTCAAAACGACTAATTTGATTGCTTTTACAAGAATTTTTTCATTTCTAAAATTTAAATGGTGTCGGCAGATTGCCATGGAGATTTATAGCCCAATATAGGAAAATTGCAATTTTTTTACCACATTGGAATTAAAAATTTTCGAAAATATATAGAAAAACATTCAGAAAGAAAAAAAGTAAATTTCGGAGTTGAATATTCATGTTTTTTGGTTCAAAGTTAATGAATCCTCTCAACTAAAAATTTATCTATTCAAGTAGTAGATTCATCAGTTTAGTTGAAAATTCATCTCTTGTTTTTTCCTCGTTCAAAAATTTTATCATTTGTTTGAAAACTTAATTAACTGTTTTTAAAAAAATGGCCTTTTTTGGTTGAAATTTCAACAACCTGGGTAAGTTTTTCTTCTTTCTTGACTGAAAATTCAACTCTTTTGAAGAAAATTCGTCTTTTTGGATTGGAAATTCAACTATTTGGGTGAAAAATTCAATTATTTGGTTGAACATTAACTTTTTCGTTAAAAATTTATATTTGAGGATTGAAAGTTCAACTGTTTTTGTGAGAAAATCGCCTCTTCGGCTCGAAATTTCAGCAATCTAGTTTGCTTTTTTTCTTTCATGGCTGAAAATTCAACTGTTTTGTTGAAAACTCGTTTCATAGTTGAAATAAATTGCTCTTGATTTAAAATTGAATATTTTTTGATTGAAATATCAGTTATTACATTTTTCGTTGAGAAATTTTTTTCTTTCTTGAAAATTAATTTTTAAACTCAAAAATTTCACTATTCCATTTTTGGTTGAAGATTGATACTTTTAGTTGATAATTCATGTATTTTATCAAAAATTTGTCTTGTTTTGGTGAAAAATTAAAGTATTTTCTTGAAAATTCGTTTCTCTTTTTGGTTCAAAATAATTTCTTAAACTAAGAATTCAACGAATCTTCTTTTTGGTTGAAAATGGATCTTTTTTAGTAGAGAATTCCACTATTTGGCTGAAAATTCATGTGTTTCGTTAAAAATCCGTCTTTTTTGGTCGAAAATTAATCTTCTTGGTTGAAAATTCATCTTTTTTAGCTAAAAATTCAACTATTTGGTTAAAAATGCATGTATTTTGTTGAAAGTTCGTCTTTTTTTGTTGAAAATTAATCTTCTTGGTTGAAAATTAGTCTTTATGGTTGAAAATTCAACTGTTATGTTGAAAATTTGTTTTCTGGATTGAAAAATAAGTTTTTTGTTGGAAACTTCTTCTTTTTTTTGATTCGAAATGATTTTTTAACCTGAAAATTCAACAATTCCGCTTTTTAGTTGAAAAAGAATTTTTTTTAGCAGAGAATTCCACTATTTGGCTAAAAATTCATGTATTTTGTTAAAACTCGTCTTTTTTGATAGAAGATTAATTTTCTTGTTTGGAAATTCATCTTTTTTTAGACGCAAATTCAATGACTTGGTTAAAAGTTAAATGCCGTTAAAAATTCATTTATTGACTATTCACAATTTTTTTAGATTCAACTCTAGCTGCAAATTGAACTATTTTGTTGAAAATTCGTTTTTTTCTGTTGAAAATTGATTTTCCACTGAAAATTTAACTATTCCGTTTTCGGCTGAAAACTTATGTTGTAATGCCTCATGAATATTATATGACGGTCATGATTAACGTGCGAATTTCAGTCAAAAGTATGACAGCTGTCGCTCGACAGATATGAATGAAGTTGTGTAAAAATTGAATATATAAGTAACTAAAGAAGTTAGTTAAATTAGTTAAGCTAAGTTCAAGAAAAAGAGTCATTTTGAATCGGTAACGATAACGATAACCAGTTACTTTTTTCGTGATGTAACTGTAAGAATAACTAGTTTCTTTTAAAAAGTAACTTACCCATCACTGGACAAAAGTAACTAAAAAAGTAACGATAGTTACTTTTCTTTCCATAACTAACTAATAAGAAGTTACATTCGGAGTCGGTAACGATAACGATAACTAGTTACTCTTTTCGTTATGTAACGGTAACGATAACTAGTTCCTTTTAAGAAGTAACTTACCCATCTCTAGTATACACTCTACAGTCACGAACTCAGTTGCCGTATACAACTTTTTCTACCAATCTCAGCCTTAGAAATATTGTTTTTCCCCTAAAATAATTAGAATCGTGCGATTTTTTGTTATTGTCATTCATAACATCGATGCGGGTGAGGTAAAATTTTTTTTTTAAATCAAATTTACACATTAAGCCAATCAACAACTTTTCCACCCTCCTCCACTCAGAGATTCGAAAATTAGTATATTATACACCTAGGGATGAAAGCAGGCGTTTCTTATTGCGTGAGATACAATTCGCCTGCGTCATCTTGTGGTGCATACGATATTTTCTTCAACGCATGAAGAAAAATCGCGGAATCGAGTCTTGTAGTGATGAGGCGTCAACATCGAAACATCGGAAACATCGATGGTTTGGTTTCGATACATCGATTGTCGACCTTTCGATACATCGATGGCCGAACACCGCTTGAACTTTTTTCGATTTTTTCGTTAAAAATAGTTTGTTTTTTAAATTTCCATGTGGTGCTAGGTTCTCTGAAGGAAACGTAATTTATCCTATTATTGAAATAAGTTCTTATTATTAAAAAATATTCAAACATCGATGTTTATACAACGATATATCGATGTTCGATTTTGGACATCGACGCTCTACTTTCGATGTATCGATGTTTTTGAACATCGACCTTTTCGTTTCGATGTCCCATCACTAGAGTCTTATAAAGCGGACAGGAAACCCGCGGTTTTCATGCATGTGTTGAAGAAAAGTTTTTTTCACTGCGCCCTATTGCACAATGCCACAGTCACACTAATTTAATTACAAATTACATCCACTCTCAATTATTGAGATGCATTAATGCGATGATCGCGAAGGTTTTACACTGACTATGTTGCATATAACAATGAGAGTAAATCGTATTACGGATACACGATATCGTATGCATATGAATATCGATTAGTGGTACATTAATCATACAGAATTTCGCTTTGGCTACCATCTCTTTTCCTTTATATATTACACGCTGATGCATATCGCGAATCAATTTAATTATACAAAGTATCCGCTAATCTGATAGAAGTGATTCGTCAATACCAAATCATATTCATTGCTGTCGGTTTGGTCAAAATATAGAATATATCATATATAAAAAGAACCAGAGTATAACATGTAATTTAATTATATTCTGTTCCTTCCTTATCATTTATTCTCTTCTCTTTCTCTCTCTCTCTCTCTTCATTCTGTTTTTCAATCTCTCACAAATATTGTCCAGACGAACTAAATAACTAAACACTTTTTATTAAGTACATATTTACACTCACCAATTCAGACTTTCTCACTCAACTTTTTTTATAAGTTCCTCGAGATCCTACTTCAAACAGACGCACTTCTGATGACTGAACCCAAAAAAGAGATTCGAGAATATTTTCGGGCGGATGTTGAAATTAGTCAAATGTAGGTTAATTTAGAGTTAAAAGTAAATACCAATGTGTTTGAAAGTACACTGGAACCTCTATTTAGAGACGGTCTCGGGTATGGCCTGCGATGGCCGTGAAGCTCTTCCAAGAATTTCTATATGGCAAACAGTCAGTGCCGTATAAACCATTTTACGGTGCCTCTCTATCGGCCCTTGGACTCCCTCATCATCGAACGCGTCCTGTGGAAATTCTAGGAAAGGCTTAATCTGAGGGACTTCACATAGAGGTTCGAGTGTATTTTGAAACCGATATACAGAATTCTGATATTTATTTCTCTCCCTTACCGACACTTTTGGTCAAACATTTCTGAAATTCTCTTTGCAATTTCGTGTCAGTCGACCCAGCTTGATTTCTTTGCCAGTTTTTTTTTTTATTTAGACACGTTTGATCGGATAAAGTTAATTTGATTTGACGTATTTTATTCCAATTAAATCACATAAAGTAACGTGAAATGATTGAAAAATACAAAAAGGTAAGGAAAAATCGTTAGCTTTTCATAAAAGCGACTCAAATGCTTGACAGAGAAAATTTCAAAATTGACTTTTTAAATTATAACGTCTTCAAATCAATGATTTGAATTTAGAAGCTTTTGACTTTGATCAATATCAGAATTTGGATGACGTCGAAATTTTTATTGCTTTTAGCTTTAAAGCTGCCATAATCGAATTGGATTAGAATATCAGGAAAATATGGTGTGAATCTTTCAATTTTACAGCATGGATGTAATATATTTTTTTACCGGAAGTTTTTTTTAAAATTAAAACAAAAACCCGGATTTTTGCTGATGTACATTTTAGAGCGTTGGGATTTTTAGCATTCTGAAGTTTGGAAATTCGATCATAGGTGAAATTTGAAGCCTTCGAAAGCAGATAAAAGTTCTGCTAAACATACAGGATTTTAAGTTAAAATAGGGACAACAAAGCTTCTCTGTAAAGATTACTAAATTTTCTGCAAAGTTTTTTCGAACTTTCAGTAATTCAATAAATTTACGGATATTTTCTGGATCATCTACTGAACTTTTCTGTCAAAAAAGTCTGTAAATTTTACAAAAAGTATCCGTGAATTTGGTAAAATTACTGAAAATTCTGTTAACTCTGCAGCAAATTCGGTAAGCTTTACAGAAAAGCCATGCTGTTCGTATTGTAACTAAAAATCCTGCAACTTTAGCAGACTCATTTTTCTCCGTGTAAAGTGATGAAAAAGCATGAGTTTTGACTTCTGCTAAAATGTAAATTAGACCCACAAAATTAACTTTCATTTTTCGAGTGTTTGGTAACTGATTCCAAACTTGAATATATTTTAGGATTATTGAAAGTTCAAAAACCATTTTATAAAATTTCATTTTGAAGTTACCTTTTTGAGGATCCTAGATTCAACATGTCAGAACTATGGATTCTTTTAAATTTCAACGACACTCAAATTTTGAAGCATTCGTTAGATTTCAAGACATTCAATTTGGAAATTTTCAAATTTGTGTCGTTTTGAAATTTTGAAGGTTTTAAATTTCGTTGTATTCAACGTCTCAAGAATTTCAAACTCGAAGAATTTATCTGGATGTTTTTGCCATATAGAAAGTTTTCAAAGTTAAACAAACTCAATTTGAATTTTTGGATATGTGATCCTTTATTTAGGTAAATTTCAGGGGTTATAATTTAATCGCCTTGAAAATGGAACTTTTACAGTTAAAAGCATTCCATTCTAAAATGGAAGTTTTCACAGCAAAATTTTCAAAGCCAGAATTAAATACATTTCAAAAATAAACCGTATTTGTTTAAATTTATGAACTTCAATAATCCAAATTGAAAAAAATAAAAAATACTATGTCAAAAAATGTAAATACTTTACACTATGCTGGGTTTTATAATTATTATTTTTCTGTTCAGTAAAATTTTCGACCGCAATGATATAAGAATAAAAAATTGGTGGTGAAACAAAAAAAGCTGTTTTTGAAATTATTTAAAAAAGTTATGAAACTGAAATATTGCAAATAAAAAAGTCAGTAGCAGACATTCGACCAAAAATATTTCGTAAAATTGCACCATATTTATGAGAGTTAAATTCGATGCAATTAAAGTGATAAAAAAGCATCAATTTAGACTTGCCCTCAAAATTTACTTTAATTTTGCGATTTTTTATTAACTGATTCTAAAATTGAATATATTTGTGATTTTTTAAAAATCGCAATGCCATTATATAGCAATTGTCTTTCAAAAGATACAATTTTATGAATCTGAGATTTAACATGTAAAAAAATATGTACTCTTTTAAACGATGATATTCAAATTTTGAAGGATTCATTGGATTTCAAAGCTTCAAGTTTGGAAACCTTAAAATTTGGGTTGTTTTAAAATTTTAAAGATCTCAAATTTTGTTGTACTCAACGTCTCAAATATTTCAAACACAAAAGAACGATCTGGAAGTTTTTGCCATATAGAAAGCTTTCAAAGTCGAAGAGACTCAATTTGAATTTTTGACAATGTCAAAGCTTTATTTAGTCAAATGTCAATTAAAAAGTACTATTTCAAAAAATTTAAATACTTCACATTTTGTAGAGTTTTATGATTACTCTTTCTTCTCTATATTAAAATTTTCATCCAGAAGGATCCGAGAATACAAAATTGGTAGTGAAATGAAAACGCTCTTTTCAAAATTCATTCAAAAAGTTATAAATCTCAAATATTAGACACAGAAAAGTAACTAGCAGATATACGCCCAAAAATATTTCCGTAAACTTGCACCTCTTTCATGAGAGTTAAGTTCGAATTTGTCACAAATCTTTTTTCTGAACTTCACACACGTTCACATTGAAGCTTCTAATGCCGCTCTTATAAACGAGATAGAAAGGAATTAATTAGGGGATATTTTGTGGAAATTTGAAAAATATTCGATTGCTTAATTCCCTCTAAGCCCTATTCACAAGTGCAGAATTCACAGGTAAATGAGAATACAGTCATTGATAACGTCATTAAACTCGTGATTTGTGTTTTACCAGAATCCTCGACAGTGTACGCACGCGTATGACGCATGTAAAGCGACATTTTTGTGTGAAGGAATTTATTTTCACACATTTTCACGCAATTAATAAAATATTACATTATCTATAAAAAAGATATGGTAAAAATGCAACTCTTTAAAGTTGAAATTTAGTGGCCATTTCAGTCAACCGTAATTGATTCATATTTCGTTTTAAAAATGATCATATGTTTTTCGCGATGTACACTACTGATTGGATCAACTTTTTTTGGGAGAAAAATATTTACTGGAAAATTTTGCAGGGTTTTTGAAGTTGATATCGTCCTTTGACTTTAGAAATTACTTGAATGTTTTCAGTCTTTGATGTGATCTGCTGTTAAAAATTATATTGTGTAAAGACATTTACTTCGTACATTGCAGAAATAATTTTTCAGTAAAATTGAATTTTTCGAAGTCTGGTAATTTGAGTTATACTCAAAATTAATTTTGATAGGTAAAAAATTACTTTCTTTGGGAGTGGAAAATAATTCGAGTTTTCTGTATTTGAAATGCTTTGAATTTAGAATCGGTGGGTGATTCTGAATGATATTTATGAAGCTGTTTGTGAAATTGTGCCATCTGGTGATTCCATACAGTCGACGAAATCCGAGTGGCAAAAGAAACGTTGGACTTGAGATTGCAGAAATGGCATTTCAGTGATATGTTGTACCAGGAAATGTCGTTCATTTTATTCTAAAGAGAACGCCAATGCGCCTCGAGTTTGTAAACTGAGGATACTGCTTTTCGATGAAATCGATATTGGATGTTTTATTTCACTCAGATGACTGGTCTATAAATATTACTATTCACAAGATACGAAATAAAGATGCTCAGATTTGACTAAAAATTCGATGAAACTGATTTTTTATAACATTCCCATAATTTCGGACCATTTTCATGCCTGCGGAGCGGGACCACAAACACGAGTGTGCTGAAAAAATGACCATCGTAGAAATGGAAAGATCTCTCCCGAGTTATGCAATATACTATTAGACTTTTCTTTCTAAATACCAATAAATTTGACAAAAAACATTACATTTTCTGTGGTTGAATGTATTATTCCTTTCAAAAGTTAGGAGAAAACATTGTTTCAAATGCATCAGACAATGTACCGTGTAGCAAATCCGCTTACAAAAGTTGAGGCTTCTCTTGAGTTTGATGCTTCGTAATCCCACTATGTACAATGACTTACTTTGGGATAGCTTGTGTAATATTTACTGGTTCGGGATTATTCTCATGTAAAAGTTAATTTTCCAATAGAGTTGGGTCCAAAGAAAAATATTATTTTTTGCTTGTGAAAAATTACATTATCATGGCAAGAATGACGTGAAAAATATAATTAAAAGCAATTTAAAAGGAAGATGATGAAACAACTGGCAATGCTTCAATTTAACGAGTTATTTTCAGTCTTTTAGGAAAAGTATAGTCAACGGTGAGAAAAAAGAATGGCAAGAGTAATTTGATTGAAGGAATATTTTTTACGGCTTTTGCAATGACGGTCTTTTATTAAATAATACTCAGCATTGTCAGTGACAACAAATACAAGAGGATTTTACCTGGGGCAATATCTGCATTTGATATCGAAGCGATATGCATTTCACATTACAAATTGTCCGCGTTCACGTTTTGTCTGGACGAGATTCCCTGTTATTCTAGAATCATTCGTCGCAGCAGTTCCAACATTTTTATTAAATCGTAGATAAAGTGGAGACGTTAATGGTATGCTATGCAATTTCAAATATTGTATTAATTTTTCGATTTTTAATTAAATACTTGACTTCAAGAAGTAAAATAGTTATTTATTTTTTCACGAATAAATTAACATTTTTTTGCTTAACTAATTCAATGAGGCGGGTCGAAAACAGGACATTTTTCAGATCGTAATAAAACCATATACAAAAATTGTCTTTTAGGGTGAGAATGTCTGCACTATTTTTTTGCAAACATTATAGTCAAGCGCACTTTCAAAAAGGCGAAAACTTTTTTTTTCATCTGAGTTTCTAACCGTATTCAGAAAAGTGTCTTACAAAAGATGTAAGTCTAGAAAATGACACATTTTCTGTTCTATGAATGTTCCTGTACAACCAACGTTTTTTTTTACACATAAATAATATTCATGAAAAGTGTGGATTTCGAATTTCAATCTATTTTTTGTCATTGTCGACATCGTCTATCCCATTTATAGACCAATGTCGGTTCTCTAAAAACTATTACTTTTCGGGATTGTCAATGCTTAGCTCATTGAGTTCCATAATTTTGTTCCTAAATGTGATAAAAATTAATATTGTATTAAAACTGATTAAAAAATATATGCTATTTGACAATCGTGCAAACAATTTTTATTTAAAAATTTAAAATTTGACTAATTTTCAATGTTGGACTCTTTCTCAATCAATGCGCTCTATTATTGTTTACGGAACCAACTGAAAATGTCTTCTCGATGACAAGTTGACAACAATTGTTATATGTTTCAAGGAATTGTTAAAAAAAATTTACCAATCGGTATTTTTTTATTAACATGCGCAATTTTGTATTGAATCAACTAAGGAAGTCGTTCCGATGATTCTTTGCTATGACAATTTGCAAATTATCGCCAAAGACCGCTGATGTTCGAGCATTTTCGACAATGACCGGCCAATGTTGGAAATTTCAGAATTTTAGTTTCAGGGATAGACATTGCCCAGCCATTGTCGACAATGACCGATGCCAGCGGGCATTGGCGACATTGACTAGAGATTGTCGACAATGACTGATTTCCGACATTGACAGAAAAGGCGTCAAATTTCATATCTACAACTTTTGTGTAGTATATTTTGCAACTCCGTTGAAAACTCAAAGGAAAATTGCGAAAAATCAATTTTTCGAACATTATGACTGTTGCGCAATCAGAAGCCTCTGAAGATGAAAAACAATTGGAATTCAAAATATCCAATGTAATTTCAATTTTGTAGAACTCAGACGAAAATTGCGAAAAATGAGTTTTTTGACTGTTGTGACAGTTGCGCAATTTGAAAGCCTTTGAAAATGGGAAAAAAATTAATTGAAAATATCCAATGCTGAAGAATTCAAAATGAGCGTTCAGGTTTTAAAAGGATGTTTTAAAATTATCGAAATCCATATTTCAACTTGAGGGGTCATTCTGCTATCTCGGAAAAAAAGGTGATTTTCAAGAATTTTTTTCTCAACAACTACTTTATATAATTAAATAAAATTTTCAGCGTTTATTTAGGCAGCCTCAAAGTGTACAAATTTTGTTTTCACATGAAATTATTATTTGGATTAGGTATTATTTGACAATAAACAAAGTGTCTAGAAAAAAGGCATGTCCACTGCGCGCACGATTTCTCAAAAAGTTTACGACCGATTACTTTCAAATTTCCTACGTTTATTCTATACATAAATATCTACAAAGTGACGTGGCGGTTTTCAAATTTTTTAATTTTATTATAGTTAAATTAACAAAAAAAGAGCAAAAAAACACGATTCTGGGAATTTTTTTTGTTTAAATTGCCGTCATTTTGTTATTTTGCAAAATGAAAAAAATCCGCTTTGTCACTTTGTAGATATTTATGTTTAGAATAAACGTAAGAAATTTGAAAGTAATCGGTTGAAAACTTGTTCAGAAATCGTGCGCGCAGTGGACATGCCCTTATTTCTTAGACATTTTGTTAATTATTAAATAATACCTCAACTAAACAATAATTTTATGTAAAAAATTTTTTTGTAATCTTTGAGATAGCATAAATAAACGCTGGAAATTTTATCAATTTATATAAAGTAGTTGTTGAGAAAAAAATTCTTGAAAATCACATTTTTTTGCCGAGATAGTAGAATGACCTCTTAAACCTTCCAAAATGACATATAGAAAATATTCGAAATTGAGCAATTTAGGAAATTAAACGTATAAAAGATAACAGCTTCAATTTTAGCGTTCAAAATTGGGAATCTCTCAATAAATTCTATTTTATTATTAACCACCTGATCAGTCAATTATTTATTTATTATTAATAAATGTAAACCCTCAATAGTGGATTATTAAAAGTTGAAATGTTCAGGTATGTCAAATATATTCCAATATTAAAACTGGACATTCGACTTTCCAAAATTCAACAATTTCAAATTGGAAATATTCAAAATATAGTACAATATTAAGAAATGTGAAACTTTTCTAAGAAAACAATTCCAAAATTGGAAAATTTCAAAATTGTATATATGCTTATCTCAGAAAAATTTTTAATTCAAATGATCTACACTGCAAAATGTTAAACTTCAGCTTTGAACTTTGCACGAAATTCTAATTTGAATTATACAAAATCATAAAAATTCGAATATTTTCATATTCAGATTTTTAAAAATTGATAATTGTAAAAGTGAACAGTTAGAAAATCAACGACCATAATTTTAAAAGCTTAAAAATGATATAATTTTTAAATTAAGTACAAAATTGTGCGATTAACAATAAATATTAAATTTCAATAACAGTCACAATTTTAAGTTTAAGAAAGTTTACAATATGTAATACCCAAGGCAACAATTTTCGGTTTTTCAGGTTTAGATTTTTAAGGGCATGTAACAGTCTGTCACATGACCAGTTATTAGATGTTATTTCATTCAGCGGCTTTATAGTTATAAGAATGAATATATTGTGTTGAATTTTGGCTAAGTGGCTTAAAATATATGAGGGACGTCTGTCTAGCATATTTAAGTTTTTGTTTCGTTTAAATATTGCAATTTTCTCAATTCTGTTTCAACTAGGGCTCTAAAGCTCTGTTATCAGTTACATCCCAAATTAAAAAGTAATAAAATTGCGCTATTTATACAAAATAAAAACTCAAATAGGCCCGACGAATGTGCCCTCATATATTATAAACCAGTTCCCAAAATTTCAATACAATACTTACATTTTTGAAATTATGAAGCCGCCGAATATAAGCCATGTAACTGGTTACGTGACACTCTGGTACATGCCCTCAAAGCGTGACAAATTTTAATTGTGAAGGTATCAAAATTGAAAAATCTCCAATTTTGAACGCTTAGTGCTATGTTTAAATTATAAGGTGATATTGTGAAAAATTTTGAACCGAAAGTTTAAAAACTCGACTGTGTAATAAATTTTTTGCTTCTAGTTCTTTCCATAAAAATATGTAATAGGTGCGGTTAAAATTTTTAACTCTTCAATTTGTAGCTTTTAAAATATGAAGAATTGTAATTGTGAAGGCATAAGAAGTGAAAAACTCAAAATTTCAAAAATTGAGTATACTACAATTTTTAAATTATACCAAGATAATGTGAACAAGTATTGTAACAAATAAATGTTGGAGAAGAGATATTTCTGGAAAAAATATTTTCTAAATTAAAATTGTATCGTATAAAAATATTGAAACTGATAAAAGTAAGAAATCTAATTCTCGTTATTATGAGTCTTTTGAAGTTTTATATCGTGGTGTTGTTTCACGGAAGCAGCAAACTCTTTTATTAAAACAAACTTACGACTAAGTTAGTAGGCGTAGAGTTTACACTGTAGTGTACTTTATGGAAGAAGCGACTGGTGCTGCATACGTGGGTTGGTTGAAATAATATTTTTCCTAGAGACTCCGTTCAGGAAATCGAAAATGCTTCACGATTATTTGAGACACGATATGATACGTCTATAATAAGCTCAAAGTTCACTAAGTGATGGAAAACGTTATTGCTTCTTTATTCCCAAACTTCAATTCCAATTTGATAAAAACTTATTTTATGCTATCATCTTCAAATATATTGGTTTCTCATCCCTCAATTGTACAAATGAGAAGATTCTATCACTGGAATCCTATCCCAGATGGAACCTTTCTGTTTGCTCTCTCTGAGATAGAACTTTTCAGTTTGCACTCTTCGAGATAGAATCTTTCAGTTTGCACTCTCCGAGATACAACCTTTTAGATCGAACACTCCGAGATGGTGTTACGTCCGCAATTCTTAAAATTTCGTCACAGCGCCTGACAATAGACAATTCAACTCATTGCAATGCAAACAATGCGATGAAGACTTCAGGTTGCAAATGAAGACAGTTGCTATTAATATCAGAGTAAGTCATCAAACGCCCTTGAACTAAGATAATACAAAATTATAGATCAGAGCGAGACAGCTGATCACATCAAAGCACAAAGCTTCAGCTCGAATCACAATGACATAGCTGAATGACAAAGACGATAGCATTGGAGCCTAAATCATAGGTTTGGACTTTGGAATTTCTGGTGGAATTTCTGGCGATCTATGCAACCTGAAGGACAATATCCAGTGTGAATAGAGCATAACAGGAGTCTATTCCTAATTCGACAATGGCAGTGACTTAGTACTAGATTCGAGCTTTCGATATTTTCAAAGCATGAAATGAATCTTCTTGAAGGGTCTTTTCTGGTAGACTGATCCTTTATCTTCTCCTAGTTTTTGTTCACTCTTTTCCACTTCCTCTTGTGAATTAAGAAGAGAAAAATATATCACGATGCAATACAAAACGTGGCGTACAGAAGGCTCTTTTCATTCGAGGATGGTGATAACTCGCTTTTGGATAATCTTGTGTCATCGAGAATCGATTAGTAGAGTAGCAGACACAGGCAGAGGAGGAGTGAGTAGAGTCTTGGTTGCTTGGCTTGACCACCGTGCTGCATTGCCGCAGGATACTCTCCTGAAACAAGGGATGACACTTAAGTTTTCCGCAAAACGACGCTTGTTTGGATAGAAAGTCATATTCTTAAATAATGGGCACTTTCGTTTTTAAGATTTGGATTAATAAATTATAAAAGATACCCTTTTAGGGGCCGTCTATAAACTACGTCAGGCCTGTCCAACGAGGGGATTTCCCAAGAACTTCCCTCGAGACTGCTCGAATTCCAGATGTTAGTTTTCCACACGGAGGAGTTATGAGGAGACCGATCTCTCATAAGCGTTTTGTCTGTGGTAGCTGCACCTTTATTGTCAGGCTTAGGCGTTTAATGCCAGCACCTAAAGTAGTAGCGCATGCGCACTGCACAGAAATAAACAGGCACGTATATTGGCAATGATTACGAGCACATAACCTCACTTTTCACTAGTCATTTAGGCACTGGCACTCGCACGCTTCTCGCGGAAGGAGACAGCAGATCGCAGTGCGCATGCGCCTTTACTTTGGGTGCTGGCTCTAAACGTCTGAGCCTGGCAATAAACGTGCAGATACCGCAATAAAAACTCGAGGCGGTTTCTACAGCATGATCGGTCTCATCATTACTATTCCGTGGTTTTCCACTTCCACTGGCCTGAGCTTACTAAAGTCGGAGCCAAATGTGGCGGCCCCTCAATTCTTTCGATTGCAACTCGCACAAAAAAATTTCTGAAATGTCTCAAGAGAGCGTTTGAAAGCTTAAAATCTTTCGAATTCAACGATATGTTCACTTTTATCCTAAAAAAATTTTTCCAATAGAGGGCAAAACGTCCCAAAAGACAGGGTTTTTCGGCCTCCTTTTTCAAGGGTCCACTTTGACCTGTTCCTAGAAGGAGGGTGACGTGAGAGAAAATATGAAGAAATTCACAGATATTCCTCGAACATTCCTGAATGCGGTGCATTTTTCAAAATGCTAAAATATGCTATACTTTACTTTTCACGTTGATTTATTTACAAAAAATTCATCTTGAGAGCGAATGAAGATACGACGCCGTTCAATGGCTCCAATTACGCAGTTTTGTCATGCGAGTGGAGTGCGATAATTAAATTTATGATAAAATCATTCTTACGCAAGAGATATTTTGAATATTTCTGACTTTAAACAATGTGGAGGGCGTGTGACCAGCACAGCGAGACAGGTGGCAGCAAGAAAGTACCCTTTCTATGTCAATAGTAATTCCAGAAGCAATCCAAATGCCCGGCACAGATGTGATTGAACAAAGCAGGGCCGTCTCAACGTCTTCAAGATACATTTGCAGAGCGGGTCCTGAGGAAATCGAAACCCAATTGCGAATACTCACCCAATTAAGAATATTTTTGACAGAAAAAAAATTTGAAAAATAAATCAATATCCCCATGAATCTGCAGAAAATTTTCTTATTCTCTTTAAAATGTTTTTGGATGTTTCATTTTTTTCAATTTTATTTTTTGAAATGCATTAGTCAAAATAAAAAAGCATTTCAATTTCCGTAAAAATGTTAGAAAATTTTTTTATTCTATTTAAACCTATCAAAATTCTTAAAAGGCTTGCTAATTTAATTTCGAAATCTGAAAAAATATATAATTTGCTTAAAACGTTTTAAAATATTTCCAAACTGTAAATAATTTTCCAATTTTCTTCAAAACTTCTAAATATCTTTTAGGATGATTCAAATTCTTCTTAATGTTTTTTTTTTCAAATCCTGCATAAAAAGTACCTTCGAACTTTCTACATTCTTGTTTGACAATTTGGAAAATCTTTTCAAATATTTAATTTTTTTCATTCTTATCCTAAAATGCATTATGGAAAATAAAAAATCATTTCAATTTCTGTATAAATGTTAGAAAAATTGCACAGGACAAAAATTGTTGATAAAAATAACACCTAATCGTTTCAAAAAAGGATTCGTTGAAATTTCGATAATTTGAGGAGATACCGCAAGAATTGTAAAAAATTGTTTGATTCGTTTAATGACTGGGTGAGTTTTCAAAGGAAGGATTTTTTTTACAAAAATACTGTCTACATTACAATGACTTACAAAAACAGTGAAATGAAATGTGTACATTAATACATTACAAATACATTATAGGTACATTATATTATGAATAAGTGTATTACAATAACTTCTGTTTTATCACATTTCATTATTATTAATATTACTTTGTAAATTCAGAGCTCGAGAACATTTAAAATTGCTGTTTTCTAATATTTATACGGGAATTGAAATGGCTTCTTATTTTGAATAATGCATTTTAAGATAAGATTAAAAAAAATTAAACATTTGACAAGATTTTCCAAATTGTCGAACAAGAATGTAGGAAGTTTAGAGGCACTTGTTTGCAGGATTTAAAAAAAGATTAGGAACGATTCGAATCATTCTAAAAGATATATAGAAGTTCTAGAGAAAATTGAGAATTATTTACAGTTTGGAAATATTTTTAAGCGTTCTGAGCAAATTACACATTTTTTTAGATTTAGAAATAAAAATGGTAAGCTTTTTGAGAATTTTAATAGGTTTAAAGAGAATAAAAAAATTTCCCTAATATTTTTACGGAAATTGAAATGATTTTTTATTTTGATTAATGCATTTGAAAAGGTAAGATTGACAAAAATGAAACATTCGAAAACATTTTCCAAATTGTCGGAAAAGAATGTAAAAAATTTAATCACTTTTTTTATTTTGCAGGATTTTTAAAAAACTTTTAGGAACAATTCGAATCATCCTGAAAGGTATTTAGAAGTTCTGAAAAGAATTGAAAAATTATTCACAGTTTAACAATATTTTTAAATATTTTGAGCAAATTATATATTTTTTTAGATTTCGAAATAAAATTTGCACGCTTTTTGAAAATTTTGATAGGATTGAAGAGAATGAAAAAAACTTTCCTAACATTTCTACGAAAATTAAAATGATTTTTTATTTCGATTTGCATGCTTTTTGAGAGTTCGGATGGGTTTGAAGGGAATAAAAAAATTTTTCTAACATTTCTTCGGAAATTATTATGATTTTTCATTTTGACTAATGCATTTCATACGATAAAATTCTATTAAAAATGAAACCTTCGAAAACATTTCAAAGAGAATAGGAAATTTTTCTGTAGATTCATGGGGAAATTTATTTATTTTTTGAAATTTTTTCTATCGAAAATATTCTTAATTGGCTCAGTATTCGCAATTGGGTTTCGATTTTCTTAGGACCCGCTTTGTAAATGTATCTTGAAGACGTTGAAACGGCCCTGCTTCGTTCAATCACATCTGTGCCAGGAATTGGGCTTGCTTCTGGAATTACTATTGACATAGAAAGGGTATCGAAAATATGCTTAATTGGCTTAGTATTCGTAATTAAGTTTCGATTCCACTAAGTTCAAATTAAATTTTTTAATTTAATGTTGTGAAATGTATCTCAAATAAAACACAAATTTTCACTTATATACTGTCCTCGAAATCAAACTTTTTTATCACAGGAATATGATATATAAGCAATTAAATCAATTTGAAAAATGTCGAAATCATTTATGTGAAATATTTACAAAAGCTTATACATTTATTATGGGTTTATTGAAGTGGAGTGTAGAGAATTTGCTTGTCTTTTTTTAAATCTCGTATTTCAGAGAATTGAATAATTAAATTTTAAAGAAGGCCTGTAGATTCTCTATTGTAATAAACTCTTTAAAAATGGATATTTCACTGAGTTGTCTACGCTTAATTTCTTTCTTTTCCGTTTGTAGCTTTCGAGCAAATATCCCCTCGCTGGACAGGTCTGAAGTACGTTACCAATCTGGGGGAGGGGGTCGCGCCAAAAATTACTGTTGGTAACATGGGGTGGTTAGTGGAAGCATCGTCACGAAGTTAGATAACGTTTAGTACGTTTCCTGATGATAAATTCTAATAAAATTTGCAAATTTTCATATTTGGTGAATACCTCATTTTTCTTAGTTGAAAATTCAATTATTTTGTTGGAAATGCAACTATTTTGTCCAGAAGTCATCTTTTTTGGTCAAGAATTCAACTACTTGGTTGAAAGTGAAACTTGTTTGTTAAAAATTCATTATTTTTGTTGCAGACTCTTCTCTTTGGCTGAAAATTGAACTATTATGTTGAAAATTTGTTTTTCTTTTGTAGAGAATCTTCGGTTGAACATTAAACTTCTTGGTAGAAAATTGATCTTTTTTGGTTGAAAAAAAACAACTACTTGGTTTCTAGTTCACCCTCTTGTAAAAAATTAATTTATTTTATTTGTTGGAGATTCGTCATTTTAGATAAAAATTAAAATATTTGGTTGCTGAAAATTTATATTTATGGTTGAAAGTTCAACTATTTTGATAGGAAATTCCACTATTTGGTCAAAGATTAAACTATTCATTTGAAAATTTAACTATTTGGTAGAGAATTAACTTTTTTTTTGAAAAATCATATTTTCGTATAGAAAATTGAACTGCTTTTATCCAATCTTAATGAACAAACATGGATCTATTCCTTGAATGATTCTTTACAATCTTCCTTGGTAGAGTTTTAATAAACAATTTTTTTTAGAAATAATAGTTATTTTTTCCTTCATGATTTTGATAACGTCAAACGCTTTTACCTGAAGCTGAAGCTAAAGCACAAAAATCGATATAACTTTTGTTGAATAAACAAGTTTTTTCTGAAGTACGCTTAGATTTCTCCTTCAAAATTCGCAGCAAGTAACATTGAATATATTTTCGATGATTTCATAAATAATTTTAAAAATTGCTTAGTTTTGAAGTAGACTCTACAGTGCACATAGTGAATATCCTTTATTTTTCTCTTGTTCTTCAATGAACTGTTTAACACATATTAATTATAAATTATTTTTTTATCAAGCTAAAATCTTCTGAAATAACCTTATCTTTTATGAAAAATAGATAAGTTTGCAAGAAAATAAATTTAAAGTTGACCCAGCGGATACATTCTGCAAATGTTACCTAACAAAAGGGTAATATTTATACACAAAATAGTTACGAAAATGTAACGTACCAATTACAGAACAGGATGGTCACATTGTTCTATAACGGTGTCACTGTAAGGAGACGTAACACTTCTGGAGTTCTGAAATGTAACATATATGTGACTGAGTGATAGAACTGTTACGTCACAATAATGCCACACGCGTTCGAGACCGAGTGTTCTATATAATTGTTCTATACTCGTTCTGTAATGATGTAATCGATTCCTTGGAGCATTATTTGAAAAATTTCAATCGAAATATTGGAAACAATGCGTAGAAAGGGGGGAGGATGGGGGCTGGGGCGAAGCCCCCCGTTAGTAAAACAAAGAACCACAAGTTTTTATCCTATTTTAATCAAAGCTCATAATTTAACTTTTGATAGCGGACTATGATAAGCAACAAATTTTGTCATTTATTTGGGAACTGAATTAAGGGCATGTGGTACTTTATCGAAATCAACTGAATTTTCACCGAATTATATTTTCACGAAAATAAGGCGGCACACATTAGTCACTTTCACGAAAGAAGGTGGAGACTGAGGTTAGAAACGGGCGTAAAACACTAATGTCAATGCTTTCTCCCTGAGCTACTGCGCGTGCGTTAGAGCAGCGCGCTCATTGATCGCAATTTTTCACATTTGGCGCGCGATTCAAAAGTGATAATAAATACAATTGCCGTAATTGAAAAAAATAATCATTTGAAATTTTATGAAAATATTTCTAATTATATAAATTATATATAAGATATGGAAAAAATTTGTTTACACTTATATTCTGTAAATTAAATTTATCTCACCATATTTCAATTAATGGAAATCCAGATTTTCTCTACGCCTCACATCTAAATTTATTTAATTGGGAACATTTTTGTGCAATTTTTAATGATTATTTACATCAATGACGACAATTGTATTTATTATCACTTTTGAATCGCGCAACATTCAACCCTGTCTGGAGACATCGAAAGCCAAATGAAAATAATGCAGTTTGATAATAATTATGTTACATTTTTATTATGTAACAAGAACGTAACATGTGTGTACACCGCGCACAGTGGAAGAAGACGCATTATTTCCGTTCGAAAATTTCTACTGCGTACAATTTTGATCCGATTTCAGTTTTTCAATAATATATTTTTACTTGAAGTATGAAAAAAATTAAATTTTTCACAAAATAATTTTTGGGACTTAAGCAACGGCTTATATATGTTATAAATTATCCTAACTCAATGCACGGAGACTTATGGAGCAAAACTAATTGATTTATTTATTTAATGAAATGTCACAAACAAATGTTATAAAGAAATTGGAAAAAATCGTAATTTATGATCAAAAAGTATCGATCCTTGCTTAAACTGATTTGAATTGTTATAAGAGTGAATTTCGCTCACGAAATTTTTTGAAAAATTAACAACAATAATTGTTATAAACGATTTCTGTGGCGAAATATTTAATTTCGAGGTTTTTTCAGATTGAAATTTTCCTCAATCGCCTAAATTGCTACAGATATTCCTAAAAATTATATATACTTAATAATATTTGTTATAATATAAAACTTATCATTTTCTATAAGAAAATGAAAATAAAAAATGCCAAATTTTAAATTTTTGGATAGAAAAAATGGATTTTATCACTAAAATTTGAAGCAATTTTAGTGTTAGCAATAATCATTGTTACAGAAATTCCTGAAGTAACATGAGTTTAATTATATTTGCTGCAATATGACAATTATCATTTTTATGAACAATTGAAATAAATAAATGCTCAATTTTGGCTTTTCCACGTAGAAAAAAATGGGTTTTTGTATTAAAACTGCTTTAAGTTATTGTGAGAGTGACTGTTAGTCACTAATATGTATAAAAAGTTAAACATAATCATTGTTATAAATGATTTCGGTGACAAAATATTCATATTTGAGGTTTTGTTAGCTTTGGATTTCCTTCAATCGCCTGAATTGCTCCAGATGTTGCCAGAAATTATACACGCCTAATTATATTTGTTATAATATGACAATTATCATTCTTCATGAACAAGTGAAATAAATAAATGAGAAAATTTTAATTTAAATTTAATAAATAAATTAAAATTAAATGAATTAATAAAGAAATTTATATGCGAAAAATAATTTTCATACTATTTATTTTTATTTCTCTATTAATTTTCATTTTTTCATATTTATTGCAATTGTTTATCAAAAATGATAATTGCTATATTATAAAAAATTCAATTAAACCTAGATTATTCTAGGAATATCTGTCGCAATGCAGATAATTAAGGGCAA
Source organism: Melikaiella ostensackeni (assembly GCA_032362435.1). Taxonomy (NCBI): domain Eukaryota; kingdom Metazoa; phylum Arthropoda; class Insecta; order Hymenoptera; family Cynipidae; genus Melikaiella; species Melikaiella ostensackeni. Next base: position 35,127,739 of record JAUMHM010000085.1, read on the forward strand.
TTCAAATCTGAAAAAAACCTCAAATTGAATAATTTTGCCACCGAAATTATTTGTAAGAATGATTGTTATTAACTTTTTATACATTCTTGTGACTAACAGTCACTCTCACAATCACTTGAAACAGTTTTAATTCGAAAACCTATCTTTTTTCTATGTAAAAAAGCCAAAATTTGGCATTTTTTTACTTCAATTGTTTATAAAAAATGATCATTGTTATATTATAACAAATTTAATTGAGCATATTTAATTTCTAGGAACAGCCGTAGCAATTCAGATGCTTAGGAGAAATCCAAATTAGAAGAAAACCTCAAATGAAAATATCTTGACACCGAAATTGCTTATAACAATGATTGTTTTTAATTTTTCAAAGATTTTTGTTCGAAAAAGTTACTCTTACAACAATTTAAAGCAGTTTTAGCAAAAACGAATACTTTTTGACCGTGAATTACGATGTTGGCCCATTTTTTATTACATTTGTACATAACAATTAAATAAACAAATGAATTAATTTTTTTTGTTCTATGAGTTCTTTCGAAATCTTGATTTTTAGCGCTGCCTCGTGGAACTCTAAATTTCCCATGTAAGATACATGGGAAAAATCACATTTTGGGGTTACTGTTACGGAAATGCTCTTACAAAATTGTTACGGATCTGTGACAGAAAAATGTTTCGTCTCCTAACAGTGTAATAAAACTAGTATGTAACATTGTTACAGGCTTGTTACATGAATTTGGGGACGATATTACTCGTCCCCTGTTCTAAAGATGTTCTTAACCAGTTAGATAACGTGTTCTTTTCTGTTATATAACAGTTACATCACAGTTATATATCAGTGTCCGCTGGGATCTTGAAAAATGTATTCCTCACCATTGAGTACGTGAACGGTGATCGACTTGGGTTGAGCATTACTTGGATTACACGTATATCGACCTGAGTCTGATGGCTTGGCTTGTTGCACCAATAGGAAGCTCGTGGTGCTGTCACCTTTCTCCGTCACTACAGAAACGCCACCCCTCGTAGAATCGTAGCTGATTATCTGCAAAAAATCAGAAACACCCTTCATCATTTTTTAGAAGGTATAACCAAGGTCAAACCTTAACAAACATTTGGGGAGCTAGTTATGATTGTAGCGATCCCTCATCGACATCCACCAGAAAACATCCTATTTAAGAAGTAGATTAATCAGACAATGGAACTGTCTTTCTTCGTTAAATTCAGTAAGTGGAAATACAAAATATTCGTCAGAAATTCTGCAGATGGTATTTTTTTTACAAAGGTCGAAATAAAATCTTACTTATGAAAATTTTTCGTGTACTAAAAAAGAACACCCAAAAAGTTCATAACTCAAAGAAAGACTTTGAGACTACCCACTTTTTCGGCTCATTAGAGACAAATGTTACAATAAATGTACAAAATAAAAAGAAAGAGAGAGGGAGAAAAAAGAAAGAGTCATCCAAAACCAACCTCATACTCTTTCTTTTCTCTGTCTCTTTTATACTACTCGGGACCAACATGTATCGAAGCCAATTTAGATTTTCTTATCAGGGATAATATGTGAGAAAATAACAGGTACAAAAATGAAGAACTGTTAGATTAGAAAATCGTTTTTACCTGAGAATAAAACAGAGATAATTGATAGCAATTACTGCTTTGGTAGAGTAAGTGGTACATAAACTGACCGGGGTACAAAAACGGAATCCCAGATATTTAAAAAGAAGTAGCAACGCCATCTATGTGTTAACATGTGAAATTTGTAGGTTTTAACGGTACGATTATCATCTATATGATGTTTAGAGTCTCGGGTTAATGTGTCAAGAATTTTCGGTCACGTCGCGCGAATGATTTCCCGAGTTATTTTGGGAAAAAATTGGCGAAGTTCAGATGTTTGCTACTACGTAGAATTTTGCAGCAATAAAATTACCAAGTATTAAGTACTCTTTAGCATTTACTTTAACGACATTGTATTGTTCTTTAAAAAGTCTGTTTCCAAAAGTTTTTCCGGGCTTTGTTTATGTGAGTCGTCGCTTTTCGAGTCGGGGTACAAAAACGCATCCCTTTTTGGGGTATGAAAATGGACCACTGTAAATATCGAAAATTCTCTTGATAACATCGTTTTTGAAAAAAATTTCAGAATGTGGAACATTTTCAAATGTTTCTTTTGAATTATTTCACATAAATTTTTAACAATCTTGAATTTTTACATGTTTGACTTCAGATTTATTTGCGTCGGCCAACTGAGACTGCAAAGGTTCGTGCAGTAGGCTTCAGTAAAAAAGTGGTGGGACAATTTTTCTATATTCTGAGCGAAAAATAAATTGTTTTGAATGTTGATTCTAGAGTTTCATTCTGTGTTCTGGTGCCAAAAGTTAACCAAATATTTTTGAATATTGCTTATTGATGTGATTTTAAGTTGTTTGTATATTTTTGACTCGGGGGTCCGTTTATGTACTCCAAAGTGGGCTTTTTTGAAAGTTGAATATAATGAACAATTTTATGAATACAAAATGTTGTAGCAAGTTTATAGTAAGGAACGAAGATAGGACTACAGATTCATGTGCTTTAGATTATACAAAAGTACACACACTTGATACCAGAAGAAAAATAGTCAAGGGGTGCCGTTTATGTACCACTTGCTTTACATATTTCATTCATTGATTGAAAATTGATTCTTGACATAGGCGAACTATTCTAAATAAATCCCAAAGTCAGATTACATTATACTTCAATTGAAATTGATTTAAACATATTCAAAATTATGACACAAAACTAAAGTCACTGTATCCAACTTATGATTCCAACCCAAATTCTGTTGTATCTCGCAACATCTCTTTTTAAATTAATAGCTTTGTCACCTTCTCTCTTTATAAATAGCATTTTCATGAACTCTCTCTTCTTTTGATTTCTGTCATGATACAAAGTTTCAACATCATCACAATTAAAATCATGCCCATATGTAAGTCTTTGTCTTGCAAGGACGGAGTAATATCTTGCACTTCTGTGAAAATTATTTTTATGTTCATCTTTTCGTGTTTTGAGTGACCTCCTTGTTTGCCCTATATGAACAGTATCACATTGTCTACATTCAAATTTGTAAATTACACATTGTTTTTCCAGCTTTTCACATTTGTCTTTATCCAATTTTACAATCAAGTTGCTTTCGAAAGGAACTCTATATATCGTATAAAAGCCCAATTCTCCTAACATTGACTTCAAGATACTTGAGATGTTTCCAAAATAAGGTTGCACAACCGATTTGAATTTATTGTCATCTTGTACATTGTTTTCGTTCTGATTATTGTCTTTACTCTTAATTTGAACAATTCTGTTATGCTTATGTTTTTCAATAAATGTAGTAGAATAATGGGTGAGAAAAAGAATCTGTTTGCATAATTCAATATTCTTCTCATGCAATCTTGGATAAGATAATTTAAGAGCTCTATCAATTTAATTTTTTACGACTCCCATTTTGTTTTGAATGGAATGATTAGAATTAAAATTGAGTGCCCTTCCAGAATGAATAATTTTTCCGCGCCAATCATCAATGAAATAATTTTCATCTGCTTTTATTAAGGTCAAATCAAGAAAATTTAATGTACCTTCTGTTTCAATTTCAACATCAAACTGTAATCTTGGATGTACTATATACTGTTGAGTACACTGATCCGTATCCGACTGAGATGTCTTTTTCAGAATTAAAGTGTGTGAAATTCCGCATCGTTACAATGAAGGACATTTTTTTTCAATTTTCTCAAAAATTTTTTATTCAAGAAACAAAATAATTTTTTTTTTACTTTTCAAGACTGCTCTTTAGTCAGAACATTTTTAATTTTACGGAAGATGGTCCACGTCGAGGCACAAACTCATTAGAAACGATCTTCAGCAGTATTAGTTTAATAAAACAAAAACTTAAAATGTTATGAACAAATTAGTGAACAAAAATGATATCTTCCTTATTTACCACATTTAAATGCACTCAACTAACATTTTCAGGAGAAAATGGGAATAATATAGTGTTCACTCAAAAATAGAAGACATTAAACATCAATTTTCTCACTGTTTATAACATTTTAATAAACGAATACGATATTGAGGCATTTTGAATCAGATGGACTTAGCTTTTTCAGCAGAATTAGCTATAAATATTTCACCAATTATCTTTTGCTGTGATAGTTTGCACTGCAACAACAATCGTGTATTACTCAAACAAATTTAATAGACAAATGCATTGCTAGGCTGTTCTTCAATAAATTAGTTTCGTTGTTTTAGCAGAATCTACTATGAATATTCCACCAATGCCCTTTTGCTATGATAATTTTCAGTTGGACAGTATTGTTCAGTGTTTAAACAAATTTAAAATGCATGGGTATTGTTTGGCAATTTTTCAATAAAGAAGCTTCGTTTTTTCAGCAGAATCGATAACTAGTATGTTGCTAATGTATCTTGCTGTTATACTTCACAATTAGGCATCAATTGTGTATTGTTTAAACAAATTTAGTTTAACAACATACAGTTATTGTCTAACTGCAAATTGTCATCGCAAAAGGCCATTGGTGACATATTTGTTAACAAAATTTGTTTAAACAATAGACAAATGATGCCTAAGGATAACGTGAAACAGCAAGACATATTGGCAACATACTAGTTATTGATTTCGCTGAAAAAAGAATCTTATCTATTGAAACATTGCCAAACTATACCTTTGTTTCTTGAATTTGTTTAAACAAAATACAATATTGTCCAACTGAAAATTATCACAGTAAAAGGTCATTGGTGAAATATTTATAATTGATTCTGCTAAAAAAAACGAAACTAATTCATTGAAAAACAGCCAAGCAATGCATTTGTTTATTAAATTTGTTTAAGCAATACATAATCTATATGTAACTGCCAATTCTCAAAGTGGAAGACCATTTCTAAAATGTTTATAATCAATTCTGTTGGGAAAACGCAATTTCGTTATTAAAAAATGCTCAAACAATTAATTTGTTAACTAGATTTGTTTAAACAAAAAACAATTGTTGCCTAAGAGTAAAATATAGAAGTAAGACACATTGAGAACCTACTAGTTATTGATACTGATAAAAAACGAAACGTATCCACTAAAAATGGCCAAATAATGCATTTGTTTATTCAATTTGTTGAAATAACATACCATTGTTGCTGCAGTTCAAATTAAAAAAGCAGAAGGTCGTTGGTGGAATATTTATAGCTAATTCTGCTGAAAAAGCTTAATATATCTAATTAAAAATACCTTAATTTCGTATTTGTTCATTAAATTGATATAAACAATTAGGAATCGGTGTTGAACATCTTCTAATTTCAAGTTAACATTATTTAATTTCCATTTTCTCATGGAAATATTGGTTTAGTCTATTTAAATGTGGCAAATAAAGAAGATATAACTTTTGTTCACTAATTTGTTTATAACAATTTAAATTTTTGTTTAATTAAATTAATACTGCTGGAGATAATTTTCAATAAGTTTTTGCCTCAACATGGATCATTTTTGGTAAAATAAATTTTTTGTTGACTAAATGGCAGTCTTGAAAAATCAAAAAAATTTGTTTTTCATTTTGTTTATTAGATAAAAGATTTTTGAGGAAAATTTCAAAAAATGTCCTCCTTAATAACGATGCGTAATTTGATACACTTCAATTTTGAAGAAATGTCCATATTGTTAACCGGAAATGCCACCTATGTATCATATTTGGTCATCAAATAAAAATGGATTATTGTTTAAACAATATTAATTAACAAAAGCACTATTTGGCTATTTTTGGAGGTAAAAACTTGGTTCTTCCGACGCAACTAACTATAAATAACTAACATCTGAACTTTCAAGGATATTCTGATGACAATAAATAAGTTTTTTGTAAACAACAATTGTTTAAGCAAATTTTCATCTTATTATGTATTTATGAATAAAATTTCACTTTTTCCACGAAATTAACAGCCAGTTATTTAGAAATGACTTCTTGCTATGAATTGCTAACATTTGATAATTTTTTAAACAAACTTAAGTAACAAATGCATTATCCGGATATTTTTCAGCATCAAAACTTTGTTCAATTAGCGTAATCAACTGTTAATAACAAAATTTCAAACTTTTTTTAGATACTTCGATAACGATCCACCATTTTTATTGGTATTAACAATTTAGTTATCGTAGCCGTACACGGTATATAATATAAGATTTTAGCAAGTATTTCATATGTGTAGATATTATTATGAGAATCAAGCGAATTCTAATTAAACCCTTCAGTTTTACTGATGTCGTCGATAAATTTGTTTGAAACATTGTTGACAACAATGAAAATAGTGGCTAATATTCAAAGTTTCTGAAGAAAGTTAATCAAAATTGTTATTAAGAGTTGATTGCGCTAAAAGAACAAGGTTCAAATGCTGAAAAACAGCCAAATAATGCATTTGTTAATTAGGTTTGTTGAAACGATTATCAAATGTTAGCAAATCATATAAATAATTCATTTCTGAATAACTGGATGTTGAGTTCGTGAAAAAAGTGGAATTTAATTCACAAATACATAGCATGATAAAAATTTGTTTGAACAATTGGTGTTTACAATAAAAATTATTTCTTGTCATCAAAATGTCCTCAAGAATTCGAAAGTTAGTTATTTATAATTGATTGCGTCGAAAGAACCAAGTTTGTACGTCCAAAAATAGCCAAATTTTTCATTTGTTAATTAATATTGTCTGAACAACTATCCATTCATATTGAATGACCAGATATGATACTTAAGTTGAAAAATGATGAAATATTTGAAATCCTCTGAAATCCCGTAAAATCACATGAAATCTGATAAAGACCCTTAGATTCCCACAAAACTTTTCAAAATATCCCAAAAAGGTTTGAAGTCCCTTGAAATCTTCAAAATCCGTTAAAAGTCACCGAAATCTATTAAAAACTCTTGACTTCTGTTGAAATCCTCTGAAATCGCTGGAAAACTCTCCAATATATTCAACCCTTCGAAATATATAGAAATTTTTCATAATCTTATGGAACCTTTTAGTTTCTTTTGAAATCCTATGAATTCCTCAAATATTGTAAAATATCTTAAAATCCCTTCAAATTTGACAAATACCGTAAAAATTCCTCGAAGTCTTTAAAATATGCGTAAATATTACGAAATCATTTGAAATTCCTTAGAAACTTTTAAATCTCTTGAAATTTTCTGAAATCCTATGAAATTCTTCAAAATCTCATTAAATTTTTCAGAATCTTTTGAAGTACCCTAAACTCTTTAAAAACCTCTAAAATTCTCAAAATCCCTCAAATCTTATGAAATCCCTAGAAATCTTTTACAATCCCGTTGTCTTGGAATCTTTAATATGTTTTAAAATTTTTTAAATAAATTTTCAAATCTTTGAAATCTTCTGAGATACTATAAAATCTATTGAAATCTTCTAAATTTTGTTATATCTTTGATACCCTTTTGAAATCCCTAGATATTTGTTTCATTTCCTTAAAATTTCTCGAAATCTTGTCAAATACTTTTAAATCCTTTAAATCTTCTGAAATCCATTGAAATTTTCTAAATCTTTAAAATCCTCAGAGATCCTATGTAATCGCGTGTATGTGGATAAATACCTACAAATCCCTTGAAATATTTCGAAATCCCGTAAATCATCTTGAAGTTTGTAATAGGTATCACTTCAAATTTCTTCAAAAATTTTTAAGATTTGAAATCCGAGGAAACTTCTTGAAATCTCTTAAAATCCCTTCAAATTCTCTGAAATCCATTGGAATCGGTTAAAATCATTTGAAACCCCATGAAAGCTGTTGAAATCTGTTGAAATCTCATGAAATTTGTAGGAATCCCTTGAAATGTTTTGAAAATGTTAAAAATCCTCGGAAACCTTCAAAAACTTCTAAAATTTCAATTTTTGAGAAGGCAGATATGTTATTTTAGTCAATATAGCGAAGGAGTTTGGAAATATTTTCAAAGGCGAAGTGAAAAACAGTTGCATAGTAGTCGCTGATGAAATCAGTAAGGGTTTTCAATGAAAATCAGTGAAATTTCACTAATTCGAATTCAGAGAGTAATATGTACTTATAACATAAACAAGAAATATCCAATAACAAATTTTAATTACTTAACACATTTTGTAAAAAAAATGTATAAAAAGGTTGAGAGAAAGGGGGGAGGAGGCACCTAAAAATGTAATGCCTCGTGGCACATTTTTCCTTATCACTGAGAGGGTGACAAGAAATACAATACAAGAGAAAAAAAAGCTAGAGGCCGTGTAAGACTCACCCGTTTCCTACTTTACCGATATCACTCCCGCTAAGAGCATTTTGTTTGACTATCGATTCACGAATTCAAGTGTGAATATAATCGAAAGTAATGGAACTGACTATTCGAAAAGGTTATTTTATTAAATCCGCAGAGGGAGTTGAAGTAGAATTTCGCATAATATACTAACAGATAATATATTTACGGAGTTATGAGGCGTTGAAGTTTAAGGTTAGAAATGAAGCGAGTCTTCTAACTACACGCAGTTCTTAGTGCGATAAAGTTTCTACATATTGAAAAAATTGTCAGATAATTTGCAAAGCTTTCAAAAATTATTTTATTTATTTGAGGTCTATAAAAATGAGATTTTGTCCTGAAAAAACTGAAAATATTAAAATCTTATAAGATTTTTGAAAATTGGGTATATTATGTAGATTACGAAAAAAAATATATCAGCGATTTTTACAAAACTCTGAAAATCACGAATTTTATAAATATTGATTTAATTTAGGATCTGGTCACTTTAATTGCTCAAATCTTTTTTCTATTAGGGAAATTTTGAGCTTGATATAGTTTCAACATACACAAAATAATTTAAGAATAGTTTGAACAGCTTTTAGAAAATGATTCAGTTTTTGGAACTTTATAAAAATGAGACTTTGTCGTAGAAAAACTTAAAATATTGAAGTCGTACAAACTTGTTAGAAAAAGGACATATTATGTAGATTACGAAAAAAAATCAATATGAGCGATTTTTGCAAAAGTCTGATGATTACGAATTTTTTAAACTTATTTTTGCCTTTTTTATAAATGCTCTTCTGGAAGAGTCGGCTAACGTTGTACCATAAATCCGCTAATTGAAATTCATTCTTAGCTAAGTATACAACTTAATCTTACGTAAACCAATCAATTACAAGATTAAGTCAGAGGTTCACTCTGGTAAAGCTCGGTTGCATCTTGCACAGAATTTATGGGAATAAATATCGTAGTAAGGATCAGCTGCTTTTTATAATAAAAAGTGAAAATTTGATGATTTAATATGCATATTTGCATCGCAAATACAGAAACGATAAGTAAATAAAAAAATTAAAATCATACGATGTGAAAATAATTTAAAAAAATTTATAATGAAACAAAAATTAACCGTGATTCAAGGCTTTCAAATGCTAATAACTGTTAATTATTTTCTTTTCGTAAAAATGATAGGTGACTTACGTAAAAGCAATAAGTATGACAATAATATGATAGCAGGCATCACTGAAAATAATTTTTTCCTAATTTTATTCAGAATGCCACCCTCATAAGTGAAAAAACCACCCTGTATAGGGGTTGGAAATTTATAATGTGTTTTACACACACACACACACACACACACAATTTTTAGCCTCAAATCATTCAAAATGCATTTCTCAGAAGGAAAATCCTAGTATGACTTCAAGAATATTGCTTCAATATTTCAGAATTGTTTAAAAATAATTTGAAGACAATTTGAGTTCTGGTTTTGGGCCTTTAAACCACCCTCAACGAAAAAATCTTGCTTTTCCAATGGATATCAAAGAAATTATAAAAAAATTTTAAATGACAAAATGTCGGCTATTACTCTGAAATTCTTGTAAGTCGATTTCCTGAAAAACTCCACTTTTGAAAATTTGTATTTTTTTGAGGAATGAAGGGGTAATATGCACTCTATTTCTCCTGAATTTCGTTCTTGGCAAGCAACTGCTTAACGTTAAAAAAATTATTTTTGCCAAATCTAATTTTCGCATTTTTCTAAGAAACAACGAATGGGACAGAAAAATGTTCAGATATTTTTCGTAGAACTTTTCTACATGAGCAAACTTTCATCTAAATCTTTTTTTGTACCTTTCGTTGTTTCCGAGAAAAATCCGAAAATTCAATTTTTAATAGTGATGTTTTTTAATGTGAAGCAGTGGTTTACGAAGAACAAAACTTAGGAGAATAATGTAATTTGACAAACATTTCTGCCCATTTTTGAGAATTCGCAGGTAATCTTCGAATGATTATAACAAATGGAATTTTTTCCTGATCGAACTGTGAAATATATGCAGAACTGACTTTCGAATGTATTAACGTTCTAAAAAAATGAATAAATAAATGTACAATTTGGGGTAAATGTGAAATTTCAGACATTTCTAATTTCACCAAGTTCGACATTCGAGATTTCGAAACTTGTGACTTTCCGCAAATTCATTTATAGATGCTAAATTTATCGAGTGGACAAAAAATAAATTTAAAAATCACCCACTTTACCAAATTTGAAATTCCTAAATTCCAAAAATGGGTTGCTTGCAAATTTATTTATAAATTCTAAATTTATCCAGCGAACAAAAATGAATTTAATAATTACCCACTTCACCCAATTGGAAATTCCAAAATTGGATTCATTAAAAATTCTTTTCGGAATTATAGATTCATCAATTCACCAAAAAATAAATTCTAATTTTGGGGTTCGAAAACTTGGTTCTTTGTAGATTTATTTCCAAACAACAGATTTATCAGTCTGGCGAAAAATAAATTCCAACTTTGGAATTTTAAAACTTGGTTCTTTGCAAATTTACTTCGATATTATAGATTTATCAATTCGCCAAAAAATGAATTCCAACTTTCGACTTCAAAAACTTGTTCCTTGTAGACAGACTTATTTCCGAACGATAGATTTATCAATTTGCCAAAAAATAAATTCCAACTTTTAAATTTTAAAACTTGGTTCTTCGCAAATTTACTTCGAAATTATAGACTTATCAATTCGCCAAAAAATAAATTGTTGAAGTTACCAAATTTACAAAATTTACCAAATTTGAAATTACAAAATTGTTTGGAAATTTTTTTATGAATATTTTATTTATCCAGCGACCAAAAGTAAATTTCAAAATTGCCACTATACCAAATTTGAAATCCTACTATTCCGAAATTGGGCTCTTTGCAAATTCATTTCGAAATTAGAGACTTATCAGTTTAGCAAATAATACCGAAACGAAATGAATCCAATTTGGCATTTCAAATTAGGTAAAGTGGGTAATTTTCAAATTGACTTTTGATAATGGATAAATTTCATATTTATAAACGAATTTGCAAACAACTCAGTTTTGGAATTTTGAATTTTCAAATTTGGTAAATTTGGTAACTTCAAAATTGTACTATTTGCTGAACTGATAAATCTCTAGTTTTTAAATAAATTTGCAAACAGCCCAATTTTGGAATAGTAGGATTTCAAATTTGGCATAGGGGCAATTTTTAAATTTACTTTTGGTCACTGGATAAATAAAATATTTATAAACAAATTTTCAAACAATTTTGTAATTTCAAATTTGGTAAATTTGGTAACTTCAAAAACTAATTTTTTGGCGAATTGATAAGTATATAATTTCGAAGTAAATTTTCAAAGAACCAAGTTTCGAAATTCCAAAGTTGGAATTTATTTTTTGGCAAATTGATAAATCTATAGTTCAGAAATAAATCTACAAAGAACCAAGTTTTTGAACTCCAAGGTTAGAATTTATTTTCTTGTGAATTGATAAATCTATAATTTCGAAATTAATTTACGAAGAACCAAGTTTACGAACTCCAAAGTTAGAATTTATTTTTTGGTGAATTAATAAATCTATAATTCCGAAACGAATTTTTAATGAATCCAATTTTTGAATTTCAAATTGGATGAAGTAGGTAATTGTCAAATTTATTTTTGCTCGCTGGATAAATTTAGAATTTATAAATAAATTTTCAAGAAACCCATTTTTGAAATTTAGGAATTTCAAATTTAGTAAAGTGGGTAATTTTAAAATTTATTTTTTGCACGCTCGATGAATTTAGCATTTATAGATAAATTTTCGGAGAGTGACAAGTTTCGAAATCTCGAATGTCGAACTTGGTAAAGTTAGAAATGCCTGAAATTCCACGTTTGTCCCAAATTGTACATTTATTTATTTATTTATTTATTCATAAAGTTGATACATTCGAAAGTCAGTTCTGCAAAACAACGAGTTCAATATCTCGTTACCAAAAAGAGATAAGTTTTCTACTTTTAATTGTTTTTGAAAAGTTTTATTTCAAATGTGAACACTGCCTTACCGACAGGTAACGCGGATCGATTATTCGTAGACAAAATAAAGCTGTATGCGAGAGTCGCTGGCGACTATAAAAATACCACGTCCATACATCATATATGTTCTCTCTCTTTCTTCGCGTCGGGACTTCTGAATTTTGAACAGCTGATTACGCTCTTAATCTAATAAATTGCGAAATCGCCGTTTTATTGATGAAGTTCGGAGTTTTAGAATGTATAGTTACATCCTCGAAAACTTCGTCAGTGTCAGAGTTCTGTGTAAAAAAATAAGTTTGCAGATGTGACACTACAACGCTTCTGCTTTCTATGCTCTCTTTCTCGACATCCGTCTGCTTTAAGATGATTTCCCGGTTTCAAAAAATGCATATTTTTACCCAAAATATCAATTTCCCCGACATGAGAAGGTTTATGTGCAAAATAGATCAACCCCAGGAATATACACAATCCCGAATATTAGGTGAGTCTTGTTTATTTCATTTTCAGGAAGTGAAAGCGAATTATATATGGGACCAGTGCCGTATCTACGAGGGGCAAGTAAAAAGTAAGGTTCCCAACGCTGTAGCTCCGCCGCGCGTGTTGCTAGGCGAAATCCGGCGAC
>JAUMHM010000085.1:35140775-35170082 GCA_032362435.1 Melikaiella ostensackeni
AAAATTTGAGGGCCCCAGGCTTACCACAAACGCGGCAATTAAATCAGTCTCATTACTTAATTGTCACACCTCGTATGATGGGCCACATCTTTTACATGTGAATTTTTTTAAATTTTCAAAAAAAACTATTTAAAAAAATTATTTTCAATACTTTCAAAAAATGACACATAACGGATGTGTCCATTTATATTTTCTATCATTCTGTTAACTTTCAACTTGATATCCTAGTATGCCTAACAATAGGACAGCCGAATATTCTTTATATAAAGTCGGTAATTCGTTACATCATAACGTATAACATAAATGTTCCTATATATTTTTATTTATTTGCATATTCAAAAAGGCTGTACGAAAATAGTCGAAAATGTTTTATTGCATGTATTATATGCATTAGTTACTGATCATCTTGTCGCATAATTCATTACTTTCGTTATCATTAACAACAAAAGATTATATTACTTCACTAAGTTCTTTCGTCGTTACAGTCTTGAGGTATCTCATAACGAAGATAATATTATCAATTTGAAATTACCTGAAACCAGAATTTCAAAATTCAAAACGGTGGATAAGGTATAATCAAAAAAATTTGAGAATAATGTTTCGTTGATTTCAACATAAAAGCTTACGAAAAGTTGTATTTTTTCAATGACAGCGCAAGGAAGATAGGAATGTTGAAGTATGAACACATTAATTTTTCAATAAATAATAATAATGATATATTGCGTAAATTTTACATATTAATAAAATGAAATCATATAAATTTTAAGCTAATCAGATGCAGATAGTAACATAGAATATAATTTCTTCGAATTCTTCGGCTTCATTGAAATCAGTTTCACTCTCGATGTCGTATTGAGATTCATTATTTTGTTTCTCTGGTATTAAGAGAATATCTTGGACTCGCTTTGGGATATTTCTTATTTTTTTTTTTTTTTTTTTTTTTTTTTGGTCGAAAACTAGAGAGTTTCGGGCAGGAATTCAGAAGCAGCTCCAAAAAAATGTCCTCGTTTGACTTTTCGCGAGAGAACCTCCTTGTAAAACGCTCTCGATATTTTATGATGTTTTCATTACTCGCTCCCAAGGCTTCCTCTGATGAGAGTCCAATAGGAAGAATACACTCACTTGCAATAGTAGGTCCGTGGATCAAAACTTTATGGACAGTTGGTGTCATTGGATACCACCAATGAATGTCCACATGAAGTCTAGCAGTCTCTTTGCGAAACTCGTCAAAATTCTTGAGATTTAATAACTAGCCACTGGTAATTAAGGAAGACTAATTAAAAATACGAGATAATTGTGACAAAGGAAAGTTTGAAGTTTCACCTGTGATTTCGGCTGCAACCTTAGGATTTGAAGAGAATCGTCTAGCTGTGTTGCCATTGTTTGAGTTTCCCTGTCCCTGTCTGGGAAAATCGACATTGAGTCCCAGTTGGGATTTAAAAGATTTCTGAATCTCTTCTTTTTTTTAGTCTTTCAGAATTTTGCTTCCATTTTTTTTTATTCATCTAATTTGAAAACGTTACATAATGATAAACAATTAAATGAAATAGTAGCTTAAATTGAAATTAAAACCGTACAGCAATGTGAAAAAATAATGTAGGGGAACAAAATGTTTACCTTACATTGCTCGCTATCTAGACGGTATGCAATTTTAATAAGAGCTTCGGATATTCTGATGTGGGCATGAAGTGTCGAAAGACCGAATTTAAAACAAGACTTGTCCTCTTCTTTTGCTATCACCACACTCAACTCATTCATTTCGGATGGCTTAGCTCCACAAACATAACATTCCTCACTCGGACTTTCACTTAGTGCATTACAGACCTGTTTTAATAATTTTTTTTAATTTTAATGAATATTAACTTTATATTTAAAGTTTTTGTAACAAAATATTAGTATAATTTCAATTTTTACCTTTCCATCAATCATTGACAGCATTAGAGAAAACTCTACTGACGTGTTGTTCAAAATAAAATGCTGTAGGCTTGAAATTTGGTCAGACATGCACCTGTCTTCATTTTTCAAAACATCTGTAGTTTCCTGAACCCACTGCAAACGAACTGGCCGACAAATTCGAGTCGAGGAAGGTCATGGATTTTCCCATATAACTTCATTTGTTGCTTTGTCTGCTAGTCTAATATGCACTATAAATGTTCCAAAAATGTGAGCATCACTAGATTCCAGGTCACTAAATTTTTGATTGTATGGAAAATGACCTCCACTACCATTAAAACTGTATTTCACGTATAAAATATACTTCTTATCGACATCGTGATTAAATTTTAGAAGAGGAAGTATTCTCTTTGTCGTATGATGAAGTAAGTCTTGGAGTTTCACTTTGCAATACTTTTCATTAATTTGAATGTTTTTGGGATAACATTCCAGTTTTTTTCGACAACATCCTTATACGATGGAAACAAATCGTGATGATGCTCTTTCGAAATTCTTCGAATCATGAGATACTGCTCCTCCGTCAGTTCAGCATCAGCAATAAGTCTTGCAGCCTCTAAAGCTGATAACGCGCGGCACCATTTATTTTTAATAAGAATGGCAAAAGATTTAAGACTTGTTCCAAATTAATTTTTTTCGCACATTGACACTTCTGCACAATTTTCTTCTAAAAAACATTTCACGAAATTTCCATGACATTTTTTACGATGAAAATCAAGAAAAATTGCATTAGTTTAAAAATTTTACATTTTCAACTCTTTACAGATCGTTATTTCTCCGTGTTTTCTCTGTAAGAATTTTCTTAAGACTGACGTTGCGTTGTAATTGTGAAACTGAGAGTAGAAAAGAAATAGTACATTGTGCTCCGCTGCGGAAAAACACGAGTTTCGCACCATACGTGGTGCAAACGAGTGTTTTTTCGCGAGGTGCACACGATATTTTGAATGCCAAAGGGAGAAAACCGTTTCCGTTCCGGCGGCAGACAAACAAATTTTTTGCAAAGAGGAAAGTAAGGGTTCGTCCGGGAAAGATTTTTGGAGAAGGTAGTCAGCAAGAACACCTATTTTCTTCTTCATATTTAAATTTCTATTTACGATATAGCTTGTTTGAACTAAAGTTGTAAACATAAAATAAACTGTCCTAAACATGAAAAGAGGGTAGTGTACTTTAAAAATCACAATACCTTTGAAGCTGTTACCTACCTGCTGCATGTAGCTTTGCGGTTCTCTCCCGACTTTTAGGCCGCGTGCGAGAGGTCTGTTCCAGAGTCCCGCAAAGCACCTGTCTCAATGCAGTTGTGACCAGGTAACAGGTAGATTGGAAAGATTGAAACTTACCTTCAACAGACTTTTTTCACAAGCCGGTATATTTTTTGTTGTAATAACTTTCTCGAATGATTTTAAAGCCATGGTGCAACAAGTATACAAAATATCCTAATGTTATAAATTATTGTTAGAATTATTTAAAATAACATCACAAAATATTATTTTAGTTCAGAATTTATTTTCCATATGCTTTCAAAGTCTGAAACAGTTTAAATTGATTTTTGTACTATAAATAATTTGTACTATAAATAATTTTCCTATATTTAAGACTTAATTTTAACAGAATGAAACCAAGTTGACGGCCTAATGCCCTTGGTTGTCAACATGAACTTCGAGAAACAAGAATTTTTCATGGAATCATTTTATATGACAAAATTTTGCAACATTTTCAAAAATAGTATAAATGTTTCCAAATTGTACAGTAATAAGTTCTTTAGAGACACCCACGTTACGAAAATTTCTGAAAAAAGGGAGAAAAGAAATGAGACAACCAAACGATCTTCAGTTTCCTTGCCGCATTCTTTCTCCGTCCTTTTCTTTACACTATTAGGATTCAATATGTTTCAAGGTCATTTCGACCTTGAAATTAGAGTTTAAACTTTTATCTAAACTTTTTAATTGTTTGGACTTCCGCGTAAATGGTTATTAATCAAATTAAATATATATTCATAGACATAATTAAAAACTTTCTGTTTCTCTTCTAACGGAAATTCCGAATAATCTTGTACCAAAATTTTCGTTTGTCACAATTCCAAAACCCTAGATAAAAGCAATTAGAAATATAAGAAACTTTATCGCAACGGTCCATTTCTTTTCATTGAATGGTAATTGTTCCAACACGAATCTTCATAGCATTGTTGGCTCACGAGCTTTCACATAACAGCGATATGAAAATCATGCTGATAGAACACTTACATGCTTTTCCAGCGGCACATTCTTCTTAAAGGTTTGTTCTTGTATTGGTGATCCATAGAACTGCATGTGTGGGTCCATAATACTTTAGATGCCATGTTGTCGGGTGTTATGGAATGCTATACACCTACAATACCAATCCTCTAGGCGGCCCTTGTTTCTCATTGGTCGGGTTACGTGCTCGTGCGACGGCCATCATGGACTGGTAACGTCATCGTATACAGTTGCGGTTCCGTTCTTCTCCTCTTCTTCTCACTTGCCATCTTGTCGAGTGTTGTTATCTCTCAGTTGCGCTTTGTTATTCAGGTGGAGTCTCACAGTACTCGCATTGCATTACAGCACACATCATCGGCCATAATGGTATGGTAACGTCATGCCTGACGCTCAGTGTATTACTCTACTGGTACAGCGACGACTCGCAGTGGTGGTTATATGCGTGTGGTCATCCATACCCAAGGCAAGATAACAACACCTTCTCTCGTCTCGTGCTTTGTACTCGAGTGGAAATCTCATTATCTTGTCTCTCGCAGAATGTCATTAGTATGAAGATGTTGACTAAAGTTTCCAAGATCCAAGAAAGTTACAATCCTCCAGTAATTTTGCGTCAATCGGATCGGTTCCAGCTTCTCGTGAAATAGTCCGGAGTTTTCCTTCAGGGGCTGAACTTCGTACTGCGCTGGGCTTCCTAGGATGATTGAAAGCAGGAGGAATAATATCCACCTACATCTGGTAAGCATCGAAGTTGAAATCAGATACTCCATCTGTCTATTAAAGATTCATGTTAGTGAATTTTATAATGATTATCATATGTATATATGGTTTTAATTTCTTTTGGAGAAAAAGGAAAGAAAAATGCAACCTCTAAATCCTCTTTCTTTCTTTCTTTCGTTTGTCTCTTTTCAATTTATTTTGATCTCATGTGAATTTTGAAAAGGTATAATTCATTTTATATTGATAATTTTGGCAAAGTTACATTTTTTTAGAACGAAATTTGCTAAGATTTTGCAAACTTATGTAATATTATGGGTATTTTTATGGTCGGTTCTACAAAATTCCTTGTCCTTCGAGTCCGTTACTTCTCCTTCTGGTACCATTGTTGTGACTCAATCCTGCCCTTTGCGAATGCTGAATATGCTTCTCAACCAGTTCAAGAAGAATGTACGTGAATATGATTTTATGGTATTGTTATTGAAGAAGAAGCTTTTGATGACGTTCCAATTAAATCTCTGTGAGTGGAAACTTTAAGAGAATCGATATTTCAAGTCACTTATAGATTGTATAATCCGATCCTTAAATTTTCTTCTCTAAGTTTATCGGAATGAACATGTTTCTGAATCACAGTAAATATTTTATAACGGCCACTAGAAGTTACCAAATCTCGACCTAACTTAGGCTGTTTTTCTTTGATCTCTTGAGGGTCAATAGTAGGGGTAGTGAGTTTACAATCAGAGGAAGAGAAATGTAGGAGGTGATTCGCTAGTGATGAGTATACTTGTGTGGTCAGCCTTAGTTATTTTTACTTTAGGTTTGATGGCCAGAGGCCTGCTACATTCATGTGACTGTGTAGGACTTTTGGTGGATCTAATTCTTCAAAAATTTTTAAAGATGGTTGATAAGGGGTTGAAAACCCCGAGAGTAATTTATAGTCTAATGGACTTTCTGTTTGAGGTGCAATTGATACCCTTTTTTGCTTTTTTGATTTAGGCGACACTGATATCCCTTTATAGTCGGTTATATTTTCAAGGGCGTCTATTGATTCTCTATCAATAAATGGTATAGGTATCGTGGGGTTAGAATGGGTGACCATATGGTTATGCCAAAATGAAATTTTAACCTTTTCTTGTCGGAGATATTCTCGTCCTAGAATTCCATCTGTATTCATAGGAAAATTTGGCGATACAACGTGAAAAGTTACCATGGACTTCTTTATGGGTAGTTTTATGGTGCCCATAGTGAAAATTCGAATTTGTTATAATTCGACGATATCGACAGATTCATTCTCTGACACTTGTAGGTCTTTGTTTAAAGTATCTAATTTTATTAAATTTATGTCAGCTCCAGTGTCTACTAAGTATGAAACTTTTGATTCATTGAAATTAGGGGATGAGAATTCTACTGCTGGGGATTCTAGATTGAATTTTGTGTGGAAGACTTTTCTAACTTCATTGGGATTCTTACGCTCGTCGGACGCTCTTCCTCCGCCTCTCCCGTCGTTGCGTCCGTACAGCGAGCGGAGTTGTAGTTTAAAGTCTCGTTGTTCGTTGGGTCAGGAGATTGTGAACGAGGTGAAGTGCTTACACCTCCACGTGAATTATAGGAATTAGGATATCCAGTGGTTTGTCGAGAAGCAGTTGGGATATAAGGATAAGGGTTAAATGTGTATGGATATTCGTATGGAGAAATATAATCATGCGGAAAATGAGAAAATTCAGGGCAATGAGGATTTCTTGATTCTCGATAATAGTTTGTGGAATATCGAGGGCTCAAATGATATCGTGCTTCGTACTCGAGCGCGACTTTTAACGCGGCGTCTAAACTTTGGGGGTTACGTGCTTCTACCAAACCCGAAATATGTCCGGTAAACCTCGCTTGAAAGCTTTGAGGGCACAGTCATTGAGAGGGGGTAGCAATTGCTCCACGTTAGCATATTTATTCGTAGAAGCCGCTCGAATTCCTGATTTTAAGAGAATGACTCGGTCAAAGAATTCACTGACATTTTCTTCGCGATTCATTCGTATGGTTGAAATTTCGTGTAAATACCATGAATACGTTTTATGGGATACAAATCCCTGTTTTAGGTGTTTAATTAAATCATTAAGGGTTGTGAAAGTTTTTCCATGAATGCTATCTCGGGCCGCCCCTTTTAATGAGGCTAACACCGCCTTGAGATACTGTGTTTCGCAGTTAACCGGCACCAAGGATTCTCCATTTATAATATCTTGTATGAAATCGCTAACGGGCATATTTCTGCCATCATAACTGGGGATGTTTACCACCCTTGTTGTACGGCAAAACACTCAGCCATGAAAGTCATCATGGCTTCACAGACTGTGCGATTGATATCGCCGGTAAATTGAGTTTGATTTGGATCATTAGACATTTTTGCGATATGCTTGCTTGGAATTGAGGGTAAAATCTTTTATTTATTGACAATGTTCAAAAATGAGTCATTATAATTGTGGAATTAAAACAGATTTATGTATATTTAGGTACTTGGTTCCAAATATTATTGGAGAAATCAATGAGATGAAACTGTTTCTATGTACCTGAATTGAATTTTGGAACTTTTTTAGTATGATAAAAGGCTCTGCTACTAAATATCAGGCCTTCAAGGGATGAAAATTATGCTGAATCGCACAATGTTTGTGATAAAATGAATATGGGGTTGAAATGAGAATGCTACTTCTCAAAGCTATTAACTTCAACTGTGAACTGATAATAATAATAGAAGTGACAAAAATAAAGACTTTTGATTAGAAGTTGAACGAAGGGTCGATAATTTTGAACCCCTAATAATCCAAAGAATCTTTCACAGAGAAAATCTCTTTTGTGAAACTATATCATTCAAAGGTTTCAAGGATACAAAAGAATTACAAGAATAAAAGGTGATGAAGATGAAAACTCCTTAGCGAGTTTTCAGAATTAAATTTCAATTAGAAAATAGGAATCAATTTGGAAAATCGAAAAAGCTAATTTTTGGATTGATAAAGTAGTTTCATTTTTAGATGAGGGGTTTGAACTTTGAATCTGATGAAATTTTAACCCCTAAGTTACCTAACAAACACTTCGAACTTTGCCTTGCCCCGAAAGTGACCGTGCAACGAATCTAAGAAGGACTTATACTCTCGAGTGCCTTTACAAAATTTCTATCTTGATACTACACCGAGTTTAAATTTTGATTTTTTTATAAAAGAAAATACTGAATTTAAAGGAAAAGTGACAATGCCACCGCTGCCACCAAATCAGCTGTCACGCCCGAGCAAAAGGCAAGGGTAGATTAGAAAATTGAGAAAGAAAGAGACCAGTGTTGCTGATAACGTCAGGTTGGTGAGGCCTGACAAATTATTTGTTTGTGGGTTCATCACTAATAACCCTATGCGGATTGCGTTCAAATAGTGTTCGAAATAAGAAGAGGTGTACTTAAGATAACAGATGTTCTATTAAGAAGATAAAGGAAAGATGTTCAGTTACAAAAATTGAACTCACGTCTACCTTCCTATTCCAGAAAGGTCAAGAGAGGTTGTCTTGTCGATTGGATCTCCGTATATTTTGTAGAGCAGCGACGAAACTCCACCGGATATTTGTGTGATTAACTTGGAAGTGACTCATGTAGTGAAAAGGTGAACAAGCACTTTTCACTAGAGATAGAGCGATACACGATCCTAAACAGCTACTGAATTCACTCTTGAGTTCTTTCCACGGATGTTAACACAGCGGACTTTACCCGGATTAGACTTATACGACGATCGAAAGTCTCAGCCGCAGGGACTTTAGTACAATACTCGATACTACGTTAACTATTTTGCGGTGATATTAAATTTCGCAACTTTTTCAGAGCGTTTTTTCGGTCACAATGATGTAAAAGACGCGACTTAGTCAAGGCGGTTCGTACTTCGTAGAACGAATTGACACTATGAGTGCTGGATACGTAAAGACGGCTACCAGGGTGAATCTGGAGCTTATATAGGGAGGGTTCTCTATGTTAAGGATAGGGAAGATGTGCTTATGCTAAAAGTCACGTTCCGCGAGAATCATGTCACTATCACGTTCAGTGAGTTTCATGTACTTGTCACGTACGTCAATTCTCGGAAGCTTTTGCAAAGGTGACTAGTATGTTATGTCTGATGAGTAATATTAATAACTTATCTCCACTCTTGACATTGAGTCTCGAATGTCCCTTGCGAGTGACTAATAGTGATGAGTAAGAATATCACATTACTGATGCTTCCAGTCGTCGATTGTCTACCGTGGTAGTTATCAATAGCGCGTCTCTACTCTTGACCTTTCAGGAAAATGTCTTCTATATGTGTCCTGTCGCGAAGAAAGAGACCTTAGCCCAAAAAAATCGATTTTCGACTTTTTTCACTATTAAATATTTATTAAGTTGCTCATTCTAATGAACAAAACGGAAAAATTCTAAAAGAATTTTCTTCCTTACAATTAAGCGACACAGCGATCTTTCACTCATAGATTCTACGTGTTTTGCAGCTATTTTAAACGCTTGCCCTGAAAAATCTTGCCTTTCCGACTAAGGTCCCTTTCTTCGCGACAGGTCAGGCGCCATCTATCACAATGCGTCTGACTAAACTCGTAAGTGGATTCTTGCATTTATATTTCTAGTCAGACTTTCTTGATTACATTATGGTCTGACGATATACAGGTTCATTCACTTCATTGTTTAACGATGTGTATATTAGGCGATTGCCATATAGAGTGTATCTTTAAATTATTACATTGGTTTAAACACATGCATGTACTGATATTCCATATAATTAGATTTAACTTCGAAATTTTTATTGTTTGAACTGTTAGGTTTATGAGTACATTCGCATGATAATGGATATAATTATAATTATCTTATAATGAAGGAATCTGCAATTAGCTTCTTTCATTAACCGAGCATTCATTAAGTTATCGACGTTCACTGAGTTCGTATCCCACCATGGTAATACATTTTAAGTACCGGGTGGTTTCTACTTTACCGGCTGTAGTACAGTTACCATAATTAGATTCAAACTCAGAGGAAAATCGGCAATGCGCTCGCTTATAGCTGATGCCGTTTGTCTGAATTACGTAAGGTAAAGAAGTTTGCACCTAGTTAGGTGTTAAATCAAATTTTGTAAAATTTTGGAATGTAACAAACTTATCAATTTACACAAAACTCTGACACTGACTAAGTATTTGCGGATATAACTCTACATTCTAAAACACCGGACTTAATCAATAAAACGACGATTTCGCAATTTATTAGAGTAAGCATTGTGATCAGCTGTTTAAAATTCAGAAGTCCCGACGCGAAGAAAGAGAGAGAATATATATGACACATGGACGTAGTATTTTTATAGTCGCCAGCGACTCTCACATACAGCTCAATTTTGTATAATACTAATCGATTCACGTTACCTGTCGGTAAGTTAGTTTTGACATTGGAAATAGAACTTTAAAAAAAAACTGAAAGTAGAAAACTCATATCTTTTTGGGTAACAAGATATTGAGCTCGTTGTTTTGAGAATTGACTTTTGAATGTGTCAATTTCTAAACAAATAAATAAATAAATGTACAATTTGGGGCCTATGTGGAATTTTAGACCTTTCTACTTTTACCAAGTTTGACATTCGAAATTTCGAAACTTGCAAGTTTCCGCAAATTTATTTATAAATGCTAAATTTATTGAACGGAAAAAAAAATAAATTTGAAAATTACCCACTTCACCAAGTTGAAATTCCTAAATTCCAAAAATGGGTTGCTTGCAAATTTATTTATAAATTCTAAATTTATCCAGTGACCAAAAATAAGTTTCATAATTACCCACTTCGCCGAATTTGGAATTCCGAAATTGGATTCTTCGAAGATTTATTTCGAAATGATAGATTTATCAATTTGCCAAAAGTTAAACTCCAACTTTGGAATTTCAAAACTTGGTTCATTGCAAATTTACTTCGAAATTGTAGACTTATCAATTCGCTAAATAAGAAATTTTTGAAGTTACCAAATTTACCAAATTTGAAATTCTAAAATTGGTCGGAAATTTGTTTATGAATATTTTATTTATCCAGCGACCAAAAGTGAATTGCAAAATTACCCCCTGTGCCAAATTTGAAAATCAAAAATTCCAAAAGTGAGTCGTTTGCAAAATCGTTCATAAATATCAAATTTATTCAGTACCAAAAATAAAATTCAAAATTACCCACTTTACTCAATTTGGAATGTCCAAATTGGATTCTTTAAAAATTTATTTCGAAATTATAGATTTTTCAATTCACCGAAAAATAAATTCTAACTTTGGAGTTCAAAAATTTGATTCTTTGTAAATCTGTTTCGAAACTATACATTCATCAATTCGCCAAATAATAAATTGTTGAACTTAGCAAATTTGAAATTCAAAAATAGTTTGCAAATTCGTTTATAAATTTCACATTTATTCAGTGTCGAAAAGTAAATTTCAAAGTTACCCACTGTGCCAAATTCCAAATTCTAATATTCCAAAATTTGGCAACTTCAAAACTGTATTATTTGCTGAACTGATAAATCTCTAATTTCGAAACGAATTTGCAAAAAGGCCATTTTTGGAATATAAGAATATCAAATTTGGCATAGTGAGCAATCTCGGAATTTACTTTTGGTCGCTGGATAAATAAAATATTTATAAACAAACTTCCAAACAATTCTGGAATTTCAAATTCGGTATATTTGGTAACTTCAGGAATTTATTTTTTGGCGAATTGATGAGTCTATAATTTCGAAGTAAATTTGCAAAGAATTAAGTTTTGAAATTGAAAAGTTGGAATTTATTTTCTGGTAAATGATAAATCTATAGTCCATAAATAGATCTACAAAGAACCAAGTTTTTGAACTTCAGAGTTTGAATTTATTTTTTGGCAAATTGATAAATCTATAATTCCGAAATAAATTTTCAAAGATTCCAATCTAGGAATTTAAAATTGGGTGAAGTGGGTAGTTTTGAAATTTATTTTCGGTACTGGATAAATTTGATATTCATAAACAAATTTGCAGATAACTCAGTTTTGGAATTTTGGATTTTCAAATTTGGCACAGTGGTTAATTTTGGAATTTACTTTTGGTCACTGGATAAATAAAATATTCATAAACAAATTTCCAAACAATTTTGGAATTTCAAATTCGGTGAATTTGGTAACTTTAAAATTTTATGTTTTGTCAAATTGCTAAGTCTATAGTTTTGAAGTGAATTCGCAAGGAACCAAGTTTTAAAATTCCAAAGCTGGAATTTATTTCTTGGCAAATTGATAAATCTATAATTCGAAAATAAATTAACTAAGAATCCAATTTGAGAATTTCAAATGGGGTATGGTGGGTAATTTCGAAATTATCTTCGATTACTGGAGTAATTAAAAATTTATCAATACATTTGCAAACAACTCAGTTTTGGAATTTTAGATTTTCAATTTTAGTAAATTTAGTAACTTCAAAAATGGATTATTCCCTGAATTGACAAATCTATAATTTCGAAATAAATTGGCAGAGTCCAATATTGGAATATTAGAATATGAAGTTTGGCACAGTGGGTAACTTTGAAATTTACTTTTCGTCGCTGGATAAATCTAAAATTTACAAACAAATTTTCCTACAATTTTCGAATTTCAAACTTGGTAAGCTCAAAAATTTATTATTTGGTGAATTGATAAATGCATAATTTCGAAATTACAAAAAACCAAGTTTTCGAAGTCCAAAGTTGAAATTTATTTTTTGGCGAATTGATAAATCTAGGATTCCGAAATAAATTTTCAAACAATCTAATTTTTGAATTTCAAATTGGGTGAAGTGGATAATTATGAAACTTATTTTTGATCACTGGATAAATTGAGAATTCATAAATATATTTGTGAGAAACTCATTTTTGGAATTTAGGATTCTCAAATTTGGTAAATTGGGTATTTAAAATTTTTTTTCTGTCCACTCGATAAATTCAGCATTTAAAAGTAAATTTGCGAAAAGTCATAAGTTCCGAAATCTCGAATGTCGAACTTGGTGAATTTAAAAATGTCTGAAATTCCACATTTGCCTCAAATTATACATTTATTTATTAATTTATCCAGAAAGTTGATACGTTCGAAAGTCCGTTCTGCAAAACAACGTGCTCAATATCTCGTTACCCAAAAATAAATAAGTTTTCTACTTTTAGTTGTTTTTTTCCAAGTTCTATTTCCAATGTGAAAACTACCTTGCCGACAGATAACGCGGAGCGATTAGTAGTACACAAAATTGAGCTGAATGTGAGAGTCGCTGGCGACTATGAATACACCACCTCCAGAAGTCATATATTTTTTCTCTCTTTCTTCGCGTCGAGACTCCTGAATTTTGAACAGCTGATTACGCTGTTTACTTCAATAAATCGCGAAATCGTCATTTTATTGAAAAAGTCCGGAGTTTTAAAATGTAAAATTACATCTGCGAATACTTCGTCAGTGTCAGAGTTCTGTGTAAAAAAATAAGTTTGCAGATGTGACTCTATAACGCTTCTGCCTTCAACCTTTCCTTTCTTGACATCCGTCTACTCTCAGATGATTCTCCCGTTTCGAAAAATGCATATTTTCACCCAAAATATCAATTTTCCCGACATGAGAAGCTGTCATCGCAAAATAGATCAACCCCAGGACTATACACAATCCTGAATATTAGGTGAGTCTTCTTAATTTCATTCTCATGGACTCAAAGTGAATTATATATGGGACAGTACTGTATCTATCAAAAAAGAAAATTCCAAGCTCGATTACACAGCTCCACAGAAAAAAAAGTTGTCAGCCCCAGAAACCAGAATAGGCTCGCCCCACATTTTTGAGATCGCTGAATCCAAATTTGGAGTCGGTTTGCCTCTATCACGTCACATTTCGTCCCTAACCTCAAAAAAACATTGAAAATCGCTGATTTCAGGTGAAACATGATTCCGGTCTATGAAAAGTGGTCATATTCTATGTTTTCGTGGTCGTTGAGTACGAATCCGAGTCGTGGTGGTTCTATGACGTCACACTTCGTCTCTAACCTCGAAAAAACGTGGAAAATTGTTAATTTTATGTAAAACGTGCATTTTTCAGTGCAAAGTGGTCGTATTTTATGTTTTCGAGGTCGCTAAGTACAAATCCTGAGTCGGTTCGGTACAACGGTCCCAGCATTTAATCTTTGTTACGTAATTTCGGAAAAACTTTGAGTCCAACAGATCAGGCTCCACTCGTCCGATTTCTCGCTTCGCGAAAATTGAGAGATAGTCGAAAATCAGTTGATGCCGTCGACAGCATCATGTAGATAAAAACCGTGTGAACCAGCATTCCGCACGTTCTCGCACTACATAATTATGTGTTTGATCCCACAGTGATATCAGGTGATGCATGCATCTTTGTTATTTTGTTAATGCTAAACGGGATTTTTTCTCTGTATGATCTTGTTGCTTGAACGAGTGACGAAATCCTGCTACTCCGACAGATTCTTGAACGATGACAACTGCCCTAAAAGGGGATGTGCAGAATGATTCGTATCACTATCAGTTGGAGTAGCGAAGCCAATAGGAGCGTAGTAGTAGGAGCCTTACTGGAGGGCATTAGGGTGTGAGAATGAAGCTGCAGTATGTCGGACGACGAGTTGACTTTGTCCTCGTCAAAGTCGGAGAGACCTCATACTTAGCCCTAGGGAGGTATGAGGGTTATTACCCACAGGACAGTAGACTCACCTGCGACCGGACCTGGATCCCTTATGTGTGGATCTATTATATACTCATGGCATTTATAAATGAAATCAAAGAATCCTCAACTCAGCAATCTAAAGGTACTCATTCACAAGTTGATCTTGAAGCTACCACCTCAAAACATCATTGCAAAAGAGACCCTGATTCATTCTGCTACGTATGCAGTGAATTCTATCCACTAAAAACTCTCAAGACAATTTCGAAGCAGATCAGAACGATTCACAAAAATTGTTATGATCTCACAATTGTTGATCAGGATAAAGAATGGGTTCCACATGAAATATGCGATTATTGTAGATCACAATTGGCTCGGCATAAAAGTAAAAATATTGAAAATCTAAAATTAAAAAGCCCAACTTTATGGGCAGAACCCACTTGTGAAGAGGATTGCTATTTCTGCAAGAATGATGTAACTGGATTCAACAAAAAAAGTAAAAGAAGCATTTCTTACGTCGATTTTCAGAAAGTAATAAGACTCATTAAGATGTGCAATAAAGATGAGCAAGGTATTGAAGAAATCGGATTAATTTCTTCTCGGGAAAGTTTAGAGATCCAAAAAGACGCTAGCGAAGAAGAATGCTCCAGTAAATCTGACATTGCTGACGAATATGTAGGACGTAAAGGAAAGAAACCTCAACTTTTTTCAAGAGAAGAATTAAACGATTTCATCAGAGATTCAGGACTAACCAAAGAAAGGAGTGAATTCTTGGTTTCTATACTCAAAAAAAAAACTTAGTAGGAAAAAATGTGAACGCGACTGACTATAGAAATAGAGAAAGAGATTTTAGGAAATATTTCACAAAGGAAAAAGAGCCCTTATGTGTTCACTGTCACGATATAAATGGACTCATAGATAAATCGAAACCAGGGACTTACAGAATCATCGAGTAGAGACTATTCATAGATTCCTGTAAAACAAGTTTGAAAGCTGTTTCGCTTCACGATGCGAACGTTTTTGCTCTCATACCGGCAGCACATTCAACTACGTTGAAAGAGAATAACGAAAATATCAAGTTGTTATTGGATAAATTGAAATATTAAGAACACAATTGGCGGATTTGTGGGGACTTTAAAATGTTGGGTATAATTCTGGGTCAGCAATCAGGTAACGTTAAACACCCATGTTATTTATGCTTATGGGATAGGAAAGACCGACCTAATCATTATGGAAAGATTGATTGGCCAGCCAGATAAAATTTTGATCCAGGATCAGAGAACATCATCAACATCCCACTAGTGGATCCCGCGAGAGTTTTACTGCCATCTGTGCATACAAAAATGAGCATGGTGGAGCAGTTTGTATCAGCATTAGAAGATGAAGATAGCTATTCTATATATCTTCAAAGACAATTTCCAGAACTATCGGATGCAAAACTAGAAGCAGGAATATTCGATGGACCTCAAATCCAAAAAGTGTGTAGAGATCAGAATTTAGTCACACCTATCAATAGAGTTCAAAAAGTAGCTTGGCTAAGCCTCAAGAAAGTTGTTGAAAACTTTTTAAGAAACAACAATAGCGATAATTACAAAAGAATTGTGAGAAATATGATACAGAACTTCCGTAAAATGGTATGTAATATGAGCTTGGAGTTACATGTATTTAATTCACATATTGACTATTTTCCAATGAATTTGGGTGATAACAGTGAAGAGCATGGAGATTTCATCAAGATATTAAAGAGATGGAACGTCGCTATCAAGTGAGGTGGAATATAAACATGATGGCAGACTTTTGTTGGACATTGAAGAGAGAACATACACAGAAAAGAGTTGAAAGCAAGCAAAATCCATTACGTTGATCTTTCGAAAATAAAAGAGTGCGATACTTAAGAAAGGCGTGAATTGAAAGGAACTTGCTGTAGATTCGGAATCAGGAACCTGAAAAACAAAGGATATGACAATTTTGCATTGAAAAAATGCACGTTTTACATAAAATTATCAATTTTCCACGTTTTTAAGGTTAAGGTCGAAGTATGACATCGTAGAACCATAACAACTCCGGATTCGTACTCAGCGACCTCAAAAACATAGAATATAACCACTTTGCATTGAAAAAATGCATGTTTTACGTAAAATTAACAATTTGTCACGTTTTTTTGAGGTTAGGAACAAAGTGTGACGTCATAAAACGACAACGACTTCGGGTTCGTACTCAGCGACCTCGAAAACATAAAATATGATCACTTTCCATAGACGGAAATCATGTTTCACCTGAAATCAGTGACTTCCTGCGTTTTTTGAGGTTGAGGACGACATGTGACGTGATGGAGCCAAACCGGCTCAGAATTTGGATTCAGCGACCTCAAAAACGTAGGGTAAGCCTATTCTGGTTTCTGGGGCTGACGATTCTTTTTTTGTGGAGCTGTGTTATTCAACACCCTCCAGGATCGTTTGGAAGCTCAGAACTGGACCTTCAAGTCAAAAACATCTAAGGTATGTGAGGAGAGGGAGGTGGCAGAGAAGAAGGAGGAAAATATACAAGAAGGAAAGGCGGAGAATAGAGAAGAGAAGGAGTCAAGAGACAATGTCGAAGATAAAGACGGAAAGAGCAGAAGGAAGAAAAGGGAAGGAATACTCCTAGAATGTAATCGGATAAAAGAATAATTGAATTGCATTAGGAGAATATAGCAGAATATAGAAGGATGGAAGTGGAAAAAAGGTATTACTGAAAATGGGTTCAAGGAGAAACAAAGAAGAGGCAACGAGAAGAAAGAAAGGCCTGGAAGAGAAGGGAATATACGTGTGTGACATTTTGACGAAGAGGGAGAGGTGCAAGCGTGGCAGAAAGGAGAGACAAAAAGATGGGAGAAGAAAGGCGTGGAGGTAAAGATAAGGAGACACGAGCTGAAGATTGTGGATACGTGGTGGGAATGGAGTGAGAATAAACTATAAGGAAAAAATGATAATGATTAAAATTGAAGAAAAAGGAGAACAGGACCTCACGGTGAGCTCGCAGGAGGTGGACGAAGAAGAAAGGCGAGAGGAGTGAGCAGTCGACAGAGTCAGCAGGCTAGGAAGAGGAGAGGGTGGTGGGGTACAAGGAGAAGAAATAAGAGTAGAGTAGAAGAGATGTCGCAGCCAAGGAGATAGAAAGGAAGGTGATGAGAGGCAGAACATTTGACGTCTACTCAAACCTAAAAACTGAACCGAGACAGAGGTGTGTGAATGAGATAGTTCGGAAAGAGGAGAAAAAGGCAGGTCAATGGAGCGAGAGAATCACGAAGGAGGCGGCAATAAGAAGAGGAAGGGGATGATAGTGCCTATAAGTGAAAAGTAAAAAATTGTCAGTGTCTCATTAAAGGTTGTGAATTAGAGCCTGTGAAGGGGGTTATGGTGAAACAAATGTAAAAGAGGAAAGAAAGAAGAGGAGATGGTAAAAATGTGTGAAGGAGGGCAGAGTAAATTAAATCAAGAGGGAGGTGATATACGGGGGTGGGAAAAAAGAATAGAGGGCGGGAAGTTGTTTGGTGGCAGTGTGAAAAGAAAGTGTACGATAGAGACTATAAGTGTAAAGTGAAGAATTGTTAGTTTCTCGTCGAAGGATGTAAATTCGAGATAAGGAAAGGAGAACATGCGAAGGGGAGACAAGTAAAACAAGTGTATGATTAGGAAGGAGAGAGAAGGAGGCAGTAAAAATGTGAGAGGGAATCTAGGATGAGTTAGATGAAGAAAGGGATGTGGCGATAATGAAGAGAGAAGTAGAGGGTACAGAAATGTTTGAGTGAGGGCAGTACAAGTAGGTCTACAGTCAAGATCTTCTATATTTTGTATATTTTGTAAACGAGTTTTTCTAGGCCACTGGGCTGAAAAATAAAGGCATACATACATATCTAAGGTATATGAAAAAAGCACATTATAAATTTTCAACCCCTATAAAGGGTCGTTTTTTCACTTTTCAGGGTAGCATTCTGAATAAAATTAGGATAAAATTATTTTCAATGATGTCAATTTCAGTGCATAATTATTTTTACACCAATAAAAGAAAATCGGAAGGTGAGATAAGGAGAAATTCTCTGAATTTGCGCAGTTGCATGTTGGATACAGGTTTCCTTTAATACCAGCTTACGTGTACCAGGACTTGGCGAGAACTCTGTTTTAATCCCCAATTAATTTGATGGGAAAACTTGAAGTTTAGATCGCAGTGGTTTGATAAGCAACGGGATATCGGTTACACGGACGAGTGCTTTCTTGCTTTCCATATGGTATACATATATTTTCTAGAATATATGCAGTATGTACGGAGAATTCAAACTTCTAACGAAAATGCACATCATCTGGGTAGGTGTGCATACAACGTGGACATGTTAATATCTGTTTCCAAAGTACAAAGGCTACTTCTCTTATCTCTCTCTCTCATCTCTCTCACTTTCAACTCCTTCTCTTCCTTCCTCTTTTGACCATCCTGGATCCGTCTATGCCCATTTCTACCTTTTGCGCTCTTATCCACGTCGAGCGTCTTCTGTAATATGGGCTAAGAGAAGAGTGTTTTATGTTCATAAGAATGTCATGAAGTTTTATTTTTGTAATTTTAACACATAAAGCGAGGAACACCCATTAGAATCAATAGGTACTTGTCAGGTTTCAAACTTCCGACATCAATGGAGTTATAAAAAGTGCGAAATTGACCATTATTTTTTTGTACATTAGAACGCGATAAAAAATCTGCAAAAATTATCCCGTGTTGTTGTTTGATTGTACATCACGAAAATAATAAGAACTCGATTTTGAAAGAAATGTCGCTTATCCACTTTTAAACTTCCATGCTTCAAATATGATGTATAATAATATTTAACTTTAAACCGAGTCCATTTCAAATCAGATAGGTTTTGTACACTTGAAGTCATAAAATCTCTTGGCGACAAAATAAATTCGGAGAGAAGCAGCGAACGCGATCCACATAACGCATATCAATCGATAGAAAGAAGAATATTTTTGATAATGCGATGGTAAAATATGTGACAAGTAGATGAATATCTTGGCTTTGCTTTATTTGTAGAAAAAATCAAATCTAAGTCAATTAAAATGGTTTATTAAAGTGTTTTCCTAGATAGTGCACATGCGCCAAGTTACCTCATCCTGCCGTGAATGTGACGCACTCTTATTTTAAGTTATTATTGAAATCTGAGAAGGATTTACTAACCAACAGAAATTAAGTTTGAGTAAAATTGGGTGTCTGAATTGACGTGACGCTACTTTTCGAAATTTAGGACTTATATTTCGTATATAATTGGAATGCAAAGTTATGAATTAAATTTTTTTGAGCATTTTCACGATCTTGGCATTCTAAGCATCTGATCTATTACGACGAGCCTAAGGGTCCGTCCATTAACTACGTCACTAATTTTTTTTTGGGGGGGGGGGGATTTGCGCTGAAAACTACAGTTGGTAACATGAGTGGGAGACAGTGGAAGTAACGTTACGAGCTTAGATAATGTTTAATACTTTTCCTGGTGATAAATTCTAACAAAATTTGCGGATTTCGCGAAAGATGGCCATGCAACGGTATAATCCAATGATAACTCAATAAGCTTCAAAATCACTTTCATATTTCAGAATTTACACTTCTTCTCCTATTTAATCGTGCCCAAAAAGAAGAAGTAACTATTTTTGATAGAAAGTTATTTTTTTTTGTTTGGAAATTCTACTACTTGCTTGATAATTCATGTATTTTGTTGATATTTCATCTTTTTGGGTAGAAAATATATATTCTTGGTTAAAGGATCATATTTTCGGTTAAAAATTCAACTATTTTGTTGAGAATTGATCTTTTGATATGCTCATCGCTTTTCGGGTGGTTATTCTTGGTAGCGGTAACGAGATAATTTTGGTATCTAGGAGAACCATCCCGTAGGATAGAAGGAGAAAAAGCGATGAGGAAAGTGAATCTGGGGATTTTAACAGGCAGAGAGAGACGGAGTGTCACTAAGGATGTTGGGGAATTATGGGTTAGACAGAGTGTTTTTGGGGCTCCACGATGGGCGACAAGTGATACGCTCCCCACTTAAGATGGAGAAAAGTTTTGGATGGTGGAGGAGGTAGCCGGATTGCAAGGGTAATGGATGGTAGTGTAGTATGAAGTAGGAAGTGGGTGCGTTCGAAAAAAGGAGTGCGAGCGGGAGTGGTGGTGACGCAGTGAGTCGTGGGAGGGAGTGAGTTGTGTGGTGACGGTGGCAGCAGAAGGAATATGAGAGTAGGGGAGGGGGGGGGGGTGAAAGTGTTCGAGAGAGAAAAGTGAGAGAGAGAGGGTGATTGGTGGGGTGCGTCGTAGCGGGTTGCGCTAGAGTGTAGCGGAACGAGTTACTGGTACGCCGGTGGTTTTATTAGAAGAAGGAAAGGAGAACTTATATAATAATAATTAATAGTATACAACATACAAAAGAAAAGCGTGGGGAGGAGGTTTCGGAACCAGCTGAGTGCAGCTGGTATGCCAACCGCCTCGGCGGAACGAGTAACTAGTATGCCAGTAGTCTCGTGAAATGGAGGAAGAAGGAAATGAAGGTAAAGACACAAGGGTTATGTATGGTCAGTATTTCATTTTGGCAGATTCGATGTACAGCGGGTTCGCATGTAGATCGGATGACCAAACCCGAGTGCGAGAGAGGCAGTAGTGCAGAGTGTAATAGCGCGCAGGCCGATCGAGGTGGTCGCTGACCAGAGCGGATGACACCAGCCCTGGGAGTGAGAGAAATAGTGAAGTAGCGTTTGGTAGTCGTAGTGGTTCCTAGCCCGAGCGGATAACCAACCCGGGGAGGTAGTATGAACTAACGGCGGTTGACCGGCCATTTGTTTTTTGGATCAGAGCGGTTAGCCAACGCTGATTGTTCTGGCAGTTTTCGTCGCGAACGCACCTTTTTATGTTCGTTGCGAGAAGCTGACCGGGGTGGGAAGGAGCGAGTGGAGGAAGATGCGCGCGTTCGAGCTTCGTGAGCGCTACACTCGCAGATCTCATCTACACACGGTTCTGCCACTCCGCCGGCGTGAGGAAGTCTGCGAGAAGGTTTTTATATTCATTATTAAAAGAGTCTCGCTCTATGCCAGTCGCGTATAACACTTTTCTAGTTGAAAATTCCTCGATTTGCTTGAAAGTTCGTTTATTCTGGTAGCAAAATAAACTTCTTAGTTGAAAATTCATCCTTTTCGGTTAAAAAAGAAATTGTTTGGTTGAAACTAAATCTGTTTTGGTTGAGTATTCGAGTGTTTTGTTGAAAATTAGCCTCGTTTGACTAAATTTAATTGTTTCTTTGAAAATTCATCTTTTTTCTTTGAAATATCAACTACATTTGAACCTTGATTTGGAGAGGGTCAGGGGTATGGCTTGCTATGACCATGAGGTTCTTCCAAGAATTTCTACGATGTAAGCAGTCAGAAGGTATCGCGTAACTCCACTGAGATCAAGCGCATTTCTCTCGAGCCCTTGGACCTCCTTATCAACGAATGCGAGGTTGGCGGAAATACTCTCTCTTGGCTCCTTGGACCCCTCATCGAATGCGAGCTGGCTGAAATTCTCAGAAGGCGGTAAATGGAGGGTACTAAAATAGAGATTGCAGTATTCTTTGTTTGAACTCAAACAACTTTGTGAAAAATGCATTTTTTTGGTTGAAGGTTCATCATTTTAAATGAAATTTCAAACTATTTGGTTGTAGATTAACGAATTCTTCTCGAAAAAGTTACTCTTCTAGAGAAAAATCGTCTTGTGGAGTAGAAAGTTCAACAATTCGGTAAGAAATTCAAATTTTGTTTGAAAATTGACTTTTTCGGTGAAAATTCATATTTTTGGTTAAAGATTTAACTATTTCGGTAGAAAATTTAACTATTTGGTTAAAAATTAAATTATTTCTTTGAAAGTTCAACTATTTGGTAGAAAATTAATTTTTTTGTTGGAACATCATATTTTTGGGTTGGAAATTCAACTTCATTGTAGATAACTCGTCTTAATGTCTTCCAAATTCAAGAATTTTGTTCAAAATCCATGTGTTTTGTTGAAAATTCGTTTTTTTCGGTAGAATATTAATCTGCTTGGTGGAAAATTCATTTTTTTTTAAATTGAAAATTCAACTATTTGGTTAATAGTTCATCTTTTTTTGTTAAAAATTCGTCTTTTCTGGTTGAAAATTCTCTTTCTTTGTTGTTGAAAATTAATTTTTCAATCGGAAAATTCAACAATTAAAAATTAACTCTCTTGTTGAAAATTCTTTTCTATTGAAGAATCATATTTTGGGGTGGAAAATTGAACTGTTTTGCAGAAAATTTGTTTTTTTGGCTTCAAAATTCGACAATTTTGTTGAAAATTAATATATTTTGTTGACAATTTGTCTTTATTGGTAGAATATTCATCTGCTAGGTAGAAAATTTTTTTTTTTTTTTTGAAAATTTAACTACTTTGTTAATAATTCATCGTTCTTGGTTGAAATTTCAGGGATTTGGTTGAAAGTTGAACTACGTTTTGGAAAAATTCATTTTTTTCATGGTTCACCTTCTTAATTGAAAATTTAACTATTTTTTGAGAATTTATCATTTTGGTTGAGAATTTAAATATTTTGTTAAAAATTCGTCTTTTTTGGTTCAGCTCAACTGGTTGAAAATTCTTTTTTTTTTTGTTAAACACTAATTTTTCAATCGGAAAATTCAACGATTAAAAATTAACTCTCTTATTGAAAATTCATGTTTTCGAGTTAAAAAGTCAACTGTTTTCTGAAAAATTCGATTTTTTGACTTAAAAACTCGACTCTCTTCTTTGGAATTCGTCTTTTTGGGTAGATATTAATCTTCTTTATCTAAAAATCATATTTTGGCATTGAAGATTCAACTGTATTGTAGATAATTCGTCTTTTTGGCTTCAAGATTCAACAATTTTGTTAA
Source organism: Melikaiella ostensackeni (assembly GCA_032362435.1). Classification (NCBI taxonomy): domain Eukaryota; kingdom Metazoa; phylum Arthropoda; class Insecta; order Hymenoptera; family Cynipidae; genus Melikaiella; species Melikaiella ostensackeni. The sequence goes on from JAUMHM010000085.1 coordinate 35,164,257, forward strand.
GAATCCTTTTTTTTCGGTAGAACATTAATCTTTTTGGTAGAAAATTAATTTTTTGATGGAAAATGCAACCGTTTATGGTTGAATTCTTATCTTTTTTTTTTGAAAATTCGACCATTTGGTTGAAAATACATCTTTGTAGGCTACAACCATTCTGACAAGGTCATCTTCTTTGGCAGAACATTCAAAACTGTTTTGTTAGAAATTTGTCATTTTGGATTGAAAATTCATCTTTTATCGTAGAAAAGTCATCTGTCTTGGTTAGGAATTCATCTTTCTTGGCTGAAAATAAACCTTTTTCTTCGAAAATTCAACTGTCTTTGAATAAAATCGTTTGTTTTGCTCGAAAATTCAACTATTTGGTTAAAAATTCAACTATTTTATTGAGAATTTGTCTCTGAAAAGGAAATATATTTCAACTTTAAATTTTACGATTTTAAAACGTTTCATATTTGATTTAATATGGTATCTACATTATCGTAATTTTATTTAAAAGAATTTATTCCCTTATTTTCGTAACAAATCACCCTATTTTCCCTGTTTTGACAGTATTTTGAGCTGTGACTTCTGATATTTAAAATTTTTAATTATATCCGCGTTTAGTATGAATCATAATCGAGAAATTCTCAATTTTGAACCATTTTAATTGAAATAATTTGAAATTCTTGAAAGAATTACTCTGTTGAACAAAAGTTCCAGTTTTATAAATGAAATTCTGATTAATAAAATGTTCAGTATGAAAGTAATTTTAGAATCCTTCAAATTTGAATGCTTCCAATTTAAAATGATGTAATTCGGAACGTTTTCTGAAATAACTACATTTTCGAGCTTTATTATTGAATTGGAAGAGCGGATTTTTTTTCTAATATTTTGATTGAGTTAAGGGGAAGTAATTTTGGCTTTTAACTATTTTCTGAATTGGAAGAGGGAAATTTTTATTTTAGAACATTTTTATCTAGCTTCAAGAGAGAAAATTTTCGTTTTAATTATCTTCCGAGTTGGTAAAAGGCATTTATATTTTTAACACTTTGGTTTTTTTCTGAATTGGGAGAGGAAATTTTTTAACGGCATTTAAAATGGGTTAAAGTCATGCAAAATTTGTACGTTCAACGAATTTCTTAAAATTGAAAGGAGCAATTTTTTATTGAAAACATTTCCATTCTGCTGGAAATGAGGACAGTTTTGTTTCTAGTTGTTACTTGAATTGGAAGAGACAATTTTTTAAACATTTTAAATGAATTCAAGGTGGACAATTTTTTCTGAACTCTAAGAGAGAATTTTGTATTTTTAACATTTTTATTGATTTGGAAAGGAAGACATTTTGGTTTTAATTATTTTCTGAGTTGGAAAAGGGCATTTTTTATTTTTTCGTCGATTTTATTTTTTTCCCAAAAATCGTTTTAAATGTAATTTTTTTTCTGCAATTTTGATTTCATTATTGAAAAGAAATTCATACGTAGATTTTAATAAAATATATGCTTTTTCAACAACAAAGGTTAAGGTTCATAGATTTAATATCGTGAGAATGACTAAAAATGAGTTTGAAAAATTCGAAATTTCAAGAGTTTTTTTCAAAGCATTGATAGTAATACCAGGCTCTCTCACTTAATTTTTTCCAAACACCAGGTGACATTTAGTTAATATAATGCGATAAAATAGTTTATAAGAAAAAAATTCTCAATTTTAGTAATACACCAATATTTTTAGTATCAATTTCCTTCGTTTTGACAAAGTGAATCTATGGAACCATCTACGATCTATGAAAAAAAACAATAAATAATAATAAGCAATAATAAAAAAAATAAATGAAATAAACCACGAATAATAATGAAGCACTGGCGAAATCGCCTCTTCTCTCCCCTCAGACTCTCTTTCCTGTCTAAAAATCCCTTTCTAATCCTCTTCCTCAATAATTTTTTCAAAGTGAAAATTATCCGGGAATCATCGTTAACATAAAAACCATTGTGAAGTCTTAAAAATTAATAAAGATATTGAAAAAAAAATTAAAAATTTGTTATATTCCTTAACAAAAAAAACCACTTTAGAAATCATAACTTTGAGTACCCATGAAAATGTTATAAATAAATGAGTATTGAATAAATTTAACTACGAAATTCTTGGTAACCGAAAAACCAAGAATCTAATGATAGAATTTGAACAACACACTATTAAAGCTGTTTTGCTTCACAATAGGAATGTTTTTGCTCCCATACCGGTAGCACATTCAACTACGTTGAAAGAGAATTACGAAAATATCAAGTTGGTATTGGATATATTGAAATATTCAGAACACAATTGGCGAATTTGTGGGGATTTCAAAATATGGGGAATAATTCTGCGTAAGCAATCAGGTAACGTTAAACACCCATGTTTCCTATGCTTCTGGGATAGTAGAGACCGACCTAATCATTGTAAAAAGATTGATTGGTCAGCCAGAGAAACTTTTGATCCAGGGTCAGAGAACATCATCAACCTCCCACTAGTGGATCCGCCGAGAGTTTTACTGCCACCTCTTCATATAAAACTGGGCATGGTGAAGCAGTTTTTATCAGCATCAGAAGAAGAAGATAGCTGTTTTATATATCTTCGAGGACAATTCCCAGAACTATCGGATGCAAAACTGGAAGCAGGAATATTCGTTGAACCTCAAATCCGGAAAATGTGTTGGGATCAGAATTTCGTCACAACTATGCACAAAATGCGAAAAGCAGCTTGGTTAAGCCTCAAGAAAGTTGTTGAAAACTTTCTAGGACATTCAAGGGAAAGCCTTTTCTGGTTTCTGGAGCTGACAACTTTTTTTTTGGAGCTGCGTTATTCAGCGGAATTCAGAAATTGTACAACTTTCTTTTCCATTTTCCAGTTCCTTTATACATTCCCATCCACCTTCCCGTGTACTGTACATTGTACCCCCGACTCTTGCGAGATAATTCCATATCTCCTTTCTGCATCCAGTGCATCAATTATCAGATGAGTGATTTTATATTTTAATATTTGACTCTACTTAATATAACCGTGTATTATTATCCAGCAGAGTTCGGACATTGTTTAACTTTCTTTTACGTTTGCCAGTTTCTTTTATTCATTCTTATCCACCTTACCATGTACACTCTTTTCATTTCCAGCCGAGGGCACTCATTTGGCTTGCTAAATTCATTTCTAAACGTGAAACTGAAAAGCTTTCCCAAACTTTTCACTTGAACGTTCCTTACTTTTCCTGCGATGCGAATGGTGGTTTTCGTTTCGCTACACAAATTACATATTTCACTTCAAGCTTAAAATCCGCGCCTAACTGTACACCTTTTGTCGAGCGTTGGTAAATAAAAAAGAGCGCAAACTTTTCACTCGCTCCTCCGCGACTTTCCATATGAATTTTTGCGATTGTATTTTCTCAAACACGATATCGTGTCGCAGCGAGGCAAACTTTATTCTACTTAATTTGCAAACTCGGTAATTACATTTAATCACTTTGGCTTGCTTCCGAGTTAGCAAAGAATCGCGCGCCACTTCAAAAAGCAATTACGGATCTCAATTCTCCTCATTTTAATAACAACCTGAGTGGCAGGTTTTACGCGCTGAAAAATTTCACTGAATAAATAGAAAATGTTACCTGGTTATAAAAAAAAATAAGCGCAGAAGAAAAATACGGATCCATTAATGTTTGAATGGAAAAAAAATAATGCATAATAATGCAGTACGTGGTTTCCTAATGTTGTCCTTCCTTCCATTCAATATAAAGTTGCTGGGTTTCTAAATTCTTTTGTTTTAATATTTGTTTATCACTGAGTGATAAAATGAAAAATTTATCTGAAAAAAAATTCTACGCTCATAGACAGCTCAATAATTAATGAATAAAATATTGAGTTTACCTTTGAGTATTCCTAAAAGAAGAGACAATTTGAAATTGAATTTTAGCACTTTTTACAATATTTCAGCTAAGTTTAAATTAACCTAAAGTCAGAAATTCTCAATCCAAAAAGACGAATTTTCAACAACAGAGATGAATTTTTAGCCAGGAAAGATTGAGAGAAGAAAATAGTATATTTCGTATCAAGTACGGAAAGGCGTCTTTGAACGCAACTCGCTCGCGCGTGAAAATACGTTCCGCACGTGATACGAATGATATTTTTGGTTCGCTGTATACTGAAATTAAGCCGAGTCGGTGTAAATTTAAAATTAACGAAATACAAAAAATATGTTGAAAAAATACCGCAGTAGTGCGGAAAAATTAACTTTCCACACACTTGAAAATTTACTGCATTCGTGCGGAAAAATCAACTTTCCGCACACGAAACGACACCGACAAGGCTTACTTTCGGTGTACGGCGGACAGAAAAAAATTAACCACATTGTTCAATTTTTTACAAAGTAGTTGAATTTTTAATCCAAAAATATGAATTTCCAACAGAAATGGTAATTTGCAAACAAATAGTTGATTCTTCAGCCAGAAAATACGACTTTTCAAAAAAATAACTGAATTCTCAACTGAGACGGATTAATTGTGAACGAAATAGTTACATTTTTAACCAAAATGAATAATTATCTACCAGAATAGTTGAATTTTCAACCTAATAAGACGAATTTTTAATAAAACCGTTGAATTTTCAACAAAAAAGGAAGAATTTCTAACAAAATTTTTGAATTTTCAACATAAAAAGACGAATTTTCAACAAAATAATTAAATTTATAACCGAAAAGTTGAATTTTCAACCAAAAAGATGAATTATCAACGAGGAAAATTAATTTGCTATCAAAAATTACGAATTTTCAACAACCTGCACATGACTTTAGTACCAAAAAAGATGAATTCTGAACGCGAAATGTAATAGTTGATATTTCATGCAAAACAGATTTTAATTTCGAATAAAAAGCCGTTGAATTCTACTAAAACATTTTAATCTTCAACCGAAAGAGATAAGTTAAATTTTCAGTTGAAGAAATTGACTTTCAACCAATGAGAAACGAATTTTTAACAAATTAGTTAAATTTTCAAACAAAGAAGTGAATTTTCAACCAGAGAAGATAAATTTTCAATAAAAATGTCTATTCCTCAACCAAAACAGATCAATCTTCAACCAAATAGTTGTATTTTTACCAAAAATTGAATTTTTACGAGAGGAGATGAATTTTTGAACCGAAAAATACAAATTTTCTACAAAACAGTTGAATTTTCAACCAAGAAGGATTTTTCAGTGATGAAAGAAAACAAATTTCAACCGAATGGTTGATTCTCAAGCCAAAAAAAACGAATTTTGTACATAACAGTTCAATCTTCAACCTCAAAATATAAATTTTCTAAAAAAATATTACTTTCCAATCAAATAGTTGCATTTTTAAGGAAAAAAGATGAAAAATCTACGATAACATATAAATTTTTAAACCAAAAAGACGAATTTTTGACGAGGTAGTCAAATTTTCAATGAGGAAAGATTTCTAACTCAATAAAAAAAATTGCATCAGAAATGTTGAATTTTCATGCCAAAAAGACGAATTTTCTACAAAACAGTTGAACTTTCAACTCGAAAATATGAATTTTCAACATAGAAGATGAAATTTCTACCAAAAGAAATGAATTCTATAGACTTCCTCTCTCCTTGCAATCTTTGCTCTCAAAAATGCAGGTAATCAAAAGCGTTTAAAGTACATAAAATGATATTGATATGTTTGAAGAGTCATAATCGGGTCCGAAGAAGCGAGGCTGATATAAAAAAGGATTTCCATCTGTATGCGAGTTGGAAAGTATTGCATTGATAAGTACAGGGTTTGTCCTGAAAGTAATAGGACTGAGTCGATTTAAAAAAATTTATTGAGCCAATCGTTACAATTCTTTAA
>JAUMHM010000085.1:35178557-35191251 GCA_032362435.1 Melikaiella ostensackeni
AGGTAGTGAGGAAAGAGAAAGTGAGTGTGTGGAGGGGTGGGGATTGAACGATAGTGGGCGGAGGTGGAAGTGAGGGGAAATGAGGGAGTGTGGGGTGAGGAGGGCAAGTGAGAGGATGATAGGGAAAGTTAGAATCGAATGAGGTCACCTTTAAATAACTAAATATAAGAAGTTTCACATCGTCTTCTTTCTCAACTATTTTTTTTAACCTTAGAAGAAAAATGACGTATAATTTTTTACAAATAGGTATCAACTCTCTTATTGAGAAACTCAATTGATGAATAAAATTTTTATTTATTTACGTAGTATTTCTGTTGTTCGAAATTATGTTGTATGGTTTGGAGAAATGATTCTGAAATCAGGTTTAGAGAACACCCAGTATGTGAGTATATAAAGGAAAGCATAATGCAGCACATTTATGGAGTAACCGTGCAGGTCCTAAAGCTCTTGGTCACGCTTAATGTGTTTAATGGAGCCCAGGGAGTATTATTACCAATTTCGCCACTTCATGACTTTATGGCGCTTGGAGTACATTATTAAAATATATTAAACGGATGACACTGCAAAGTTTGTCCGAAGCTTTGCTAACAGGAGGCATTATGGAATTTCGAATTAGATGTTAATATTCCTTTTCATGAAACACTCAACGAATCATTTACGGGAAATTAAAGCTGTCAGTATCACAAAAAGGCACAATACTTCATTTTAAATCTGAAAATCAAGTGAATTCTCCAATTTCGCTTAATAACTTATAATATAAAATCCAATTCCATTACAGAAAAAAACGAATATTTTTTTAGTTTTGATTTAATCTGATGAAAATTGAGCAGGATATGTTCGAGAGATAATTTATGATATTAATTTTTATCGGAGATGCGGAACGCCAATGTGACTGGGGCTTTTCAGGATGAATGTACATCAAGATTCATTAGATACGTATTTTTTCTTTCGATCCAATGCGCCTTAGTCTCCGAGATATCGATGTTTGAGTTTTCACGTTTGTCCACTCGACTCGTCACTTTCGAGCGCGGACCGCTCCACTCGCAACTATCCAGCGCAGACTACTCCACTCGCCAACTGTCGAGCGCGGTCCGTGCTCAAGCATAAATACTCAAACAGCGATATCTTGGAAACTAAGGCCCATTGGATCGAAAGAAAAAATACGTACCTAATGGATTTTTATGTACTTTCATCCTATAAGGCCCAATTCGAATCGGCATCCCACATCTCGCTACCTCTCTTTGTAAATGAATACAATAGTATCATTGGTATGTGAATTCATTTTTAAAGATACTAATGGCAAATACGATTGTCTCGATTTCGAGACTGCAATATTCAGTTGCTCAAAAATATGTCAGGAGAAAACTTCAAGAATCCATTGAAATTAAAAATGTATAAATTCGAGTGATTTCAAATTAGAAGTGTCTAAGTTTCATTTGAAAACTTCATATTTTCAACCGTCAGTGCGACATTAATTATGGCCTAGTTTCGCTTTCTGCAAACGTCAAACCGTAATTCCAGAGTGATGGCATTCTCGCATCGCAATTGGTAGTTAGACTAGCTTTTATCAGTAACCGTATCGGATTTGTTCAACTTTCTTGCTTTCCAGAAGGGTCATAAAATCTTTTTGAACCTACAAGCATTCAACGGTTTTCTGTCACGCACTTCTCCGATTCCTACGACCGATGTTAGAGAAATATTTCATATTGCCTTATGATCTACGGTCTGCAATGTGCTATGATTCCAGAAATTCTAAGGAGACTCGAATGTTTCAACTGAGTTTAAAAACGTGATATAAGATTGCAATAAATTTCACTACTTGACTTTTGTTTCTCATATAAGATGGGCGAAATGGGGAATTGAAAAGAGGGCAAAGATAGAGAAGAAAGTTTTTAATGAAAACTTCCTTGTCATAGTTCATTTTCATCATAAGGGAGCCTCCATTAATTACGTAAGGCTTCTTTGGAGGGTAGGGGGTCTGGAAAATCTTACAAATCTTTACTGAGGGAAGGGGGGGGGGGGACAAAGAATTTCTCACGTAAGTTTCCTCTTTCTAATTATTTTGTTTAATATTGACGTTGGCATTATTTCATATTACACACGTCCGCTAAATATGAAGTCGAGGAGTTAAACAATCTTGAAATCTGTACACCTTTCATGAAATCTCGTAGATTCCTTGAAAGTCTTTGAAATCTCGTGAATGCCTCCAAAAATTTTGTAAATCTCTTAACACTTTTCCGATCATGTGAAAATTTCTTGAAATCCTTTGAATACAATGGATATCGCATATTATCTCTAGAAATCCCTTTAAAACGATTGAGCTTCCTGGAAATCCCTTGAGATTCTATAAAAACTGCGGAAATAACATCAAGTTATTTGAGATTCCGTCAAATAATTCGAATTATTACGAGATCCCTTTAAATCTTTGAAATTCCTTTAAAGTTCATTGGAAACTTTAAGATCCGTGGGAATCTTTCCGAATCTCTTAAAATTCCTTAAAATATTTAAAATCCATTGAAATCCGTTGTAATCACGTAGTTTCTCCTGAAATACTTCGAAATCTCTTAAAATCTCTTGGAACCCCTTAAATTCCTTTGCAATCCACGGAAATCGTTCTTAAATTCTTGAAATCCCTAAGAATCCGTTTAAATCCTTTAGTATCTCTTGTAATCCTTTAAAATCCTTTGAAATCACATGATTTCTTTCGAAATATTAACAAATTTTCTCAAATCCATTAGAATCCCTTAGAATCCTTTTTAATCCGCGGAAATCATTCTTTAATCCTTAAAATCCTAAAAGTCCGTCAAAATCCTTCGGTATTTCTTGAAATCCTTTAAAATCCTTTGAGATCACGTGATTTTTTTCTGAAATATTCCGAAATCTCTTGAAATCCCTTGGAATCCCTTAAGATCCTTTGTGACTTATGGAAATCGTTTTTAAATTCTTAAGTCCTTAAAATCCAAAGTTATTCATGGAAATCGTTCTTACATTCTTGACATCCATAAAAAACCTTCGGTATCTCTTAAAGTCCTTTAATTTCTCGTCAGTTCTTTTCAAATATTTATAACTTTCTTAAAATCCCTTGTAACCCCTTAAAATCTTTCGTATTCTGTTATCAATCCTTTAAATTCCATTAAAATCTCGTCAATGGAAATCGTTCTAAAATTCTTATAAATCTGTCAAAATCCTTCGGTATCTCCTGAAATCCTTGAAATCCTTTGAAATTGCGTAATTCCTTTTGAAATATTCTAAAATGTCTTCAAATATTTAGAAATCCCTTGGAATCTTTTGCGATCTGCGAAAATCGTTTTCAAATCCTTAAAGCCCATGAAAAACCGTCGAAATCCTTTAACACCTATTGAAATCTCGTGACTTCTCTTTAAATAAATCGGAATTTTTCAAAATCCATTAGAATCTCTTAAAATCCTTTGTCATCCGCAGAAATTGTTCTTAAATCCTTAAGATCCCTAAAAATCCGCCGAAATCGTTCGGTATCTCTTGCAATCCTTTAAAATCCTTTGAAATCACGTAATTTCTTCTGAAATATTTCGAAATCTCTTGAAATCCCTTGGAATCCCTTAAAATCCTTTGTAATTTATGGAAATCGTTTTTAAATTCTTAAAGTACCTAAGAAGCCGTCAAAATCCCTCGGTATCCCTTTAAATCCTGCAAAATCCTTCGTAATCAAGTAATTTCCTTTGAAACATTTCGAAATCTTTGAAGATTCTTTGGAACCCCTTAAAATCTTCTGTTATTCATGGAAATCGTTCTCAAATTCTTGCAATCCCTAAAAATCCTTCGGTATCTCTTAAAATCCCTTAAAATCCTCAATTAAATTCCTCAAAACCCCAAAAGTCCGTCGAAATTCCTCGGTATCTCTTGAAATCCTTTAAAATCCCTCGAAATTACGTGATCTCTACTGCAATATTTCGACATTTTTTAAAATCCCTTGGAGAAACTGAAAATCTTTTGTAATCAATGGAAATCGTTCTAAAATTCTTACAAATCCGTCAAAATTCTTCGGTACTTCTTAGAATCCTTGAAATCCTTTAAAATCACGTGATTTCTTTTGAAATATTTCGAAATCTCTTAAAATTCCTTGGGATCCCTTGAAATCCTTGCGATCTGCGAAAATCGTTTTCAAATCCTTAAAGCCCCTGAAAATCGGTCGAAATCCCTCAAAATCCCTTGAAATGTTTTGAAATCATCCTACCTCAAAGAAAAAGTTTTTCCTGGACTAATTTTGGGTTGCTGAAAAAGAAAATGACATTTATTTTTCCAAAGAAGCGTTTTCGAGATATTTGCAAAAAACTTGTTTCATGGCTCTTTTTTCAGTCACTAGCAGAAATCTCAAGAACGGTTGAACCAGCTAACATGAAATGTATATCATTCGAAAAGTATGTTCTTCTTCTTTCCAACTATATACTGTTTGTGTCAATCGGAGTAAAACTTATTGGGTTATTGGCAATGAAATTCGAAAAAATGGGACAACTGCAAGTGAGTGATTTCCAAACAAGGTCGGAAAATCCATCTTTTTACTTTCATCACCTGTAATCCAAAAATTTTCATCCGATTGACACAGCCAGTACATAATCGGAAAGTCGAAGATCATACCTTTCGAACGAAACACAATTTATATTATTTGGATCAACCTTTATCAAGATTTATGCCAGTAACTTAAAGAACATGTTTTTTGCAAATATCTCCAAAACGCTCCTTTGGAAAAATAAATGAATGTCATTTTCTTTTTTAGCGACCCATGTTATTCTAAAAGCCCTTTTTTCTCCTGGTTCATATTTCGTGTAAACTAGTGTAATAAATAGGGTTATTAAAGTAAAGGAAGCTGGTGATCATTGTATGCGATTTTGTTTTTGTAAAATTATGAGAGTTTCCCAAAACATATCAGCCAAGTTGATCCGATAGGAAAATTGATGGAGAAACTCACCGCATCATTGTGATTCCAAAAGATGTACGCCGGTGGCTCCGGACTTTGAAGAACGATGCATGTAAGATTGATCGTGCTGCCGCGATCAATATAAAGATCAGGTCCTCCCAGAATTTCGGTCATCGGTTCTGAAATAAACATAATAATTTTTTATCGTGATTTATCGTTATTACTGACAATCTTGTATATTTTAAACAACAGAATTATCGAAAGCATAAGATTCTACTTGCAAATAAATAAATTACTAGTTTCTGATTTAATTTTCAGTTCTAGACAGTCCACAGTCGATCAATATTACTTTTTGTAAAATAAGGTTTTTCTCTTCTCTATTAAACCATTTTTTCCTTCTTTTTTCGTACGTCAAACAGGAAATTAACGAGACATATCCTTTTGAGTAGGGTTGAAAACTCAAATCACGAAACACGCAAGCAGAGGATGAAATTTATTGTGGATGATATAGAACTAAGTTGCTTTCGCTAATTTTTAAATTACAAACATCTGAATTATTCATTAATGAATATAAGTACTTTCAATGAAATATTGTACAACTCAAATTGTTTTAAAGAATAATATATAATTTTTAAAATTCTGAAAAAGTATAATTTTTGTCGACTTGAAGGCGGTCTTAAATGAGAATCACGATTTTTAATCCATTCCTTTTGCTGGACAATGAGAGTATAATGTTCATCTCAATGACAAATGTTCCCATCCAAAGGAAGTGCATGATAAAACCAGTTTTTAATATCACTGTTCATCTTTTTTTACAATAACTTAGATATATGAATTGATTTAATAATTTCTACAAATATATAATATTTCCATTATGTCACGATAAGATTATCTAAAACCAGTCGATTTTTGTTTCTGAATTTGTCTTTTGAAATGCATTTTTCAAACCTATCGTCTGTGCATTATGCCACTACATTTCAATCGCTACAGCAAGTGCCTAATTTTTTAAATGAATTTGGCTTTTGAAATACACTTTTCAAACCTATTGTCTGTGGGTTATGTCAATAAATTTCAAGCTCTATACCGAGTGTTTAATTTTTGGCAATTTTCATTTGTTAAGTCCATCAAATGAGCACATTTTTTTATCTAATCCTACTCGCAGGAATGAATCATGACGAATTAAAAATAATAATAATGAAAAGATCTAAGCGTTGTGTATTTGAAATAAATATAAAAAGAAAGGTTCTTGAAATTTCAATAAATCAAAAAGAAATTCGACTTATTGGAAAAATTAAACAGTAATTTCTTCTTTTCCTTCTGTATTTCTCTATTTTCTTCTGTAATTACTTTTTCTCGACGCGTCCAAATGACAGTGTTTTATCTCTAAACATGCACATTGAAAGGTTTTGTTTTGGAGAGATTAAATTATAAATTCAAAACATTGTTGAACATTTTGTTTTTGTTGCCTTGAAAAGGATGTGAAATGAACACTGGAATGCTCGTAGATTTTTTTCACACTTTTCTGATTGTGATTGAAAAATTTAAGAAAAAAGTCGAGAAGAGGAAGAAAGAGAATGTGGAGTTTCCCTTCTTTATCTTTCCTTTTTTTTAGTTTGGTTCTTCTAAATTTGAATAGAGGTATTTAAGAGTGTGTTACCCAAATTTGAACGTGAGATTCTTGTTCTCTTTTTTTAATTTCCAAGAATTTCGCAGTAAACTAAAAGGTTCTATCTTGGGTAGCAAGCTCCCGAAGCTTCAGAATCCCATATAAATTATGTTGGAAACACCAGCGCCCTCAATTTTATAGAATCTTTAAAATTGCACGTCCTGAGTTAGAACCTTACAATATGTATGTTCTGAGATAGGACCTTGTTATTCAGACTCATCATTTTGTAATTTATAACATTTAAGTAAAGTTGCGATACCATTTAACAAGAATATTCTTGAAAAGTCAAGAGAATTTGACGGTTTTCAAACAATTTCAGATTTAGATAAAAATTACGGAATATTTGAGTACATTTTGGAAAATTTAGGAATATTCAAAAGATTCCAGGGACATTCTAGAATATTGGAAAGTACTCAAACGTATGAAATAATACTTAGATACTTAGAACTTAATCCTCTGTTCTAGAATTCACTGAAAGGAATTCTGATAAAGTAGAACCTTCTTCTGTTATGTTTGAGTTTATATAAAGGGCATCGTATAAAGGTGTAAGTGCCAAAATATGATTTCTACAGGAGAAACAAAAAACAACTCATACCGTAATTTGAAGCAAGAAAATGCATTTCTAAAATCTCGCACTTACGCTCTTATGCACTAAAACCATAGTCTCCAAATAACAAGGTTCTATCTCGAAAAGTGCGAATCAAAAGGTCATATCTCGGAGTGTGCAAATGCATAAAATGTATATGGTGATTTGTAAGCTCTCAGATTTTGCTACCGAGATAGGACCTTGTCATTTGGACTGCCGAGATGGAATCTTGTCATTCAGATTCCCGAGATAGAACCTTGTTATTTAAATACGCCTGTACATATTTGAGAGTATCGCAGAATATCTAGAAAAATGTATACCATATTCACAGCGTTGTGAATTCTCAGTAAATGCGAAAAGAAAGTTTACCGACACTTCATACATTAAAATACAATCCTTTTGGAAACAATAATGAATGATCATATAAATGTTGTTCACTGAAATCATAGTGTTCAAATAAGAAGGTTTTTTCACGAAGCGTGCAAAGTAAAAGAATGTATCTCGAAACGTGAAAATGCTCAAAATTCATATGGCGATTTGCAAGCTTTAAGATTTTGTTACCGAAATAGAGCTTTGTTATTCGGACTCCCGAGATATAACCTTGTTATATGGTCACGTCGATATATATTTTCTAGTACTGTAGAATAGTTAGAAAATTGAATACAATAATAAGAGCATTGTGAACTTCCAGTCAAATCGAAGAGAAAGTTTACCGACACTTTTTACATCAGAATATATTCCTCGTGGAAACAATAATGAATAATCATATAAAAATCCTTTTCCCAGAAAATTTATTGCATATCCTCCACGTAGCTGATTGGTTCTCTTTGAAAACGTGGAAGAGGAAATCTGAGCCTTGATCCTTGAGGAAGCAAATTGAAGGCTACAAGCAAAAGCTCTCTTGCAAGGAATATAGTTGAGGTTGAAGAGAAGAGGCAACTGGCCTATCCGTCATATCGTATATTCTACAAAAGCACCTTGTAGTGAGGCTCTCGGTTATTTTGGTCAATCCTAGAAGCGAGGAGGCAACCCGGAAAATATTCCCATCGATCTACCATCTACCTCGACTCGACTGACCTCTCGGCAGCAAGCAGATGCGATACCGGATAGTCTATATGAGCCCCTTCAAAGTGCTCTTCCGAGGTACAAGGGCCAGGTCAGCCGCATCACTCTTGGCCTTACAAAAGGACGTGGAATCAGCCGCGGTCTGCCGGCCATAAATAGCTCGTGTCGTCGTTGCCCTTTTTCGGCATTGCAAATAAATTCCTCCAAAGTCCATTCCTCATTGTACCGAAAGTCCTCCTCTGTATAAGCTGGCAAGCACATCGATCAACGCCGCTGCGCTGCAACGATCTTTTGCTTCGATGAACAATTCTTCCACAAGACAACAAAATTGAAAAAGTGGAGCTTAAATCCCTAAACCGACGAGACTTTTTTTCTGCTTTGAATAGAATGGTCGTAATGTCCCGTCTTTTTAGATGCTTTGTTCTTGTTCACTTCTTGTTCTCTTCAGTACTTCAATTTGGAGAATTGTAATTGCAGGAGTTCAGGTTATTTGATTTTCGATTATAATTAAATAAACGATGGGAAGTTGAAGAAATCACATCATGTGTTGATTAGTGGTTCAACAGATGTTGTGATTTCTTCAACTTTCCATATTTCACTTGATGTTTGTACCCTGGTCAACACCTTGATATTCATAGATGATTTTGCACATGTGTCGATTACTGCTGCAACACGTGTGGTGATTTCTTTAACTTTTCATCTTTTACTTGATGTTTGTACCCTGGCCCACGCCTTAGCATTATACTGATGATTTTGTATAATAATGGAAACCTAGGACGAAAAAAAATGTCTAATGATGAAAACAATTTTTCTTCTTTTTTCCCAAATACTTTACCTCTCCCATTGTTTCGAATTTGCCATTATCTGTACGTGACTTGCATTTCCTTTGGCACAGATTACAACGGTTTACCACTACTTCGCGATATCGTAAAATCAAATCTGTAACGTAATTTAACGACAAGGTTGAAGGTGGGCGTGCTGTGGTATCCAGTATGGCATGGTGCATGCGATTATGAATGGTGCCTTATTTAGGTCGTGTGTCAACAACGAAGAGTCGATCTTAGAAAAATGTTCTAAAATTCCCGAAATAGTTTAAGTACAATAATCAACAGAATTTTATTAAGTATTACTGAATTAAAAATTGAAATACATGTTTCGTAAAATTGAGGAACGGGTTCGGAATTTCGCGAAACGTGTAAAATGTGTTTCGTAAAATGAGGGCAGTTTCTAACTCAAAGAATGAGAAAGCTATGAGAAAATGCAGAAAGTACCTCTGAAAGAAAGAAGGTTTTCTAAAATAAGGGGGATGAATGAGAAAGAAACAAAAATCAGAAAAAAGCAAAAAATTTCTAAAACTGTAAGGGTCCTTCCACTGTTTTTAAAAAGAGCAAAGTGTATGTTACACTGGGTTTCAGGAATGACCCACTTTTCACCTTTCTTACTAATTACAATTCTATACTTCATTCATTCTCTCCAGAAACGTGTTTCCAAACTAAGGTGTAATATTCATTTCAAGGTTTGATATATTTTTTGAATTACATATTCAGAACAAGATAATTTTTAAATGAAGTCCCTGAATGCATTCTCTGATAATTGAATATTTTTCTTTGAAAGAATATTTTTTAATGTAGTGTGAAGTTTTGATAATTACTCAACGGAATACGTTGGTTCCTCAGAAAATTTACTTTGCGTAATAACATTATCTGTTCTGAACATTGAAATTAAAAATTCAGTCCTTTAACTTGGTCGGCTTTTCAGGAGGTTTTCCCGTTTTCTACTCATTGTCGAAGGACTATATTTTTTACCTTTACTTTTCGAAGTGTGCGTAACTTCGATAGTCACGAAAAAGCGATACAGGATCAGGTGCTGATAAATGGATAACTCCTGCCTGCACCGAACATCCCTGATATATTATAGAACCGAATATAGTAAACGTTGGTTCGATGCCGTTGCATTTCAAGCTCCATTGGACTGCTGACCGGAGAGAAAAATTTCAACAGAATTTTCAGAACACTCTTCCAAATTACTTTATCATTCTAATGAAAATGCATACAGGAAATCTCATTTTTCTGATTTTGATAAAATTACAGTTCGATGATGTAACAAATCAATCTAACTTCAATACAATAGTGGAAATTGTAAAATTTTAAGTTAGAGATCATTTTATTATTTGAAATCAGTCACAAGAACTAACAACTTGAAATTACGCCAGAAAAATATGCAGCACATGCAAAGTAGAAAATTCTGCTTATATTTAAACATACGAAGGTAGGCTGATAAGTAATGCCTGCAAGTCAATAACTTAAATAAAAATAGATAAATTTAAATAACTCATTAGTGCCAATTTTACTTTTCAACAACTCCCTTGGGCAGTTGTCGATTTCCAATGGAAACGTTTTCCGACCTTCGGTGTAAGCAGCGCGCGGTACGGTACCGGTACGCTCGTAAAAAATATGAAGATAAGGGTCATTATTTTACGAACCGCACACCTTTTTGGACTTGACATTTTTGGTTCAGCTGAAATGTTGTTTACAGACGCTATAAGTAAAATTAATAGACACGTATTTCAGGATTTGGCCGAAATTTTTTTTTTCCCAAAAAATATCCACCTTTGATTTTTCGACAAACTTTTGGATTTTTTTGAACTTCTTATACTTAAAATTTCATATCTCAACTTATACTGGTCCAATTGATACGAGTTTTTATTTTATTTTATAGGTGATTGTGTTAGCTTACAGTTGGTGTTTTTGAAAATCGCTTATTGTTATCATTTTTAATAATAAACAATAATAACAAATTTTTCTTCCAATTAGTTTTTGAATATCTTCCCCTAAGTCAAATTTATTTATACTGTTATAATTTTGTTCGTTATTCTGTTATCTACAAAACTCATTAAACGAAGAAGTGGTATCTCTTTTGGATCGGAAAATATGAAATTTTTCCGAGCGCAAGTCACGCAGCGTTCTTTGCAAGCGTCAGTGATCTCAGACGCCAGCATCATTTTTACGCCGATGGAAATAAATATTAGAATTTCAAGTTCCTGAAAAAGTACCAAACTGAGCCATGAAATATTGTGCAACACCAAAATATTTAACGAATAGTATCAAGTATGAATAAACACAAAAATAAAACTAGGTCAGAAAATCGCAAGTATTCAGTTTATTAAATTCTATTCAAGTACAAGAAATTTCGTTCAGGTCGATGGATCGTAAAGTATACATTTTATTGCATGATTTTTATTTTGAAAGAGTCGTTTTCTTTTTGCAAAGAAAAGTGCTTGCCTCTCAATGTTTTTAATCCAATAGGAGTGAAGCAATGAAATTTCAACGTTCCATCTACTGTTATTGCTTTTTTGAATCTCGATTCTAATTGTCGTTCTCCTTCATGATATTCTTCATTGGTTACATATTTTGATGAGATCTCCGGAAGAGATTCACTTGCCCATTCATATAACTGTTTCGGCGTTTGAATTGGATTGGATGTTCTTTGAAGACTAGCTCTTGCAGCTAATCTTTTCAAAGTACCACCCAATCCATCGCACGCACCCTTGCCATGTGATGTGGGGAAAAAAGTGCCACTCCGCAGTTAAACCAAAATCTTTCTTATGATGACTGAGATTAACAAAATTTTTCTTGTTTTTGTATTGTGCACACGACCCATCAGAAAAATATATGATTTTATAAATTTTTTTCAATTTTTCTTCGATAAAAGACACCAAATGTTTTTGGAAAACATGAAAGGCTATAGTGTCGTGGTGCATACATTCTGAAATTATCACAAGACATTTCACTTGTATATTGCAGTTATTATCTCTGTCATAAATTGCAAATGGGTGCACTGTTGCCTGATCATTATTCCAGTGGAATCCTTGTGCAGCATTTTGGACTACAAAAGCAGAATTTTCAGAAAAATCACAGACTACAATGCACTCATTGTCTTTCAGGTCTTTTTTTTTATTTTTCATGAATTCATTTTGCTGTTTAACAAGGAACGAATGAAGAAGTAATTTTTCTATACTGGTCTCTAATTTTAGTAGATATTCATCAACTGGAGATATTATGGTTTGTAATGTCGTTCTGTCAACGTGAGTCCACTGCATGTATGTAATTTCGTCAGTGTAATTTTCTTCAAAAATTTTTTTTAATTTCTCGATAAGATGTTTTGCTCCTGGACACTTAGAGCTTGCACCCGCGAGCACACAATATTTCGGTCGTAATGATGCAAATTTTGAAAAATTACATTTAGCTCCGGGGTGAGTTTCTTTGAACAGTTCATAAAGTTCTTTCAAATTAATTAATAATAACCTTTTTTGCATTTGAATGCGTTTTCCGTCAATTTTTACTGAGACGAAATCCTTTTTACTCGGCATAATACGACTGTTTTCATCCAGTTGGAAAAAGTTTGTTATTACGAGGGTCACTCAATAAATACTTAGCCTACAAAAGAAAAACGAAAATTTTGGAAAAGTGGCAATTTATTTTTC
>JAUMHM010000085.1:35195554-35216955 GCA_032362435.1 Melikaiella ostensackeni
GCACTTCGCTTCATTCGCTTTCAGTGTTTACGTTATGTGTTGCAAAAATATCGCAGGAAAACAAGAGGCAGCGTTTATCCTTCAAAACAAACAAACACTTAAAGAAATTCAATAAATATTTTTTACTGCGAACGAAAATCACATACGAGTAGAAATGGTTCATGCGGCTCTGATTGTTGACATTGGAGTCGGTCGGCTATACAGGTATGTCCAACGCCATTTTAGGCAAGAACCAAGACCTTTACTGGAATTTCAGTGTATTTCAAGGAATTTTAGAAGATTCGAAAGGATTTTATTAAATCTTTAAGAATTTGGGAGATATCAAGGGATTTCCAAGATTTCTAGGGATTTGAACGGTTTTTTGTAGAAAATTTTAATGAACAAGTTTAATTTAATTTACATTCAAGGGATTTCAAATGATTTCTACTTATTTTAATGGTTTTTTTACGATTTCCAAAGAATTCAAGAGATTTTAAGAGATTTCACTGAATTTATAGGGAACTTTAGGGTATAAATTAAATTTCATTTCAAAGGATTTCAACATTTCAAGGGATATAAAGGAATTGAAAATTTTTAAATGGATTGAAAAATTTTAAAGGATTTCCCAAGATTTCAAGGAATTTAATAGAATTTCACAAAACATAAGGGATTTTATAGGACCTCCAAGTATGTCAAAGATTTTAGGTGATTTTACAAATTTCGAGGGATTTCTTGAGAACTTTAGAGAATAAATTGAATTTATTTTATTTTCAAGGGTTTCCAAATGATTTCTACAGATTTCTAAATATTTCAAAGGTTTCAAAGGTATGCAAGCGGGGTTAAAAGGTTCCAAGGGATTTCTACGCATTGTAACAGATTTCAATGATTTTAATGGATTTAAAAATATTTCCATAGATATCAAGGGAATTCGCAGATTCTGGCTTTGTTAAGTTTATTTGTGCAGAATTGTCATTTTTTGTACAGTACATTTTACCATATGAGATTATGAGTGATCTGAAATAAATCGTTCCCCTGCAGTTTCTTTTCTTTTAGCATTAATTCCTTCAATATTTTTGTATTATTCCAATGCTGGTTATCCTATAATTGTTTTCTATATGATGAATTTCCATAGTTAATTTCCTATAATCTATGGAATCTTTTGCAATCTCATGCAATCTTTTTCAGTCATATATGCAAACTTTTGCAATCCCATGCAGTTTTGCAATTCTGCAAACTAGTGTACACCAAAAATCCGAGTAATTAACCCTTCGTATTAATATTTTGTATCTGTTAGAATGATGTTTTATTTAAAATTTAAAACTTGAAATTTTCGGGAATTTGAAATTTCAGCATTTTGAAAATTCGTGTTTCAAAATTTCGGTAATTATACAATTTCGAGAATTTAATATTTTCGGTAATTTTAAACTTCTGAATTTTTCTCATTTCGTTAATTTTCGCTTTCGGAATATTTCCATTTTGTTAAACAATATTTTTAATAATTTTTATCTTCGGCAATTTTAGATTTCGAAAATTTTCTATTTCGGTATTTTTTAACATTCAGGATTTTGCTTTTCTGCAAAATTATGTCGTCCCGAAAAATCTAGGGATTTAAAATTGAATATTTTAATTTTGCAATTTTATAAACTGATTTGAATCATGATCATGACTCTTTTCTCATTTGTTATTTTTAAAATAACCATTCCCAATTTATAAAAAAAAAACTAAAATCTTCAAATTTAAAAATAGATGATCCGGAAAACACGGATGATTCTAATCATGGTGAAGATCCACTCCAAGGAGGCGGAGGTGGAGGTGCTGCAGGACCTCTCCGAGAACAGGATCGCTTCCTCCCCATCGCCAACGTAGCCAAAATCATGAAGAGAGCGATTCCCGAATCCGGAAAGATAGCGAAGGATGCACGTGAGTGTGTTCAGGAATGCGTCTCTGAATTTATCTCTTTTATTACTTCGGAAGCGAGTGACAGATGTCACATGGAAAAGCGAAAAACGATTAACGGGGAAGACATCCTGTTCGCGATGACGACCCTTGGTTTCGATAATTACGTCGAGCCTCTAAAACTCTACCTCCAGAAATACAGAGAAGCTACTAAAGGCGACAATCCTCTAGGAGGCACCTCTGGTAACGGCGAAAGGAAAAGTGAATCCGCACATTCTACAATATACGAAGAGCAACTTTTCGCGATTCAAACTGGGGCTGATGCCACGACTTCAGACACTCCTGTTATTTATAGTTATTCCACCGCTGATCAGATGCAATTTCAATTATCTTGATTGTCAACTTTCGCGACACCTTTATCTTCCTTTAGCCGAGGCACGAGTGTACAATTTTGTTCAGAAGAGTGATTCTTGGAGTCTCTGTGAAAAAAAGTATCTTTTTAAGATGAACTAATGGGAGGATTGTAAACTTGAGATAGTTTTTTTTTTTACTTAAGAATTAAATGACTTGAGTCTAATTGGAAGACTGAAGAGCCTTGCAGAGTAGCAAGAGTTACCAAAAGTAATTTTGACTCAAAATAGTCGCAAGAGTCCTTCACTACCGTGGCAAAATTTAAATTTTTTAGGCTCCACTTTTTATTAATCCATGTAGGTGAAGTAAGTTAAATTTTATGAGCTGAAAAGAGTTTTTAAGATTTTATTGTGTTTATAAATTCTGCAACGGTAGTGTATCAGTATTCTTTTGTAGTTTTAGATTAAATCTGGAATAATACTGACATATTATGAATGAATTTAAGACTTTTCTGAAACTTGTGAAATAATAAAAAGAAAATGATAAATTATTTAGTAGTCATTAATCGAAATCTAAATTTTTACAATTTAAAATTTTAAAAAATAAGAATTTCAGTTGAATATTAAAAGGTATAAGGAGATAGAATGTCAATAAATTTTTGGATAAGCAAAACTCATAATCCATGTTGGGATAAAGAGTAGGGAAATAGGTCATTCGTTTGGTAGAAGGAAATTAATCGCATAAATCGATGCTACTTTTCTGAAAAGAATGACAATAATGCTACTATTTTTTTAAATTGCCCGCTAATGCAACTATTTTTTCACTTTGCCTGTAAACATATTTTCAGACTTCTTCACTAGATTGGCTGAAATAACATATCCGCCATCTCAGAAATCGCAATTTCAACAGATTTCAAGGGATTACAAAGATTTCAAAACCTTGAAGGGATTTCTAAAAATTTCATGAGATTTCAAAGATTTTAACAGATTCCAATGGATTTTAAAGGATTTTAACTGATTTCAGGTATTTGAAAGGATTTTATAGGGTTGCAAATTTTAGAGAATATATTTTTGAAGATTCCTAGAGATTTCAGAGAATTTCAAAGATTTCAAGGAATTTTAAGATATTTCAAAATATTTCATATAATTTCAGAGGATTTCAAATTTTTTAAAATTTCTGAAGAAATTTAAGAGATATTACAAATTTCAAGATAATTTACGAGATTTCAAAGTATTTTAAGTGATTTGTAGAGATTTTAAAATGGTATCAAAGGATTTCAAGAGATTTCAGGGAATTTCAAAGAATTTCCATAGAACTTGAGGGAGTAAATGAAATAGAATGTAATTTTAAGGGACTTCTTCGGATTTCATGGGATTTTATGGGATCTCAGAGGCTTTCAAAGATTTGAACAATTTAAAAAAATATTAAAGATTTCAAAAGATTTCTAGGGATTTCACAAGATTTAAGACTTTTTTTAATTTCAAACGATTTGAAGGGGCTTTATTCGATTTAATGGGATTTTACGGTATTTCAAAGATTTCATCATTTTTTAAGTAATTTTAAAAGATATTACAGATTTGAAGATGTTTTATGGGGATTTAAGTTTTTACTCGAGTTTTGTGGAGTCAGGGATTTCTAAGAGCAGTATTTTCTGACGTTAAAAATGTTTGGATTATGCGGTGAAAAACTAATTATTATGCTTAATTATGCGACGAAAAACCGAATTATGCGTTGTAAGAATAAACAATTTTTAAAGCATGTGATGCACTTATCAACTTCAGAAAGTATAAAATAAAATAACATTGTTAATGCCTTCTGTTCGGTTTTTGAATTTAAAAATTCATAGAAATTTTTCCTAAAAAAATTATAGCAAATAAAATTACAACAATGAGAACTAAAAAATTGAAAAAAATTGTTGTGCAAGATACAGTTTTTTGAAAACGTAGAAACCACATTTTTTTACACATTTTAAATAAAAGTTGTACATGTTGAATTATAAATTTCTTTAGTTTAAATCGAAGAAATATGTATTTTGTTAGCAAAAAGAAATTGTACTTTTTAAAGCGTTTCCAAATTGTAAATTTGGCCTTTTTTAAACGGATTCAACACTTCAAAAGCCACGAAAGTTCTTTCTCCCCATAACAACAAAATAATTATCTTTTTCAAATTCAAAAACGACGATAAATTGAGTATATTTGGCGGCATGGAGACTATATAACATGAAAGTTTGGAGTTATACTTCATTTTGACACGTTATGCGATTACGCGCTTCTCATAAACTAGAGAACCTTAGAGATTTCACAAGATTAAATGTTTTTATTAATTTCAAGGGATTTTAAAGGGTTTAAAAAAGAAATTTCCAGGATTTCAAGTGATTTAAAAGTTTAACAAGTTTTACAGGAATTTTTAGAGGATCTTGACAGATTTAAGGGATTCTAAAAAATGTCAAGGGATTTCAAAGCTTTTAGGGTAAGTTGAAAGATTCGAAAGGATTTCGCGGATTTTATGGGTTTACATTGTATACCAGATTTCAAAAATAGTTAAACCTGCAATTTAATATTTAAAAAATTGCATGACACTTATTTGTTACTATTTGTCAAAATTTATGCTACTATTGACACTATTTTTAATTTCTCAAATGATTCCGAAGCCTACATTTTAGAGGATCTAAATTTGATTTATTTCAAATTAGACCTAATTCATTTCAAATCGGGCAGGCAGTCCATGCTCTATGTACAGGGCCATTTGCGACTCAGATATGTGGTTTTGCAAAAAGGAATAAGACGACACGTATCTTACCGGTTCGGCGAAAATTTTTTTGGACAGAATTATGCGTATTTGAATTTTGAAAATTGAAAACGCGTATTTTCAAAAATTGGTTCTTTTTTTTCAAGCGTGATATTTTTTAAGCTAGTATAGGCATTTATCTTTTTTCTGATTCTCATAGAATTTATCGTCGTCTTTCGAAATCCACTGGAAAATTGTAAAAATGTTCAAAATTGTCAAAATGGCGACGGTTTTTCTGAAAATATTCGAAGTCAATTCACTCAAAAACCGCACCTTTTTTTTCTATATGGGTCATTCTTTTACAAACCGCACACCTTTTTGAACTTGACATTTTTGATTCAGCTGAAATGTTGTTTACAGACGTTATAAGTAAAATTGACACGTATTTCATGATTTGGCCGAAAATTTTTTTTTTCAAAAAATATCCACGTTTGATTTTTCGACAAATTTGTGGATTTTTTTGAACTTCTTATACTTAAAAATCGATATCTCCACTTATACTGGTCCAATTGATGTGAGTTTTTTTTATTTTATAGGTAATTGTCTTAGCTTACAGATGGTGTTTTTGAAAATCGCTTATTGTTATCATTTTCAATAATAAAAAATAATAACACATTTTTTTTCCAATTATTTTTTGAATCCCTTCCCCCAAATCAAATTTATGTGCCACTCCGCAGTTAAACCAAAATCTTTCTTATGATGAGTGAGATTAACAAAATTTGTCTTGTTTTTGTATTGTGCACCCGCCATCAGAAAAATATATGATTTTATAAATTTTTTTCAATTTTTCTTTGATAAAAGACACCAAATGTTTTTGGAAAACATGAACGGCTATAGTGTCGTGGTGCAAACATTCTGAAATTATCACAAGACTTTTCACTTGTATATTGCAGTTATTATCTCTGTAATAAATTGCAAATGGGTGCACTGTAGCCTGATCATTATTCCAGTGGAATCCTTGTGCAGCATTTTGGACTACAAAAGCATAATTTTCAGAAAAATCACAGACTACAATGCACTCATTGTTTTTCAGGTCTTTTTTTTTTATTCTTCATGAATTCATTTCGCTGTTTAACAAGGAACGGATGAAGAAGTAATTTTTCCATACTTGTCTCTAATTTTAGTAGATATTCATCAACTGGAGATATCATGGTTTGTAATGTCGTTCTGTCAACGTGAGTCCACTGTCTGTATGTAATTTCGTCAGTGTAATTTTCTTCAAAATTTTTTTCGAATTTCTCGATTAGATGTTTTGCTCCTGGACACTTAGAACACTTGCCAAAATAACAATTATCAGAAGGTTCAACGCAAATTATGTATTTCAAATAGTCATGATAAGTTACAACTGGGTTGGGTGTCTGAGCCGTGAGATTTTTCAAATTAGATCCTTCAGTCAATAATCTTACATTCTCATGAATTGTACAGGCACAAACTGAATGTGTTCCGCTTGCACCCGCGAGCACACAATATTTCGGTCGTAATGACACAAATTTTGAAAAACTACATTTAGCTCCGAAGTGAGTTTCTTTGATGAAATTCCTTTCTGTTCAGCAATTTGCTGCAGAAAAGACTTCTTTATCGCTCTCAAATGATGCACCAGGATCGTCAAAAAAAGATTCGATGTTGTTACCATTTTCCAACGCATCAAAATCATTATCAGGAATATCTTCATTCTGAAAAAATGTGATGTACCGTAACTACAATGACCTCATCTTTCAACAGTTCATTTTAATCTTTTTAGAATCTCAGAACCCGCTTTTTACTGGTAATAAAGTGTAGGCAAAGAAATCCATTTTTCGAAGTATTGCGTTGACAGTGAAATTTACCTTTTTTCCGTATACATGTGTAATTGAAGAACTCTAATACGGCAAGAATTGCAAATTTTTTGTTTGAGAGATTTTTCAGTAACTGACAAGTTTAGAATCTTCAAATGTTCCTCCGAGATTCGTCGAAGATTTTTCAGTTTTCAATGAGACAGTAGATCGTAAGGATTCAAACATCGATCATCCCGAATTTTCGGAGCACTCAAAACTTTGGGAGATTTGGGCATATTACGAAAAATTCACACTTTCCACAAACTTTTAATTGGAAGGATAAGGACCCGAAGACATGAGTCTGCCACGATTTCGAACAAGACACTGAAAAAATTCTTTACTTTGCAGCGTGCTAGACTGCAAGTTTAGACACGATTTGACCCATAAGGTAAAATATCATCACAGAAGGTGAGATCTGGATATGCCGTTATGATCCTGGAAGTTAAAGGCAATCAATGGAGTATCATCATGACACAACACCGTCTCCAAAATAATTTAAACGGGCAATATCTTCTGGGAAGGTGAAGCTAAGGGTTTTCTGGATGCGGAAAAATTTATTTACGCTGAACTTTTGCCATAAGGTACTAAAATTAACTCCAAGAGATCCAAAACTATATTTCTGCGTTTGAATTATTTGAATATCTCTTGTGACTTTGCAGATTTTGCTACGCACAAAAATGAATCATAAATATGAATTAAATGGATCTCTAGCACTTCAGGGACTGCACGATGCTCCACGGCTCGATTCGTTAATATTTTTATAACTTGATTTTGGGCCGATTCGTTTCAATTTTTATTTTCGTTCTATATACAGCCTCCTCGAAATAAACATTATCGATGGAAAACGAGGCACATCGAGAATTGAAGATCTTCAGGACATTTAACTCTGACCGCTACTACCAGATGAGTGGAGGTAGAATTCAAATAGTCGCGCCATCGCCTGCCATTTTTCACTGACGCCAGCCTAACATCACTAACCTCTCCAGTTCAATCATTGCTGAGATGCCGAAAGCCTGAATTGCTTAAGACAATCTACGAGGTTCTACAGACTCCTCTACCTGAACGTAGAACTCCACAAGGATTCAGGATACGAGAAGATTTCGTCGTTCTTGTCAATAGTTACTGATGTGCTCACAAATCAACTTATGCAGAAATCTTGTACAGAGAGTAAGGACTCAAATTTAAATTGTCAAAGGCGTGCATAAAATTAATGTATGTGAATTTAAATTCTACAGCGATGGTAGCGCTTCCAACATCTGTCCTTCAATCATAGTCGAGTTTCCCTGACGCATGCTACTGGAAATGATCATGGTTGCGACCAATCAGAAAAGCGCATTAAGTTTGAGGAGAAAACTGACCTGGTGAGCCGAATTTCAGATCAAGACTCGCTCTCTTTTCGCAGCGGTCGTTAATGTGCCAAGTTCCTGTTATTCGCAAGTCAAAATTTTGATTTTTGAAAAGAAACGTGATTGCGGCTTTGCGCACCTTCCCTAAAGAACTAAAATCGAGCCATCTGGAGATTAATCCTGAGGAAGACGAACCTTTTTTAG
Source organism: Melikaiella ostensackeni (assembly GCA_032362435.1). Classification (NCBI taxonomy): domain Eukaryota; kingdom Metazoa; phylum Arthropoda; class Insecta; order Hymenoptera; family Cynipidae; genus Melikaiella; species Melikaiella ostensackeni. The sequence continues at coordinate 35,203,932 of JAUMHM010000085.1, forward strand.
GAATCACATTTCCGACGGATCAGCCCGGTATGTTTTATCTTTTTTGATTTTATTTGAACCTGAAAGTCAAATTGATTAACTACGCACTAGACTCAATTATTAGTAGAGCAAGATTCTTGTCATTAGTTACCGATGAGTTTACTATTCAATATCATGTATAAATATTGATTTGATTTCAATATGCGTATTGCCCTCTCTTTGGCGAACTCCAAAATCGAACTCCGAGTATTTTGTTGTTCCCTGAAATCGTCGCAACCCGAAATCGAGTTATTTATCCTTATTTTTCGGATTTGTTGTCAAACCCTTAATTAGTTTTGTGAAATTGATAAGTCGCTCCGATCCTAACCCCAAATTCTCGAGCACGTAAAACATCAAGAAGAGTACAATTAAGACTATCAGGATTGTAGAAAATTGTAAAAATACAATACCTATTGACTGTTGGAGCAAGAAAACCTTATGAATTGTAAATTTGCGTTATTTTTGAAGAATGTATAACATATAAATCTTTTGATTTTATTTTCCAGAAAGAATCATGAATTGTTATTCAAGAATTGAAATTTGTTTTGAAAGATATTGTAAAGAAAATTCATCTACATTTATACTGAATAAACCAGATTCTTTTAATTGATATTTTTACTAACCAAGCTATTATTCTTAATGCTAAGGCAGCCTTTTCTTTACGAACCAACCCCTCTACCGTTTTTATGAAAAATTGAGCTAGCTGAATGTAAAGATAAATTTGTACCTGTACATCGTAACCTCACTAATGTCGTTTTGTTGAGATAAGTTTAGAATTTGAGATTTAGAATTCTGACTATTTTGGTTCTATTCAGATTTTGCTCAGATTATCGTTAGTTTGTTGTTTTTGATACCAGAAAGGTCTGTCACCCAGAATAAATAGTTTTGAAGTATTAAATCCGAGGTTACAGTGCCAATTGGATGTTATTTCTTCTTTGAAAGGAGGGGAATAATATTATACTCCATTTTTAGTTGAGTTATTGATTTTGATGAATTACTTAACAACCAACCTTGTTTCTAACTGCAGATATATGCAGATAGAAATTGGTCACATTTCATTTTGTCGCTCACATTTCCTTTTCATAGCATGTTCCAATTTGAGTAGCGTATATGAAGAAGTACTTACATTGGATTCGATGCAATGATGCCATCGAGAGGCACATATTTGCAGTATAAAAGATACGCGGAACTAAAGGCGGATGAGGAAGGCGGAGAGAATTGTACTGGTATATTGAATCATGTCATGGTACAATACACATAGCTACTATTTTTATATGGTATATTGCCTAGGATGCTGTTAGTCTTTGACTGTGAAAGGATAACCGAGCGTATCGCCGAATTGAATTACGAATGAAACTTCGTTTGTAAGGCAGAATGTCTAATATTAAACTCCAACAATATTCTATCGAATGAAATCGATTTTTCTAGATTGTTCCGCGATTTTCTGTAGATAGTGTTCTGAAATTCTGAAATGTTCCTGTCATATACAGAATAGTGTGGAGTGCTGTACAAGGTTTTGGAATTTTTTAGAATGTTCCAAAATGTTCTAGATTATCCTAGAATCATGCAATGTTCTACTATCTTTAGGAAGCGTTCAGAATTCAGATCAAGGTTTTCAAGGTTTCAGATTATTCTAGAATCATGCAATATCCGAGACACTTTTGGACTTTCACAGAATCTTCTGGAACGGTTCAGAGTGTTCTACAACATTCCAGGATGTTCTGTATGTATATATATCATCCTGCAATTCTGGAACATTTCTAAATATTCTTGACTCATCCAGGATAGTCTGGAATATTATAGAAGGTTCAGGATTTTTTAGAATATTTTAGACTGTTCTAGATGAGTCTAGATTTCTGCGTGTCCCAGGAATTCCTGGACTTTTCTAGTTTACTATTACATGCTATAAGTAGTATGTTCTGGGATTTTCTGAACTTTTTTTGGTAATACTCTGGAAGCTTTAGGTATTTACGAGAGTTGCTGAATTTTTACAGATTATTCAAAAATTGTGGAATGTGCTAGAAAATGGGATGTCAATTGTTCAACCTGTCGGGCATCCCATGACCACATTTATTAAAAAGCATCTGTTACAGAAAATGAATAAGATATGTGAGTTTTTTGTGTACCTAATATTGTCATTATGTCGAAATCAAATGTTCTAGAAAGACAAAAAACCGGATTTTCCATTTTTCTCAAAGGCGATTGATCTCCTTTATTCATAAGATTAGTGAGATGAAACAACCATAATTTTTCCTTGAATGATAGCAGTAAAGTTCAGTGTACTTTATGGATTGAAAGTTTCCAACTGACAATGAGACTTTGCATTAAAAATTCAGTGGTGGGATTTATGTCATCAATTCTTATTACGTTTCTCTACGTTTAAATCTTGGAAAGTAAATGCTAAGAACTATCGGTTTGATCGCAAATGCAATATAAACCTGGTGGTTTCCACTTCTTTATTTGTTCTTGAAGACGGCACACTCGAAGTTTCTCCGTAGAGCAACTTTTTTCGTTTTCTCTGCCAGCGGTACTGGTTACTTTGAAAGCCATCGAGAACGGTAGCACAACGGTCCAAGAAGAAAGGACTTGTTCGGTCATGCTCAGGTGTTGAAAGTAAACCTTGAGTGAAAGTATTGCAGGATTAAATGGAAAATGCTTAAAATCGTCAAAAGTCTTTGTCACGTCGCAGAAGGGATTCTTAGCCTTCGTTCGTTAAAAGAATATTAATTTAGAAAGGTTCATAAGGTTTGAATGTAGTTTGCAAGAGAGGGGTGAAGAATGGCAGGGAATATTGAAAGAAATGAGGGCAAGGCAAGGATGGTAAAGATTGAGGGGGAGTCGGAATACCTTAAAAAGATTAAAAAGGAGAGCAAACGAAATAGAGTGGTACGATTCAGAATGGGAGAGGGGGTAAGAGCATGTGAGTATTGGATGAATGAAGAACAAAATCTGTGTAGAGTATGTGGTTATGAGCAGGAATCATAGTTTGCATGTGTTAGAAAGGTGTACAGGTGACGAAGGGGGAGGGGAGAGTATGGAAGAGAGAATAAACTGTAATTTGCATGAGAGTGGTCAGGAATTTGCCAGGGTAAGGTCGCAAGTCTCTAGGATTATGAATAGTGGTTAAGACGATATGTAAGAAATAGTTGGTAAGGTAGGTAGAGTACTTAAGGATTGTCGATAAGAAAACATGTAATGGTGCTATAAGGACTCTTAAACCCGTAAAAGGGAGAAAGTATAAATAAATAAAGAAGGAGAGAAATTAGAGGTACATAGTTCAAGGAACACGAAAATTATCAGAAAACATTTCAGATTCAGGTTGAACTTTACCTCCATCGTGTTGCCGACTAATATTAAGTTACGCAGCGATAAACATAACAAATCGTTTGGGGATGTAATAAAAACTTAGATTGGACAGGAATATTTTTGTCTCTGGCGAAAAGAGAGATGAATTGCTAAAAAGTCCGAAAAGAAGGCAATGCAATTTTGAACTGCAAAGGTCGCTGCTGCCCTCGCTTTATCCTCTGAATTCTTCTTTCCTTGCCAAAAACCACAGATAAATTAGATGAGACTTTACCAGGCATTATCTTCTCGCAAAATATTTTCTGAAAAATTATGTTTATTATATTCTAATTTATTTCTTCATTGATCCACATTTATAGTCCATCCAAAGAAGATTCACAATTTTGATGCTAAATTTTTTCCTTCTAAAATAACCTGGACGAAATCTGATCCAATAAGGAATATCCTCTCCTCCATTTCTAGGAGACAAATCCGATCCTTGGTGAAATTAATCCTCTCGAGCGACAAATTACTTGCGGTCATTTTACGATTTGGGAAGCTTTGAGAATACGAGGTGAAAATGAAGGTTGCTGGAACTCGAAGCTCATCAGAGCACGGAGTGGTGGCGGGATGAGCCAGCTAATATTGTCAGGATGGAGATAACGAAGTAGGATGTTTGAGCAGGTCTGTATTCGAAGGACAATGAGAAGGAAATGAAGAAAAAGAAAGGAAAGGCTAATAGAGGAGTCGAGGGAGGAAGTCAAGGCGACAACGCGTAAAGCCGTCGCTCGAGGGAATGACATTCTCACAGTAGCAAGTGGAAATCATAAATGACTGATAAAGCCAACGAGGACCATTCGCTGCCCCTTTCTTCTTAATCCTCTTCTCCGCCTTTCTTTAACCTACTCCTTTTCCCTTCTCTGGTCACTGACTTTAAAAGCGCCTTCTTATCAGGTTCACGATTCATCTTCTAGTCGTTAGGTATTCTTCCCAGTTGGCAAAACTGCTCCCCTTTTTTAGTGCTGACTCTGTGTTCGCAACCAAGAATCTCATATCTAAGTGTGTTCCTCACTTTAGGTACATACGTACGTAGGTAAAATGGAAGCGCTATTCCACCCAGAAAAAGATATAAGAGAAGCTCGTTATCGCACAATTTCCAGAGTATTGCTCTTCTTTGACGATTCAAGACATCATTAAGTACAGCTCGATATTTATGTCGAAAATGCTCTCTAGCACACTTGCGTTGCTCAAGTTTCAAACTCGTGAAAATCCTGTTGACACTTGCACTTCTCCTTTCATGCACAGTTCAATAAATAAAGATCTATTTCACAGAATAAAGAAATATAATCGAAGAACCGTCCCCATAATCCTGACGATGTCTTTTCAGCCTCGTTGAAGGCTCAACTTGACGAAGGATGACTTTTTGCAACTTTCTATGTGCAGAATAGTATATATATTTTTAGGAAGAATGGGAGAAGTTACCTGGGAAAGGATCCTAAAGAAAGAAAGTTGGTAAACTCTAGAAAACACACCTACGTTAAAGTATAGATCGTAAATCGTCCGGCAGTATCTTCATTTCCTCGTTTCGAGATTCGCTCGAGAAATCCTCTTCTTTTTCCGAGCTTTTAGGAAATGCTCGTTTGATCTTGCAAATGCAAATTTAAGTTTCCCAAATAACGATCTTCCCTCAAGACTATACCACATTCTAGTGACTTACTGGCCCATATCTGCATGTAGAAGTTTTTCCTTCTGCAAGTATCTTTTGCATATCTCCTGAACTTTTCAATTCTTGAACAAACGACCTTTATTATGCTGGTCTGTCCGATAATTTATTCAGCTATTAAAGGAAAAAGTGGCTTCGAATCTTGAGAATAATGTTGATGATTTATAAAAAGTATTGCCTTAAAATCTTCATTTTATGAAGAATGTTATCCAATATTTTTTCTTTGAAAACTAATTGTTTTCCCGAACCTTCAAGAACGCTTTTCACCCCTCTAGCTGCTTCTCTCGGTCTCTGGTCTCAGAACTCAAAGTTTAGGACGTGTGGCCTTTTAGAAAGGAGGGCAGGTTACGGCCGCCCTAGAGAATCAAGCTTTTAGCACAGAATGGCATACGTTAACCCCATAGTCGACATTACGAGCGCCGGTGTGGTCATATAACCAAACTTAACGTGTTCAGCGCTCGACAGACCTACATTCGGCAAAGAGTTAAATTGTCCTATATATTCGCGATATCATAAATTCAGTTCACTGATATTACTAACTTTTCACTGAAAGGGAGTGAAAACAGATTCCCGAAGATAATTTAGGGGTCATTTAACTCTGACAAACGATTCGATTACACGAAAAGTTTGGAACATTCAGGGCTCGGATCGACTAGAAGGCTTAAAACAAAGTCGCATTAGTGGCATAAAAGTATCAAGAAAGTTACATAGAATTTCGAAAAAGGTTCACAAAAAGTTGCATAAAATGTTTAAGGATAATGAAGAAAAATAGTGACAAACTGAATGACTGAAATGTAAACTTTAATTGTTTAGGAATACAGAGTACATCATTTTTACTGATTTTCAAATATGAGGCTTCGGACTCATATGAGAAATTCGAAACAGTGTGAATAGTAGCATAAATTAAAAAAAAATAGTAGCTAAATAGTCTTATGCAAATTTTTAAGCTCTAAAATCTCTTGAAATCCTTCAAGAATCCCTGAGATTTGTTGACATGCTCTAAAACTTCCTCGAAAATTCGTCGATCATTTTAAATCCATTGAAATCTTTCAAATATCTTGAAATCCGTAGATATCCCTTCAAAACTTTTGAATATCATTGACATTCCTAAATACCCTTCTAAAATCTTTTGAGATTTTCCGAAACCTTACGACATTCTTTGAAAAACCTTAAAAATGTGGAAATCTCGTTATATTCCTAGCAATCTTTCACAACACCTTAAACTCTCAAGCGTCCTTCAAAATCTTTTAAAATTAATAAAATTCCTAAAAATTTGTTCAATCCTCACTAATCCCACAAAAAACTGAGTGAAATTCCTTAAAACATCTTGGAATCTGCTATATCTTTCAAAATTCCTTAAAAAATGATGAAATCTTTGAAATTCTCTGATATTCCATAAAATCTAATAAAACTTCTTGAAATCCCCTAAAATATTTGATATTTTCTGCATTTCCTTCAATTCTTTTAGAATATACAAAAAGTTTTGAAATCCCTTGACATCTGTTGAAATCTACTGAAATCTATTAAAAACCCTTGAATTCTGTTTAAGTCCTCTGAAGTCCCTGGAAAACTCTCCAATTTTTTTGAATCCTCTTAAATCTATCAAGATTCCTTATAATCTCATGAAATCTAACTACGAAATTTTTGGAAAGTTAAAAAATAACAAAGAATCTAGAGATCAAATTTGGACACTACACTTTTGAGTGCCTTTATTAAAAAAAAAACATAGAAAAAATTACAATCAAAGGACATTCACGAAAAATCTACCAACATTTCGTTGCGCATTTGTATATTTTTCGTAAATGTTTTTTGATTGTGATTTTGAAAAACTGAAAGTAAAAGAAGACGAGAGAAAAAAAGGGGATTCGAAATAAATTTAAGAGTGTTTTCTCCAAATGTGATTGTCAAATTCTTGTTTTATTCTATTGATCTCAAAAAATTGTGCGGTTAAATTTGGATATTTGAAGTTTTAGAGTAATTCAAGTTTTGATTTATTTTTAATTGGAACTCTCAAATTTTTCTTCTTATGGAATCTTTTAATCTCTTTTGAAATCCTATGAATCTCCCAAATATTGTAAAAATTCCTTAAAACCTCTAGAGATCTTGTAAATACCGTAAAAACTCCTCGAAATCTTTGAATGCCCATGAAATCATTAAAAATTTCTTTAGAAATTGTTAGATCTCTTGAAATTGTCTAAAAATCCTACCAAATTCTATATTCTTCAAAATCCTTCCAAAATTCTAAATCCCTTTAATCTTGTACAATCCTCGAAAATCTTTTGAAATCCCCTGAAGTCCTTTGATGAAGTCTTTTGAAATCGATTGAAATTTTAGAAATCTCTTGAAATTTTTTGGAATCTTGCAGGATATCCTCAAATATTTCAAATCCCTTAAAATTTATTAAAATTTTTAGAACCTTTAAAGTCGTTGAAGATCCTATAACATCGCTGAGGTCTGGTAAAATCCGTGGAAATATTTTGAAATCCCGTCAATTATCTTGAAATTTGTAATTACCCTTTCAAAATTTTTACAGAAATTTTAAAAACTTTGAACTCCTTTGAAATCAGATAAATTTTCTTGTGATCGCTTAAAATCTCTTGAAATCTTTGAAATTCACTGAAATAACTTGCAATCTTTTAAAATACTCTAAAAGCTTCGAAATTCTATAGAACCCTTTCAAAATATTAAAAATCTCCTGAAATGTTTTGAAAAATTTTGAAAAACCTTCAAATATTTTGAAATCTTTTGAAATTGCGTTTTTTTCTTCAAACTTTTTCCCTAATATTTGACCTCGAAATCTGTAATAACATGTTTTCGATATTTATTTCAGAAAAATACAACAAATTCATCAATTTGAATTAGCTAATCATGTTTTATGTCAGAAAAATGATTGTTCATATGTGCTCACTTCTTAATTCTAATTTATCCAACCGATTGACAAGAAATTTTAACGAGATGTCAGTAGCAACAGATTCACGATACATACCAATTGCAGGAATTTTTGATATCTCGAATAGTATTTAAGGAAAAAAAGTAAAATTATTTATTCTTAAATCGATGTTCCATTATGGTAAAGAAAAATGAAAGGTTCAAGAAAGTGAATTTTATTTCTATAAAATCTTATATAAAATGAAGTATTGTTTAAGTTTGGTGAACCTTTCTATTTTTGATTGAAAAATACAATCCAAAATTTTAATTGAATAATATGGTACCATTGAATTGAGTTGAAGAATTAATCAATTCATTTCATTCAATTAATTTTTAATGAGAATTAACAAAATAATTAATTTAACTTTTTTTATTGAGTGAATTAGTAATTTAAATAAAACTGAATTAGTTGAACGTACCTATTTTATTTTCTTCAAATTTTAAAAAAAAAACATGAAATCAAACCAAAAACATCTGCGATGTAAAAAATCTGCCAAGTACAACTAAATGAATTTGTGAAATCAAAGTTAGTCTAGTAATTTGGGAAAAACTATCAATAATAAAATATATCAAAAAATTTTTCTCATAAAGCACCCTATATAAATTTTTAAAATAAATTTTAAAGAGCCATATTAGAAATTATGAAACTCCGCGGGATTAAGTGTTTTAGGCAAAACGATTTTAATAAAAAATTGCTAAGTATGAGAGATTGATATCCCATATCCTGATAATCTTGGCAAGTTGTATGACGCATAAAATGGCTTCCAAAAATTGATTTCAAAAATTTCTGTAGGGTACTTTATAAAAAAGTTCCTCAATCTATTTTATAATGAATATTTTTCCCAAATTACTTGCACATGGCAGATTTTTTGCATCGCAGATGTTTCTGGTGGGATTTAAGTTACCTTCTGGAAGAAACAATTGACAAATAAGATTGTTGAAATGGTATGATTTTGTTTCTCTATTTCGAATCAAAGTTATCTTATCTTCACTATTGAGAAATTGGAAAATGGGAAATATAATGAAATGTTTTGGTCCGAGCGAATAAACGATATCTTGTATGTATTCGAACGAGAATCTTTTGTTTTAGACAAATATTATTAGATTGGTTCTCTTCCTTCCTCTAAAAGAAAATTGTAGAACAACAAAAGTATAATCAGCTGGTATAATTACTTCATCCTAATGAAGAATCGCAATTTCTATAGCAGTTTATTTCTTTTTAATAATTTCTAGCATATTTTAAATTATTCAAGAGACTCAGTTTTTATTAAAATGTTAATCTTCATGAAGCCAGGATCTAATTTCACTTCAGAAAACACCACAAACGTATGGGATTCGGTTTTAGCATTCATTTTCATTCTGATGGAATAACAACAGTATGAAAAAAATGAATTTCTGCAAACTTCCTCTCTCGGAAATGCATAAGAGTTAACTACTCTAACAAATTGGTAGCTACTAAATCTCATACGCTTGGATCTTGCATTTGCCTTCAAGAGCAAGCGTCGTAATTGTATTACTTTTCCCGTTGGTTCAACCGCTTAGTTCTTAGAGTATGATGATGATAAACGACAGGTTTATTAGTCAAGAGTAAAACTGCGAAGCTATGGGTTTAACCGTTGGAATGGCTTTGGTTCTTGCTACGGTTCTCCTCCAGTCGGAAGCGCCTCGTGACATATCCTGCGCTCATAAAGCTATGAGAATCAGTCCACATAAAATATGACTAGTAACCTCCAACAACCCTGAAACTTCCGATCCAAAGCGAACACAACGTAAAGCTGCTTACAAAAGTAATACCTGTAGGTCGTACATTAATAAATTTAGGAGACTACAATTACATAGCTCGTTATATAGTGGTAACAAAATTGTGTTTTTGTAACGCACGCATTAAAAATACGAGTTTTTATGCCCGTTTTGCGTGAAAAAATGGCCGATTTGTAACCGATGATGTCGATTTATCTGTAGCGGGATAAATAGTATATTGTGCAACTAGGGAGGCTGATATTATTTGAAATAGATGTATGCGTGTTGAAAACGGTGCCTTTTGTTGCGTCATCTGACACAGTTTCGGGGTTTAAAAACTCTCATTTTCAATTTGGTTGCTGCAAGAAGTATCGTGTGCATTATGGGACAAAAGTAGATTCTCTCGAAAGCGTATTCTCCAAGCATAGCAAGAAACTTCACATTGACGCGTTGTTCTACTTTCATACTCAACATACTTCCGGCAGAGCTCAGGTAGACGGTCAACTTTAAAGAAAGGTTACTGTCGTACTCAGGGTCGTACAACCTTGAAATTAGAAGGGGGGCGGGGAAGAACACAAATCAATATCAGACCCGGCTTCTTGTTGCCCAGGCCCCAAGCAAGCGGCAAAAAATCAGTCCGGTTACTTATTAGCCACGCCTCGTACTATTTTAGTCTAATGACGCAGGATAATGAGGGTTATTATTGTTACAGTGATAATTCATACAAATTTATATTTTAGTAATTGAAGTTTGAGACAGATAACACCTTTGATGAGAATGAATGTATTCAACACGTCACTCTGAAAATAAAAGATTTCAAGTATATTTTTAACATTTTTGTCTACCACCGTTAGTAAATGAAATTAGGAATGATGAAGCTATGAAAGGGTATTATCCTTTCAGCGTTTTTCCAGTATTTCAGACAAAAGACGAGAAAGCGTTTTTCTGCTAGCTAGAAAAAAGCTTGAGTTCTTTGAAGCTGAGTTTGTCCTGCGCCTAATAAACTTCCTTCCTGAACATCCCCGGAGAAACATATTAATTTGTCGTAGATGCAATTAAAACAACGATAGAGCGAGAGCAAGAGATGAAGGAGGAGTTTCATGCCGACGATGAGAAATTTTCTTACCTCACTGTCGCGTCTGCTTATCGGATCTAGGGAGACGAATATCGTCAAGGCATGGGACGTTAATTACGAGCAGCCTTTACTGCATCAAGTTTATTACTTGGATTTAGATGCTGGTTATAGATTGAAAATTCAGAGAGTCATTAGTTGAGCATCGAAAACCTTCGCAAGCTCAAAGGAAGGGAATCCGCTTGCAGCTTTGATTAGTTTTTGGAATTAAAAAAAAAAGTCCAAGTAGGTGTAGAAAATAGTAGATTGCGTGACAACAGGGAAAAAGGCAACGACTTCCGACGAGCGTGAAGTTTGCCGCACGAGCGAAGCGAGAGCGGCATTCACTCGATTCGAGAAACTGCTGTCTCCCCTTGGCACGCACTGCATTTTTCACAGCAACCCTGCTGAAAGTTTGACTTTCGTTTCTAATATGGACGAGTGATTAGTCGGATTGCTGGAGAGCCAACAAAACCCAAGAAACCATAGAAAGGCAAGCAGCCAAAAATTTCGAGCTTAATTAATGCGTCCAGAGAACTGTTATCAAAGTTATCAAAAGTTAGCTACAACTTTTAGATTGGAAGTGGTAAGAGGAAATGGTTGCCTAGGGCAAGGCCGCAAGCGTCTAGCATCAAGAATGGTGGTTAAGACGATATGTAAGAAATAGTTGATTGGTTAGTATACGAGGATTGTCCATAAGAAAACATATAATGATACTGAAAAGACTCTCAAACCTGTAAAAGGGAGAGACTATATACGAATAAAAGAGAAGGCTATATAGGGAATATTTTATATTAATCGTAAACACAATTTTTTTCATGTTTTTACCATGTACTATAATTTTTACAAGATAACTGGATTGAGATAAGCAAATAAAGGAAATTTGCTGAAGCTCCTAATACAAGATTTTCCAGCAACATCAATTTTTCGCGACAGACCCTTCAAGCGACGTGACGTGGATCTTGAAGTAGAGGAAGATATGTAATCGTTAGGAAGGTAATTCTTCGATCCTCCTTTGCGCAACAACATAACACGTGGTTGCTGTAATCAATCGAGCAGCAGAAAATTAATTGAGCACGTAGAGGCAATCTTGAAATTATCACATTGATTATTTTCAATAAGAGTGAGTGAGAAAGTGGAGTTCTAAGGTTTGAGAGAAATAGAGAAAGACATTAGGAGCAAAAGTGGGAGGGAATTTAGAGAACGAAGCCTATGGTATGGTGGCACAATTCACGACTCGCTGGAGATTCAAAGCACATTGTGTATGAGCGTCGAAGAAATAGACAGTTAATCTCCAAGAGAAGTTAATGGAGTCGCGTATCGTAGGAAATATCCAAGACACCACCCGAGACTGCCAATATGCTTGCTGGGTACATCATTTCACATGAGAGGTCGTTTCAAAAATAATATCTTCACTCACAAAAACTGCTATTGAATCAATAGAAAAATGCTACATCGAAAAAACAGATCCTTTATTGATTTACATCTCTATTCTAGAGAATTCATAGCATCACTATTGAACCAAAAAGAATAATTACTGTTTCATTGAGTACTCGTTTGAATCAATAAAAGATCTGTTGGTTGATTTAGAACCAATATAATCAGATTATTTCATTTTTGAAAAAAAGTAATTATCCAAACCAATAACACATTTTTGACAGATTGCCAACTTCGTCAAGTTTTTTTTTTCGAAAATATTTATGTACAATATATATCTATTAGTGAATTAAGTGAATCATCAAAACCTCAATCAACAGAAATCTTAATCATTTATAGGCAACCCTGCAGATTGGAACCAATCTTTGCCTAATGTCTCTCTTTTAAAATTTCTTGGAGATCGAAATGAAATCTATTTCCTTACGATAATTTTTTGTGTACTGAAGAAGAAATCCCAAAAAGTTCACAATTCAAAAATAGACTCTGAGACTACCTGTTTTTTAGGCATGATACAAAATTTTAACATCATCCCAATTCAAGTCATGCCCATGTGTAAGTCTATGTTTTGCAAGGAACGAGTAATGTCTTGCACTTCTATGAAAATTATTTCTTTGTTCATCTTTTCGTGTTCTAAGTGATCTCCTTGTTTGCCCTATGTAAACAGCATCACATTGTTTACATTTAAATTTATACATTACACATTGTTTTTCCAGTTTCTCATATTTGTCTTCACCTAATGTAACAATCAAGTTGCTTTTGAATGGAACTCTATATATCGTATGTAA
>JAUMHM010000085.1:35217055-35233799 GCA_032362435.1 Melikaiella ostensackeni
ACATTTTCGATTAATTTTAAAAAGGCAGCACTGTTTTTAATTGATCTTGCTGAAAGAGTAACTGATTCTTTAATAATGTTACTGAGAAGTTCTTCAAATTTTCTCGTGGGTGAACCTATTGTTAAAATAACCGGTCGTAAATGAAATTATGCTTTATGAGCTTTTATTAGACCATAGGCAAGAGGTAGATTTGCGTGAATTGTGTCAATATCGCATCTTTCGATATTGTTTTCCAAACATTTTCAAAGTCTTAATCTCTCTAGAATTTCAAATGTACCTTTTTGAATGAATTTGTTAGGATCATTTGGAATAACTGCAAAACTATTTTCATCATTTAAAATATGCATCATTTTTTTATTATAAACATCTTTCAATATTGCAAGTGTAATACGCCCTTGATCAGACTTAGTAATCAGTTCAGGGTAACGTTTTAAAAAAAGTTTTGTTTTAAATAATCCTTCGCTTAATTCTTTTTCTAATAAGGTTTGTGGAGTATCATTATTCAAAAATTCAATCGATAAAGCCATAAATCTTGCTCTGAATTCTTGTTCTTTGTTTGATGGTTATTTTGAAATATTGCCTTCAATGTCTTCAATGATTTCAAGGAATTGAATACACTTTTTATCGCTATATTTGTTACTAAAGCCTTCACCCAACCTCAGAATGTTAATTACTTTTTGTGGGATCTCTACGTTAGAAATATTCAAAAACCATGGGTCAGGTTGGTCTAGAAAAAGAGCTAAGAGAATATTTAGAGTCAATTTTTGTTCATCACATTGAATATTGAGAATGTTTGTGAATTTTCGTTCATGTTTTTTATTATTATTAAGGACTTTTTTATTTAATTGAGTTTCTCTTTCAAGGCATTCTTTGATGATGTAGTCTGGTACGTAATTATTCAAATCATCAAGAGTCTTTCTAACATTTTCATTAAGATAATGTATTTTTGCATGACAATATTTTATAACAGGATTCAAAATAGATTTTTTGAATTGATTAGTGGCCTCATTGAATGTCTCTTTATTTCTCCTGTTTTTAAATTCAAAGCAAACCCTTTTTTTTGGTATCGAAAATCTTTTTTGAAAAAACCCCATGAATCTTACATTTTATCAAAAAATCTTTTTGTAATGCAGCTAATCTCAATTTTTTACTAATTGAATACAATTCTCTAATATTGTATACTTGTCCTCCACCCCAATTTTCATCAATTTCTTTGAAGTCCATATTACCAATTTTTTTTTTATTATAGAAAGTTTCTATCTCTATCTATTCAATTTTTTGTTACTTCCCATAGTGTAATCCAAGGATCGTAATCCTATTATTTGTCAATGCTAGAACACACAAAAACATGAACACATTTGTTTGAAATTGTTATTTTTAGTCCTTTTTTAGTTCTTTTTTCATGATGAGAGAAAAGTTCACAGAAAACAAATGCTTAACAGCAATACATTTTTCTCCAGAATACGGAGACCAAAGCGATATGTACACTGTTTGAAGGCGCAACATATACTAACTACGAAGTGTCTAAGCCCAAAGAAAATTTCATATTTTAACGAAAAGCATTTTAGAGACCCTTGTAAAAAATTTACGACCCCGACTCTCGTTTGGGCGAAAATGTTGTTTTTTTCGGCAGTATCGTCCAAGCCCCATCTCTTGTAAAAGACACATGTTAGAAAATTTTCGAAAGACTCCATGGAATTTATTCAGATAGTTTTATCCTGTAAAATCAAGACTCAGAGAATACCTACTTCTGACAAATTTATTTAGTTTTTATAAGTACCAATATGACATGATTATATTTACAGAATGTTCAATAAAGTCAAGAATAGAGTAGATATAACAAAATGTAAAATAGATACAAAAAAAAACACATAAGCATCCAAAAAATTATGAAAATTAGAAATATAAATGTTAGTCAAAATACAGTACACAATGGTACATGATAAGATTAGCACATATTATTAATATGGCATCTTCCTCAGAATACCTTTTTTTGTAGGCAACGAAAGTATCGTTTCTTTTCCCCGAACTTATTTTTTGATAAGTACCAGGTTAACATTCTAATTTGTAACAAAAATGAAAATGGTGTAAGGAAATAGATTTTATTTCGATCTCTAAGAAGCTTCAAAAGATCTGCTTTTGAATGTGGGCTATTGATTCAATAGCATTTTTCCTCGGTCTCAGATCAAGTAGCAAATTAAATTTTTAAATCATTGTTTCGCGCAGATTTACCAAAAATTTATAATGATTTCAATTGGACTATAATCCTCAATAGTACACGGAAAAAAAAAGTTTTCGATCGATATCAGCAGATTACTTGACTGATTTACGAAATATAACTAAAATAAAGAATCGTATTTTTATTTTAAGATAGCTTTACACTTTATGATATGGATACTCCGTTTTCTGAAATTTATTAAAATTTTGTTATACTATGATTGAGAAACCACTGGCGTCAAACTTCAAACAATCGCGATAATAGTATATTGTGTATCAGGAGTATACGATATCTTTTGTCCATAACTTGCATCTAAAGTTTGCCTTTGGGGGCATGTGAGTGGGGCGCAATGTAGCTATTTCCCACCCAGACCGAAGAAGCGGGCGTGAAAAGCTATTTTGCGCTCGCTTTGTCTCCGGGCGGAAAAAAGACACTTTGCGCACACGTGACATGCACGAAAAGGCATACTTTCGGTGCAGATTAGAAAAACATAAATTTTCAAAATTATTTTAATAGTGCAGCAATTCAGATTGTGCACACAAAGAAACTTCAAGTGAGCTCCAAAATATGACGTAAATTTGACAAGAAAAACAATGTCGTGTGAAAAATATGAAGTGAAATGTCGAACTTGAAATCATACATAACCGAACTCAGAATTTAAATTATTCACATTTGCTGTGAAGGAGATTCTTTTGTTTCCATGACACCTGCACATCGAATCGGTTTTAATAATTCAAACAGAAAATTTTTCAAGACAATATACTTTTTCCGTGTTAGATGAACGGAAGAGGCTTTTTTCAATTAAAACGGTTTTCAATTTATTTAAAATTTAAGACAAATCAATTATGTTTGCCCTCTAGAAGAATTTGACCAGTGGATTCTAATTGCAAATGCAGCCTCAAAAATCTTTAAGTTTAAAACATAAAAAAAGTTTCATTATAGTAACGGATTTAATTAAACTAAATGACCCTTATTTTTAATTACTGTAAACTTGACTGTCCTAATATGCGTTAAAACGAAACAAATGAGTTGATTATTCTGTAATGAAGTTGGTTCGATATCTGGGGTAAATTCGAGCGTCGCTACCATTTTCCTGTTTAAAAGGAAAAAGCAGCAGGTGGCATATCTCCAGGGGCGATTTCCCTGCGGGAGCCTCTGGGCTACGACATTTTCTGTCACGAACACTCGGTCAACTCCGTATCCGTATTTGCTCGAGAAAATGGTTATAAATGGAGACACACAGAAGTTACAGAAGCGAGAAGCGAGAATTGTCAAGACCAGAGGCTCAGTTTTATGTCTAGTGATATGTATTTAATGCATACATATAATACCTATTTAATTTTCAAAAAACTAGAAAAAATTTAAAAAGGATACAAGAAGTATTTTAAAAAATTGTCAATTACGAAGGGTGGCGGATCATAACCAGATAAGGGACAAAATGGGAATTTTACAAGAAAGCAGAAAACATTCCTCAAAGTCGAATCCGCAATTAAGGAGAGAAACAAGAATACACTTTCGATCTGATGTATTGCTGAATTCATATCAGAAAGGTTTCATTTAAAGAACCTTCCAGTTATGAAAAAATATAGTTCAGAGTTAACGATATCGGCTTAAAATGACTTTTTTCTTTAAATTTGGGGGAGGGAGGGGGGTGGAAGTATGTCAAATGCGCACGTGGAAACGATTTCGCCAAAATCTGAGAACTTCTCCTCAGAAAAACATGCAAAACGAAGAACATTTTCACGACTTTTTGTTTAAACTTCCTACGTTGCATCATTAAGCTTATATATTTTCACGAACAACCGAATTTTCGACCAATTTATCACTCCTTTTGGCTTCCTTGCTTTTGAATATCAAGAATATCCATATTTTTATAAAATATGAAATAAATCTGCGTCGTCAGAGCAGAAGGGGGGGGGGGCGTCAAAAGTTCACGTTTGTCACCAAGGGGATAGGGGGTCAGAAAGTGTTAAGAAATCGTCCATATGGTATATGACCGGCCCCTCAGGATAGTGATAAAAAATCAAATTTTTACAAAAATTAAAAATTGCTCCCGAGACATGGGTATGCTGAACACTGAAGAATACAGATTGATCGAAAAAATTTATTTAGTTCTGAGAAAATCGAGTTTAAATGAGACGATGCGCCGTCAGTGTGATAGACGTTTTTTCGTTTTTAGGTAATGAAAAAAAAGTTCAAATAAAAAAGTCGAATACGCCAGTAGCCGTGAGGTCAAAAACAAGAATGTGAAGAATGTCCCGGAATGGCCATCTACCATTTTATTGAATTGAATAATGTAATCCTATTATCATATATTTAATGTCTACATCAGTTCAAGAATAAAATTCTGAAAGTAATAAAAAGAAAATCAAAGAAAATCAATCAGCGTATTCGACAGTGTTACCTTTTATGTAATAATGTTTATGAAATTAAAATGAAGAACAAAAAACGGGAAAACTAAATATTATAAAAACGTTATATATTTTATAAAAAATTGTATACTCATATAGACATACATTTTGGAAATAAAATATGAAATGACGCATGGAGGAAGGCAATTAGGACTAGATATTATTTAGAATTATTACATACACAAAAAATATACATAAGCAGTTGTACATATAAGCATAAGACTATCGAATGCATTGACTAATTTTCTTTGATTTCCTTTTTATTATTTTAAAAATTTATTTTTGAACTTATGCAGATATTAATTATTTTGTTATAGGATTACATTATTTAATTCAATAAATTGAATAATGACCATCTTGGGCCATCCTTGAACATTTTTGTTTTCTATCTTACAATTAGTGGCTTATTCGTCTCTTTTATTTCAAACCTTTTATTTCATTTTGTACCCTTCAGTAAATATATTCGAAAAAATGTAATCAGGATACTGCAGGATCTCTCCCTACATACATTTACATGTCAGCACAATGCAGTTGATACAATTTTCCATTTCTTATTTGTATTTATAATTATAACTAAATTTCACGATTAGGCCAAAAATAATTATACTAAAAATGATATTTTCATGACCATACTAATAAGCAAAATATTAAAATATACCGTTAAGTTATGGTGTGGCCAACTATGAAAGGATGTCTTTTATGAAATACTGAAATGGAAAATTAGGTTCATTAAGTTGATTTAAGTTTATTAAGTTTATTAAGGAAATAAAAATTGAGGGATAGATTTTGCGGAGTTGGGGTAGTTTTTTTAAAATACCAGAAACCGGGTCGAATATTACTGAGAGGTAGATTTCGCCGAGTTTGGGTATGGCCAACTCTACTGAGCCGAAAAAACATCAATATTGTAATATTTTTTCAGGTTCTTTAATTTTTAAAACTCATTAAAAGGTAAACCTGGTACTCATCCAAAAAAAAGGTTGCCAATAGGTTTTCACGTACATTCAGGGAAAAGAAACGATATCCTCGTTGCCTACAGAAAAATGTTTTCTGAGAAAGATGCCATATTAACAATATGTGCATATATTATCATTTACCATTGTGTACTGTCATATAATCATCATGTCATTTTGGTGCTTATAAAAATTAAATAATTTTCTTTCAGAACTAGGTTTTCTATAAATTTTGATTTCAAAAGGCTAAAACGATCTGATTAAACTCCATGAAAAACTCATCAATATACTCTGTATTTCAGTTTATCAAATATTCTTTAAATAGAATTAAAATGCCATCTTGGTACTCATTAATATTGCCATAAGGATGTACATAGAATTAGACTTGAAACAATTGAATTTCCTTTTTAAAAATTCTTAATGTTACATATTGAAATATTTTCTAAATCTTGATTTT
Source organism: Melikaiella ostensackeni (assembly GCA_032362435.1). Taxonomy (NCBI): domain Eukaryota; kingdom Metazoa; phylum Arthropoda; class Insecta; order Hymenoptera; family Cynipidae; genus Melikaiella; species Melikaiella ostensackeni. The sequence goes on from JAUMHM010000085.1 coordinate 35,223,092, forward strand.
AAAGAGCTAAAAACTTTCTGAATGAACTCATTAAGTCTTTTGACAATTTCCCAACAGTGTTTTTACAAGTGTTTGGGTTTAGATGATTGACACTCTCTTGCCCAAGCGAAGGGTCGAACTCATAAATTTCGTTTCTATTACTCTCAAATGCTTTTCGAAAAATATGTCAGTATTTGCTTTGTCTCTGTATAGTTAGTATACCGTGCGCTCTCAAGAAGTGAACAACTCAAATTAAGATTTTCGTTTTCCTTCTTAAAAAATGAAAAATAAATAAATAAGTGCAAAGATTTTTCTTAGATACTAAATTTCATATTAAAAATATTAGAAAAATAAAAACTTTGTGTTTTTGCATCTAACAGATATTTCTTGAAAATTTTTAATCAAATTTGAAGTGGTGTCTTAAAGTGCTTGTGTTTTCGTGATTAGATTAAAATTCCCTGTATTTTCGAAGATGAGTTCCTCATATTTGTTTTCACCCAGTTTTACAAAATAGTGATGTCACTTAGAACAAGAAAAGATAAACATAAAAATAATTTTTATTGAAGTTGCAAAACATTAATCAGTCCTTACAGAGCAAAGACTTACACATGTGCATGATTTTAATTTCGGATAATGTAATGAATTGGATTCAGTAACTTTAGATTTGTGTTTATAATTTTGAGCATATGTGTAAATCAATTTCCAATTGAATAACAAAATTATTTTGACTTCGGTCTTTATGCGGAATGCTCGGAAGTCTAAATTGTCTTCGAAACATGTTGGGCCCCCAGTCATATGAAAAAGACGGAGAAAAGAAAAAGTATGAGGGTGGTTTTGGTTAACTCTTTCTTTTTCCTCCCTCTTTTTTCTCCCTCTTGTGTACATTTATTGTCAATCTGTCTCTAGTGAGCCGAAAAAACAGGTAGTTTCAAAGTCTATTTTTGAATTGTGAACTTTTTGGGTGTTCTTTTTCAGTACACAAAAAATTTTTATAAGAAAATAGATTTTACTTCGACCTTTAAGAAATATAAACGGATGGTTTTTTTTTCAATACTGAAAGGAGGGCCAAATATAATTGAGAGGTACTCTCGCCAAGTTGAGGCATGGCCAACTACGAGGAACAGTATTTTTAAACTTTTGACCTTGACAGTAACATTTACGAGTATTTTTATGTCCATTTTCGTGATCAACGCATAAAAATATATCGATTTATGAGGCTGGAAAGGGGAAGAGGGCTGCTGGAAAGGGAGTAGGGATGTGTTTCCACTCACATCACCATACTACATTACAACTCACGTTACTCACTTAAATTTCTTGTCTAGTCAATTCAACAAATGCGCTACCTCTTGGCCCCAGAAATAGCTCTTTCTGCATTTCTATTTTTGAAAAGCAGTTTTTTCAAGTTTCCACCTTGTAAATGAGTTTGGGGTGTATTTTTGTAACTATGTTCGTGATCAGCGCATGAAAATACATCGATTTACGAGGTTGGAATGGGGTAGAGGGCTGCTGGAAAGGGAGTAGGAATGTGTTTCCACTTACATCACCATATGACATTACCACTTACATTACCCGCTTGAATTTGTAGTATAGTCCTTTTAAAAAACATGCTACCCCTTGGCCCCAAGAAATCCAATTTCTGCATTTCAATTTTTAAAAAGTAGTTTTTTCAAATTTTCACCTTGGAAATGTGTTTTTGGAGTACTTCTATGACAATTTTCGTAATCAGCGGATAAAAATACATCGATTCACGAGGCTGGAAAGGGGTAGAGGGCTGATGGAAAGGGAGTAGGAATGTGTTTCCACTTACTTCACCAAATTACATTACCACTTATATTACCACTTACATTACCCACTTAACTTTCTAGTATAGTCCCTTCGAAGAACACGCTACCCCTTGGCACCAAGAATTCCTCTTTCTGCATTTTTATTTTTAAAAAGTAGTTTTTTCAAGTCTTCACCTTGGAAATGAGTTTTGGGAGTATTTTTATGATAATTTTCGTGGTCAGCGCATAAAAATACATCAATTTACGAGGCTGGAAGGGGATTAAGGGGAAAGGGACTAGGGGTGTGTTTCAACTTAACTCTACCCATTTTCCAGTATCGCCTCCCTAACAAACCCCTCCCTCTAACAAACACGTTAACCCTTGGCCCCAAGAATGTCTCTTACTGCATTTTTATTTCGTAATCATCGTAATCATCGCATAAGAAAAATGTCGATTTACGAGGCTGGAAAGGGGTAGAGGGCTGCCGGAAAGGAAGTAGGGTTGTGTTTCTACTAATATCACCACATTACATTACCCACTTAAATTTCTAGTATAGTCCCTTTGAAAAACACGCTACTCCTTAGCTCCAAGATCGCCTCTTTTTTATTTTTATTTATTTTTATTCTTTTTCTTTTCTTCATTTGTAAAAATTAGTTTTTTCAAGTTTTCACCTTAGAAATGAGTTTTGGGGGTATTTCTATGACCATTTTCGTGATCAGCGCATAAAAATACATCGATTTACAGGCTAGAAAGTGGTAGAAGGCGGCTGGAATGAAAGTAGGGATGTGGTTACACTTACATTACCATATCACATTACCGCTCACATTACCCACTTAAATTTGTAGTATAGTCCCTTTGACAAACACGCTACCGATTGGCTTTAAGAATGCCTCTTTCTGCATTTTTATTTTTAAAAAGTTTTTTTTTTCAGTTCTGATCTTTAAAATTAATATTGCAGGTATTTCTATGGTCATTTTTGTAATCAGCGCATGGAAAAACATCGATTTGAGAGTCTTCAAAAATATCGGAGGTATGTTCTATTTGGAATCTTGCCACAGCACTTTTCGGAAACAATATTAACTCATAGTTCAGTTTTCTGAACGCAACTTATCTTGTACTAGTTATTAATTGATTCTGAAATACTTTATGTGAATCAGTCAATAATTGACCGAGATATCCAATACAGGTGAAAAAATTGATTTTCTGTGCAACATTTTCGTGGTTGTATAGTACTTGGCTATGATTCGCAGGTGCGAATCTTCATATGCCTATGTTCCTCTGGTTATCGTTACCTGCATAGGAAAGAAACTCATGCCAATATGTCAATTTTGGCAAAAGTTACAAAGCATCATTAAGAACAAACAAAAAATTGACAAACATATGTCTTTTTTTGCTCGTCGTATTCTACTAAACACATCCACCAAAAATAACTATAAACAGAATTTGACCTAGAAATTTCTTGATCATGGAATACAGATTTTTAACTACTCTCGGTTGAAATATGAAAAAAAAGAAACATACCAGGAAAGAAGAAAAACATCCACCGAGAATAACTATTGACAGAATGTAGTCTAAAAATTTCTTAATTATGAAACGAAGATTTTTAGTTACTCTTGAAAAAAATTTAGTTCTCTAAAAATTTAGTTATTTAGCAGTGAATTTCAATTCAAAATTGGTGCCAATCGATTAATTATTGTAAATGTAATTTCTAAACTTTATTATGAAAGTATAACTTTTAAGGGTTTTCTTAATTCTCAGAAGCAATAAATGATTTATGACTGTTTCGCCTACAAAATTAATTTCTAATGAGTTTATATTAAATTTACAAAGTTTCATGAGAATCAGTCAGTAATTGACGAAGATGTCCAATACAAGTCCAAAAAGTCAGTTTCCAATATAACTTTTTTGTGGTTGAACTCGGCTGAAATTGACAAGTGTCAATATTTATGTGCCTATGTTACTTGCATTATCATTACCTATATGTCAAAAAAAATCATGCCAATATGTCAATCCTATCAAAAGTTATGATGGAACGTAAAAGACAAGAAAAAAAAATTGCAAACATTTAAAGTCATTTTCATGATGCGCGTATTCGATTAATAATAAAATTTTCAAATTTCATTGATAATACATGAAGTTATTTCAATGAGATTCTTTGCGCTGAATAAAATAAAACATACTTTCATCACAAAGAGTTGTTTTCCATCATTTTTCTGAGTCGACTCGGACACCATAAAAAAAATTGTCAACCCGATATCCATAACTTTGGACTATGTTTTTTCATAACTGAAAGGTTCTTCGCAATCAAACTTTATTGGTTTCGATTCAGCAATACATGAGCTCAGAATTACATTCATGATTTTTTTTTTGATTGCGAATTTCATTTTACAGAACGTAAAATTCCTAAAATTTCTGTAAAACCAGCTTTCTATAACTAGCGAAAAACATTAGCGAAAAAAATCCTTTCAGCAACATGTGTATAAGATTTTGTAAGAATTTTATTTGCAATAAAGGAAGTTTTCGGAAAAATGTTCGTTACCTAGTTATGATTTGCCACCCTTCACATGCTCGTTTCTATCATGTAATCAGAATTGGAGTTCTACCTTTTTTTTTAAAAAATTAACCATTATTAAACTGATCTTATTTTTTTCTAGTACAAACTCTTCCTGAGCAGCGATGCTTCTTTATGTCTTTTCTCACTTCCGAAAATTACAGATTGATACATTAATTATTTTAAGAATAACTTGAATTGCGACTGTAAAAATTGAATCTCTTATTTCTGAAAACTTATTATCGAAATTATTAATGCGTCAGTTATTAGTTTTTGAAAATAATAACAGATATGATTTAACAAGCTCGATAGAACGTCCTTTCTCAATTCATCATTTAAAAATGTGTATTTTTTATCGATAATTTTTTTTATGATTTCGAAGCGAAATTTTGTGTCGCAAGATATTTATTGAATATCTAATGTACATTATGCTCGAGCTTCAGCCTCTAGATTTGTTTTTGTTGATGAGAAGCGAAACCTTGGGAAGGAGTTTTCGAGAAAGAAGGGATCACCTCGTAAATCTCCATTTTTCTTGAAACAGCGCATCTGGAAAGGAGAATAGGAAAACGTCTCCGAATTGTAAGATGTTTTACCATCTCAGATGCAGTTGTCAGGTTCGTTTTGCAGCCGGCTGGAAATTTATTTGGAACTATATGCTTCCGACTCTGGTAAACTTTCTTTTATTTCGAAATCTGAGAAGATGATGAAAAAGAGATATCTTCACTTTAAACCCAAAATCAAAAAGAAAATTATAGAGTAAATAGTATTTTATTGATATTACCATAAGCCGGGGCTAATCGGGACACGCTGGGGAAACCGGGTCACTCCTAATTCCGTTTTTTAAAATAAACGATTTTCATAAAAAGTTGAGAGTTAGTAGGTAAAAGTTCGACATGGTCAGAAATTATATACCGAATGTGATATAGTCCCGTTCCTTTCAATAATTTGTTGAGAATGCCAAAAATATCATTCTCGACATCCAAACGGGCAGAATTTCCAAAATTTTTTTCTTAGTTTGTGTTAGAAGGTTATGACGCAAAGCAACACGTTAGTTTATGCTCTTACTGAAAATAAGTACGTATTTTTTAGTTTCTACTCATGATATTAGTTCAATTTACTTCAAAATAACAACAAAAACTCATAGTTTAGGATATTTTGCTCTCGAATATTACAGAAGATGCCCCTTCGGATTGCAATAATTAGTTACTTATAGCTAAATTAAATGTTCTGAGTATACGATATGCAAAAAAAGAGGTCAGAAGTTATATATTAGAGGCATCAATATCCAATTTTAATTCTTACGTCTAATTTATTAAGAAAAATCTAAAAACTTGTCCCGCTTAACCGCATCTTACGTTACACTGAGACTCTTTTCTTTATAAATTTTTGTTTTGTTTTATTTAAAGAAGAGCTTTATACTAAAAAAGATTCTAAATTCAAGAAGGGCTTAAATCTTATCAAGAGGAGGAAAGTTTGAAACTTTTAGTTTAATGCACACCTCAGCTATGAAAGTGACTACCTGAAAATGTTACGCTTCAATTAGCAGCATTAGTACTTTAACCTCAAGTGCATTTCGTGTTAAGTGCACTTCACCAAATTAAAGTTGTATTTGGAATCTTGAAGTGAGATACTTTAAATATATTTTATTTAGTTTAGTTTCAATTTAACAATAACAATAGGGTGGGTCGAATGAAAATTGGAACTCGAAAACAGACTAGAACTGAAAAGTTTCATTTTGGGTCCCTTGTAACCTGTTTGAAATTTAAGATACATCGATCAATACCCCAAGGTTCCGCGGGACAAAAATGATTTGAAAAAATTCGTTTTTTTAAAGAGTTCTTTCTTAGACCGTGGCTACGTGTATCGAAATTTTGGTACAAATGGCCGAAATTTTCCAGTAAAAGATAGCAGAATCTGGTAAAGGGACTATTTGTACCGAAATTTCGGTGCACGTAGACACTGCCTTCTTCAATCTACGTGATATGTCCAATTTTCAAAAGTCTTGTGAGGTTCCGATATTTTTAGATTTTCTAGGCCAAGATCTCATTTTTATAAGCTTCAAAAAAATCAAAAGAAATTTAAAAGCTTTAAAATCTACCCTAAATTATTTCGAGCCTGCAGAAACTCTCTGACACTCGAAATTCACCACAAAAAAACTGTAAAGACTTCAGAAATTAATGCACGGTCTGGCCATTTTAATCGCTCAACTCTTCATATTTTTTTTCAGTGGATATTTGCGAAGCTTTTATTTTATTTTAGTCCGATTTTCATCGGAGTTGGACAAATTGAAGGTGTTAATATGTAGAATTGAAATATAAAATGAAATTTGCTATTTTCCATTCTTCCCTTTTTGAAATCAGTGTTCGAATAATAAGAAAAATGGGAAAAATTGGAAAAATTCGGGCTTTTAGACCCCTATGCTGGGAGCTTTTCCTTTAATCCGATTTTCTTGACAGATGGCTCGAATTAAAGCTCTTGGCTTGCATAATTCAGATCAAAAATTAGAATTTGCTATGCTATACTTTCATTTTATTTTATATTAGTGGTTAAAAAGAGGAAAAATGAGAAAAATTTCGAAAATTCGGGTTTTTAGTCCCCTATGCTGGAAGCTTTTCTTTTGATCCGTTTTTCTTCGGGGGCGCTCAAATTGAAGCTGTTTGCATATAGGACAAAGATCAAAAACTAAAATATGCTATGTTGTAATTTCTTTATATTTTATATCAGTGGTAAAAAGATAAGAAAAATGAGAAAAATTCGGAGAATTAAGGCTTTTAGACCCCTATGCTGAAAGCTTTTCCTTTAATCCGATTATTCACAGATCCGATTGTTTACAGATGGCTCAAATGAGAGCTCTTGGCTGGCATAATTCAGATCAAAAATTAGAATTTGCTATGCTATACTTTTATTTTATTTTATATTAGTGGTTAAAAAGAAGAAAAATGAGAAAAATTGGGAAAATTCGGATTTTTAGTCCCCTATGCTGGAAGCTTTTCTTTTGATCCGTTTTTCTTCAGGGATCGCTCAAATTGAAGCTGTTTGCATATAGGACAAAGATCAAAAACTAAAATATGCTATGTTGTTATTTCCTTATATTTTATATCAGTGGTAAAAAGATAAGAAAAATGAGAAAAATTCGGAGAATTAAGGTATACAAGACTAAGATAAAAAACTGAAATTTGCTTTGTTGTAGCTTTCTCATATTTAATATCAGTGGTAAAAGAATAAGAAAAATAAGAAAAATTGGCAAAATTCGGGTTTTCAGTCCCCTATGCAGGAAGCTTTTCTTTGAATCCGATTTTCTTCGGGGATATCTCAAACTGGAGTAGTTAGCATGTAGAACTAAGATATAAAATTGAAATTCTCTTATTATAAATTTTTTCGTTTCTTATCAGTGGTTAAAAAGAAGAAAAATGAGAAAAATGGTGAAAATTCGGGTTTTTAGTCCCCTATGCTGGGAGCTTTTCTTTTAATCCGTTTTTTTTTCGGGGATCGCTAAAATGGAAGCTGTTTGCATATAGGACTAAAATCAGAAACTAAAATTTGCTATGTTGTAGTTTTCTTATATTTTATATTAGTGGTAAAAGAATAAGAGAAATTGGCAAAATTCGGGTTTGCAGTCCCCTATGCTGAAAGCTTTTCTTTTAATCCGTCTTCCTTCGGGGATCGCTCGAATGGAAGCTGTTCGCAAATAGGACTAAGATCAGAAACTAAAATTTGCTATGTTCAAGTTTTCTTATATTTTGTATCAGTGGTAAAAGAATACGAAAAATGAGAATAATTGGGAGAATTTGGGTTCTTAGACCTCTACACTGGAAGCTTTTCTTTCAATCCGTCTTTCTTCAGGGATCGCTCAAATTGAAGCTGTCGGCATGTAGAATTAAGATGAAAAAACTTAAATTTGCGATGTTGTAATTGTCTTATATTTTACATCAGTGGTGAAAGAATAAAAAAAATGAGAAAAATTGGTAGAACTTGGGCTTTTAGACCCCTACGCTGGAAGCTTTTCCTTCAATCTGATTTTCTTTACGAATGGCTCAAACTGAAGCTCTTGGCTTGCAGGATTGAGATTAAAAATTAAAATTTGCTCTGCTATAGTTTTCTTTTATCTTATAACAGTGGTTTGAAAATAAAGAAAATGAGGAAAATGCGGATTTTAGACGTAGGACTAAGATCATAAATTAAAATTTGCTATGTTATATTTCTCTTTTATTTTATATTAGTTGTTAAAAAACAATAGAAAAAAGATTTATTGCTGAATTTCGGGGTTTCAGAATTTGATGCTAAAAGCTTTTCTTTTATTCCGATTTCTTGCGGAAATGGCTTTAATTTAGGATAAAATATGAGAAAAATTAGAAAAATGACAATTTCTTAATTTGAGCCTACGCCTACGAAACCTTTACTTAAGGTCACTTGCCGACCTCTCCCTGGACTAATTTTTGTGGTAAATTTTGATGTTGATAAAGTTTTAACATGCCTAAAAACACTGCTTGTTTAGGGCTAAAGTTACGGAATTTTTCGTAACGCTAGTCAGTGCCTAAATAGAATCGTTTTATAATCAGAGAAATTAGTTCAATGAATTGGTTCATTGAATAATTCTTTTATTTGATGGAAAAAAATGAATTGATAGTTTGAAGGAATAAAAGAAATTGGCAGGCCTATTATTGTTTTTGAATAATAAACATAAGCGTTCCAACATCACATTAATAATAATAATAACAAATTATTATATTACAGGCCCGACAAATGTTCTTCTTTTCATTTTTCTGAACTAAATTTTCATCTTTTCATCATACAAAGGAATTATTTAATGAACTGATTCATAAAACTAATTCTTTTGATTAAAAAACAATTGTATTCATAACTTTTCTACTACGAGGTGTGGCTATTAAATAACTGAACTGATTTTTTGCCGCTTTTTTGGAGCCTCGGCAACAACAAGCAGGGTCTGATATTGATCTGTGTTTTTTCCCCCTCCCCTCAAAATTTCAAGGTTGTACGACTTTCAGTACAATAGTAACCTTTGTTCGAAGTTGAACGTCCACCTGAGTCCCGCAGGAATCATGTTGAGTGTAAAAGTAGAACAGCGCGTCAACGTGAAGTTTCTTGTAAAACTTAGAATATCCGCTACAGAAATGTATAATTTGTTAAAAGAAGTTCATAATAATGAGTGTCTATACCATACTCAAGTTTCCGATTGGTTAAAAAAATTCAAGGAGGGGAGGGAACTAATTGAAGACGATCCGTATCCCGGCTGTCCTCGCACATCGAAAACCGACGGTAACATCGAAAAAGTGAGCAAAATTATCCGAACAAACTGATGGCTGAGCATTTGAGCCATTGCTCAAAAATTATTAGAGCATCAGTCCGATTATGCAATAGCCACACCTCGTATTCGTACTTGACTTTATTTTTTCGTGCCACAACTGTGATTACGTTTAACATGAATAAATAAAATAGTAATAGCCATGTACTTGGCGGAGTTCTTGCACGCGTAGTATTTTTCGTGGAATAAGTTATTACTCTGCGTTCATGTTGACAAGGTTTTCTAAAAAGTAATAAAAAAGCTTCTGAAAAGAATCGAGGTGGTTTGAAAATTTTCACTTGAGGGGAAAATAATAGTCAAGCAGTTTCGAAACTCAAACAAAAATCTCTGAGACTTCAGAAACTCTCACTTTCCATTCTGCGAATATTAAGGATTTTCTCGATGCCGGGATTTCGTGGTGTACTTTAGTTAGCAACTTTAATGAAAAGTAAACTAGAAGCAGTGACTTGGTCAGCTCAGGCACGAAACAGTCTTTTTTTACTGTTTTTACGCAAGCAGGGAAAACAAATGGCAGTATCGATCGTCGACTCAGCGAGCGTTCGCGCTCATTGCTTTTACGGTTTACCATTTCCCGTTCCTGTATGATCGAGAAGCATGAGCTAGGGACTAATTAAAGCTGAAACAGCGTAAGATTGGTGGTTGCGTGTTACTGACCACAACTCGAAATCGTTACCCAACACGAAAGATATTGAGAATTGTACGTTCCAGACGTTTGAGGGAAAATTGTTAGTGGAACGCCCATCCGCGAAAACGGAAATGGTTTCCCTGGAACCAACAGAGGTGTAATATCTTTATAAAGGTGGACTTATTTTGGTGACGAGAACCACGATCAAGTTTTAGAAGATGTTAAATTATCGATTAGTATCCACGAATTTTCTCAAAAGAGTTCGGACTTGTATTATCAAATCAAAAAACTCTTTATTTATTATTATTTTTTTATTATACCATTAAGCCAAATCCCTTTCGGGGTGAGCGTAGCTCGTTCGGCTCTGGTCTCGTTCTACTACTGGGGATAAAGGAAATCGTATGGAAAATTTGGGTACGGAATGTTTTGGAGGAGAAGGAAAAGGTTTTAGATCAATCTCACAACGT
>JAUMHM010000085.1:35237187-35259759 GCA_032362435.1 Melikaiella ostensackeni
AAGGAAAGTAACGGAAATATTACAATTAAGAAAAAGTTGACTTTAAATTTCAAAGTGAAATAACTCTCAAAACTTTCGAAAAATTCATAAATCCTTCGACCAAAAAATATTATTCATATAGAAGAACAACTTCACCAACTTTCATTCAATTTGAGGACATAAGCCGCAGTTCTGATTTTCCTGACATGGAAAGCGTCAGGAGAGGCTTTTCAAAATTGGGTAGTTTGTACATGGAAACGTTTACTGATAATAAGAAGCAAATTTTTCACCTGTTTTAGGAAAGAATAATTTGAACACTAATACAAGAATCGACTTTGGCAATGCCAAAATTTTGCTGTAATAAATCGTTGAATTTTAAGACTTTGTGGCTTAAAAGTATGACAAATTACATGAAGATAACATCTTGAGGCTCTCTAAGATGAATATAAAGTTAGTTGTTTTTCCAATTGTCATGTATGAAAAATATATTGAAAAGTTTAAAAGGTTACCATACATTATAAACTTTCATCATTTTGACGTTGAAAGTTGTCTTGAATTTTGCGCTGATTGTCTTTTTTTTCTATTTGCATTATAGTAACCTGGTAACGGGGCACTAGATAGCACGTTGTGGATCTACACATTTTTTATATGTATATTTTATTTTATAAATTGTACCTATTAAGAGATGTTTGTTTTCAGAATAAAATTAAAATCACGCTAAGAGATTGCATTAAACTACCTTTTGGTGTCATTAACTCATTTTTGTTGAAAAAGTAAGATAGCACCCTGTGTTTTTAGGGTCACGAATTGACCTTAGTAAAATGAACATCAAGTCACTAATTTAGATTTGGAGAGTACATACCTTTATAATCGTAAGTTTATCTCTTAATGTACAAAAATTTACGTTTCTCGTGAAAGCAAACTATACAAATCGAAATTTAGTATAGAACAGAGTAAACTTGCCACTTGTGATAGCATCAGCAAAGAGAAATCTTATCAATGTTGCTTTTGTAATTCTTGAGACTATTATTCACAAGTGGGAATCATTTGCTGAGTAGATGGATGATTTCTTTTACCTAAACATTTGATATGTTTTTTTTTTCGTAGTAAGAGGCATCAAATAAGTCTCAATTAAGCCTCTTGAGTATAGAATTGTTATTGAATTGTAATCAAAAACTTTTTCCCTTTGGTCAAGTTTGCCCCGGTAGACCATTGCATTTCTGGCAGCATGAACAACCACCACCTCCACCACCACCTCTTCAAACCTTACTTCCGCCTATCAGGAGAGTTGAAATTCCAGCGGCAGATCTTCCTGATATTTTCTACTGGGAAGGTGAAAATTTGCTTCCTATCGTAGGACAATTAAATGGAGCTCTAAGGGCAGATCTCCTGATTGGAAGGATCATCGATGGTTATATTGATGCAATATGTGATAGGGAGGGCTATATGGTTGCGCGAAATTTAAATTCCGGGTTAAACAGGGATTTGTCGGAAGGAGGAGCTGAAATATTATGTATATTCCATTATTTGCCAGGTGTGCAACCTTCTGAGCCTCGGCTCAGAAATCCCAGAATCCGAATCAGAGTATCATAAGATTTATTTCAAATCCACGAAAAATATAAAACTTGAATACAATTTCATTCGTAATACGAAGTCAGATCGAAACATTACAATCAAATAGAATAATACAAGAAAGTCAATGTATTATATTGTATGACGAAAAACCTTATTTATTTCGAATTCATCAAGATATTTTAGAATAGCCTGGAAGAAGTCAAAATAAATACCTAAGGGGTCAATATCAATTGGAGCTGCGGCATAGATGATGTTGGTTCAACAAAAATCTGTTTTGCTGGAATCATTGTTCAAACTGTGAGCATATTTTGATATACTTTGTGATATAGCATTGTTTGTTCAATAACACATGTAATAAATATATAACAGAAAATCGTTAGGCATAAGTCTCTTGTTATACTATGAACAAAGTTTTAAATGAAAGTACCTTTGTTGATCCAACGTTATCTCTGCCGAGGCTTCAATTGTTCATTCCCCAGACGTTAAATCAGAAGAATGCTTTACATCTCTAAGTTGCATTTACATATAATGTTTCTTAATGTAATTGTAATTTCAGGCTTCGAACTCATTTGAGAAACTCAAAATAGTGTCAATCATAGCATAAATTTTGAAAAATAGTAGCAAAATAGTGTCATGCAATTTTGAAACTCCTGGTTCTCCATGCCAATGGGTCCAAAAACTGGAGTTTATAAGGTTCATGTAATAATCCTTTGTATCCAGTGTTCTCCCGTGTCATAATGGATACGAGTCTGAAACCCAATACAAATATTCTTTATGGCTTGAGGAAGGTTTACCTATAAAAAAGTCAATTTTTCAATATTTATGCAAAATAAAAATTCTAAAAAGACGACTTGAATGAGAAGGTTTGTTCAAGAACCATATTTCACCGTTGTTTGTCTCATTGGAAACGAAAATATCCACCGCGCCAAAAGGGGCGCTGCGGTGCCATACAAGCGTGGCCGCGGAAGCCAGATGGATAATACAGAGTAGTAGCAATAATTTAATTAAAAAGTGTGTTCAAGTTAAGGAAATAGTATTTTTGGACTCAAATTGTTTGTGTAGCTACGCAACAGCCCATACCCGCGCATCCAGAAAAATGATCTAAGGTCAAAATATTCTTAATTCTGGTATGATTGTAATGTGCGGAGCTACTATGAAAACTCGCAAAAAAGTTGAAATATATTCATTTAAATTTCTCAACCACTCACTGTGTTTATCTACAACTTCAATTTTTCCAAATATGTTTTGCTTTTTTACTTCAACACTTCCAAGCTTTGGCACTCTATGAAAACTTAAACTGAATTTTTTATTCTCTTTGGAGTCACAGGCACTGACGCAACAACCTCCGAAACTTGTTGATTTTCGATATCGATGTGCAAATTATATTATTGGAGCAAATAATTATCAGCTCAATTATTAATGCTCAAAAGGGCTACTTATTGCAGCACTTATTTATTCAGTTGGACGATCATTACAGTTAAACGCTGACCGACGGTGTCGCATAGCATGTTTAAATACCCAACAGTCATAGTCATCAATTGTCACTTCAACTTTAATTTCTTTTAATACGGGATTCCACTGATTTTCAAAGGTTGAAATTCATCACAATAATTATTCTGTCATTCAATATCATATGAAAAGTCACTTTCACTTTTAGATGATGCGATAGTTAACTTTTTGACGGTTCTTCAATACAAGAGAAATCTGACTGTCATAATCTACGGCGGTGGGGGCATTAAAGCAATGATTCGCTTCTTGAAGACGAATGGTGTTTCTCTAAATGGCCACCCGGAGCGTGACAAACTTGGGGTAAAGAGTCTGAGCTAACCTAAAAACTGTGTGTGTTTTTTTTAAAATGAAATTATTCATGACAATGTGTAAGGATAGGAGAATTTTTGTGTTGATTGGTGATTATGGGTATCAGTACAGTACCCAAATGTTGTTGCGTGTCGGAATGTGATAAAGAACATGCTGCTATGGAGTAGATAAGCTTTCAGTGTTTGTTGAAAAGATATAATTTTGACCAAGGAATGAGAAGTTCTGCAAAGAATGCAAGAAAACGTTCTAGGAATAAGGTGACACGAATATTTTAAGTATGTATCAAGAGATCAAATATATACATATATTAAATCTTTTTTAAACGATTTTAACAGAAATGAGAGAGGTTAAGTGTCAAACATGTAAACAAACTATATACCCTCCTATTGTCGCGCTCTAATCTCATTGGTTGAGGTGGCCACTTAGAGAAACAACATTTACTTCAAAACGCGAGTCACCCCCACCACTGGAGATTCCGGACCTGATTTTCAGATTTTTCACGTTAAGACGACAAACCATCATGGCGCCAAATACTGGTGCATAAATAACCGCACCAAATACATGGGACTCAAACAGACTGAATTTTATTTTTAAAAATATTTTCGGAGAAAATAATTTCTCACCGTAAAGTGTATTTTGAAATCAGTTTTTGTTTTTAAAGGACCATCTTATGAAATAAAAAAATCGATTTTATTATTTCATAAAGTTGATTTATTTATTCATCAAAACTATGCAAATAAAAAATACATAGATAAAAATATGTTTAAGAAACCCTTATATTGATTGAAAAAATTAAAAATTTGAAAAAACTTCCCATTTTATGCACCAATTGAGATGATTAGATGAACAAAATATATAAAAAAATTCCCACAATCAAAAAACTTTGAAAATTAAAAAATAACAAAATGAAGTACAAAAAAATGTAAAAAAGACTCTGTGAATAATAAAGCAGAAAACTCCCAAATATTGACGATACCATTACAGAAGCGAATTCGATGGAAAAGAATTAAAAATACTTAACTAGGCAAAAATAAATAAATGAACAAATTACAAAGCAAAATTGTTCAAAGGGACAGAAGGAGAAAACGTCCCCGATATAGATAATTTTTTTTAATTGGGAAAAATTTGCTTGGTAATTTATTTATTCATGTAATCTCGCATAGTTATTTTTATATTTTTTAAATATTTATTTTCATTTCATAATCCGAATGAATGCATAAAACCAGGAGTTTTTCAAAATTTGAATTTTTTTTAGTGATTTTAAATGTTTTTCATTTTTGATTAAAATTGTTTTCCTTTTAACTATCTCAGTTTTCAAAGAAAACGATTTTTGTCAATATACGTTTTTTATTTGCAACAAATTTTTTAAATATATTTTTTTTCAAGATCCTTTCAAATTTTTTGCCATCCTACGAAATGCTTTGAAAACCCTGAAAAATTTTGAAGTCCCGTTAAATTTCTCGGAACCTTTTAGCATACTCTGAACTCTTGAAAACCTTTAAAATCCCTTCAAATTTATGAAAGCCCTTAATTTCTGTTAGGCCCTAGTCATCCCACAAAAATCGAGTAATATCCTGTAAAACATCTTGAAATCTGTAATATCTTTCCAAATTCTTTCGAAAATGATGAAATCTTTGAAATCCTCTGACATTCAATAAAATCTAACAAAGCTCCTTTAGAATCCCTTGAAGTATTTTATATATTCTGAAATCCTTTGAAATCTGTTGGAATTTACTGATATCTATCAAAAACCCTTAAATTCTGTTGAAATCCTCTCAAATCACCGAAAAACTCTTCAATTTTTTTACTCCCCTTGAATCTATGAGAATTCCTTATAATCTTATGAAATTTAACTACAGAATTCTTGAAATCGTGCGAAATCATTTGAATTTCCTTTAAAAATCTTTAAATCTTCAAAATCCTCTGAGATCCCATAAAATCCCATGAACTTGGTAGAAGTCTCTAGATATTTCTTAGAATCTTGTGAAATACCCTAAACTATTTCAAATCTTTTGAAATCTATCAAAATTCTTTGAGTCTTTAATGTCCTTGGAGATCCTATAACATCGCTCAGGTCTGGTAAAATCCCTACAAATTCTTTGAAGTCTTCTGAAATCCCGTTGATTATCTTGAAATTTGTAATATTTCTCGATATTTTCACAAAAATTTTAAAAACTTGGGAATCCTGTGAAATCAGATGAATCTTCTCGAATTCTTTTAACATCCCTTGAAACATTTTAAATTCTCTGAAATCGCTTGGAATCTTTTAAGATACTCTCAAAGCTTTAAAACTTCACGAAAGCCTTCCGAAATCTTGGGAATCTCTTGGAATGTTTTGCAAATTTTAAAAATCCCTTGAAATATTCCGAAAATTATCTAAATTTTCGAAATGTTAAAAAGTTTTGAAACTCCAATTTTCAGGATGGCCGATATTATTTGAGCCAATCAGTGAAGAAGTTTTGAAATATGTTTCAAAGCAAACGGAAGAAATAGTTTCATCAGCGAGGAAGTTGAATAAATAGTAGTATGAGTGTAATTTTCTTTAAAATAGTAGCAAAATAGTTGCATTGTTGAAAAAAATGTCAAAAACTGCCAATAGTGTCGTGAGTCCGAGGCCTGTAATGCATCTAATGGGCAATGAGGTACCTACTTTTAACATATTAATCCGACTTTAAATAAAAACTTAAATTTTGCAATGAGAAGAACATATCATTGAAGAAAATGAAAATATGAGAGACATGTGCTTTTATTTTTTTATTTCTTTTACTACTTTTAGTATTCCCACGAAGTCCTAAAAGGTACAAAAAATATTCAAAATGTATTTATACTCCTAAAATTATGCGAATTTGGTTAATAATTTGTTATTGGTGTAAATCAAAAAGAAATTCAAAAAAATTGATAGTTTGACATGGATTCAATCAACTTTCTATCACCTTTTTTCATCAAATTTTTTTTCAATACTCTTGCTAGGGTACCGTAACCCGGGACTAAGCGAACCGTGTGGGGTAAACCTGGGTACCCGATTTTCATTCAAAGAAAGCAGTAACAAGTGATGAAATGAAAAGATTTCGTGTCCTTAACTTCACCCCAAAGGGTCTCCACCCGTTTTTCAACCAGAAAATGCAATATAATTTGCGAAATTCAAGATTTCGTGTGTCCCGCTTAGCCCCGTTTCACGGTAACTCTCATTTTCAACTTATTTAAAATTGAGATTTTCCATGCGTGTGCTTCGAAGGTAAAATAAATAGCCTGCTTAAATCTCAGCTGACAGAAACGCTTGTCATTTCTTGTGACTTTGCACATAAAAAATTTGAAATCGCCTCAATCTTTTCTTGCAATCCACGAAAATTATGAGTGCTATGAAGCGACTCACAATGCACGCTTGGGGTAGAAAGCACGGTTAATTAGCCAAACAGAAAGCGTAAAAAAAAGAGTAGCTGATGTCAGGCACACGTACGTGCATGCATAACCCAATTTGCCATCCGAAAGAGGAAAAAGGTAAAGTAGCAGTAGAGAGAAAAAGAGAGAAAGAGAAAAAAGGAAAAAGAAATAGAAAGCGGGAAAGAGGAGGTAAAACGGGAAAGAAATGAAAAATAAAAGCGCTCCAAGCAACACACTGCAGTGCTCAGCTTGCAATGCTCTTAACTTTGCCCATAAATTTATTTGCTCTCTGTGATACCGCTAAAGTTTCGTCAAGGAGTCCAGGATTCCCTTCACCCTTTTTCCTACTAGTTTCCCCTCTATCTGGCCTGCCGTATTTCATTCATCTCCTCTCGTTCGGCTTATCTGCTTCCTGTCTTTCATTTCAGAATTTCCTTTCAATCCTTTCCGAAACCTTCAAATTGAATGGGGATTTCATGAGGATACAATTTTTAATTTATTATGTCGTTGATAGATAGGTGCACTACAATTTATACTCTACATTCAAAGATAATGTGACTTGAATAATTATGAAAATTTGGTCAGGGGAATGGAAAACTGCAGAAAACCATAACTCCGGAGTGCAGCCTGTTATCAACATACGAGTTTGGATGTAGACATTCAATAGCAATGAGTGTCCATATCCATACCTTCCGTTTTATATAATTTACTTCATCTAATAATTAAGACTTTTAGTGCACTCAGACTTCTGAATATTTTCGATGCGAATTTATTGGTATCATATAAATTGTTCTCATGTTTATTGAGTCATTTGTAATTTATTCTTGAATAAAAATAGAAATGATAATAACTAGGTGTGAGTTCCATCTCAGATGTCTTCGCTTAGCTTACTCATAGAGGAAGAATTAATGATTTTTTCTTTCAATATTTAAAATTATTGATGATAACGTTTTAGAATGTTAGGGGGTGCACACCATTAGGATAGAAAAATACAAACAGGTCAATCAATTCCTCTTAAATCTAGGAGTCTTTTTTATTCTTGCATTAACTCTGCATTATGTTAATGAAAAAATTTTTACTGTGAAAAACTAATTTTTTGATTATTATGAATCACGTTAACCACCTTACACTTCAATATAATTTATTATTATTATTATAGTGGAATCAATTCGTCTCGAATCAAAGAGTCCTTTCTTACATCAACTTTGAATTATGTGAATGAATACAGCTTCACTATGAAAGAACATTTTAAAAATATTACAAAAGTACATAAAAAATGTGAAATTTTATATTTTGAAAATTCCTTGGGTCAGTTTTGAGATATTAGTGGTGAAAACATGCCCTCCAAATTTAATCAATTTATCTACATCCGTCTTTAAGTTATCATCTTAACAAAAAAGAGTGACTCCATACATCCGGACAATTTCTTAAAACGTTGTATTAGACATTTATCAACTGAGAAACGTTTAATTAAATAATTTGAAAAATAATAAATTAATTACATTTAATTTATTAAAAATAATGATAATAACACTTCACGTGGTACCAATAAATTCCTGTCGAAAATAATTACAAGTCTAGGTACACTGAAAGTCTTAATTATTAGAATAATTAGTAAATAATATAAAAAAATCTAGATACAAATTTTGTTACATAAATTTATACAACAACATTGAATTTATTTATTTATATACAATTATACATATTTTGTTCAGTCAACATAATAATAATAATGATAATAATAACAATTGATATGGCACCAATGAATTCCTATCGGAAATATCTACAAGTGCAGGTACACTAAAAGTCTTAATTATTAGAAGAAATAGTAAATTAGGTAAATAAATCTCGATACAAATTTTTTTTTTATAAACTTATACAACACCATTAAATTTATCACGAAAAATTAGGCTAATATTGTCTCAAACATTTTTTCGAAAACACGACAGCATTGAAGATACTTAGAGTTTAACTTAGTGATGCAATGTCGAAATGAAAATATCGATATGTTCGATATCGATATATCTAGCAATAAAATATCGATATGAACGATATATGGACTTAAAAATATCGATATTTTACTAATTTTTAAAAACATTTTGCTAATAATTATTGACGAATGTTCTTCAATAAAGTAAGTAACAGTAATTTTTTTAGGCATTTATTTATATAAATAATTATCCATATTGTCAATTTCCCAGGAATCTTGAGAAAATTTTTTGTGATCCTAAAGCCGTTCGAAATCTTCAAAAAGCTTTAACATTATATTTCGAAATCTTCAAAAATCTATATTTTAATTCAAATCTTTTGAAATCTTTTCAAGTTTTAAATTAAGTTTGAATCTTTTCAAAACGTCTAAATATCTCCTCAAGTTACTTCAGGTTTCTTCTGAATGAATAATTGTTTAACTGTTGTTTATGCATAAAAATGTAACAAATTCACTCACAAATGAATTTTTTTTTTAAACAGAATAGTGAAGTAACATTTTAACATTCAAAGTTTAAGTTTAGCTCCATGAAATTTTAATGATTCAAGACTTTCTGTTTTAAACAATTCAATTTCAAATTGTTTAGTTTCAAATATCTCATTTATAATAACTACTTTAAAATAAACAGTCAAACATTGCTGACTATTGAAAAAATTCCTTCTCCTAATTAAAAATGTTTAAATTGAGTAGGTTAAAAATAGTATATTTTAGAATAAAACAACATTCGAATATGATTTAAAATTTAATAAAAGCATTTAGTTATAAAGCTAATAATTTTGAAGGTCAATATCGGTAAATCATTTAATATGGAACAACAGATTCAGAATTGTCCTGTAAAATCAATGAATTATTGTTTAATTTCGAATAGTCGAAATACAGTTTAATATTAAAAATCATTACTCAATTTATATTTACAGTTAATTAACTTGAAACTTTTTTTGTCAAAAATTTCAATTTCAAACGCTATTCATTTTTTCTTGTTCAAGTCTTTTAAACTTAATTTTTAAATTATTTCATTTGAAAATGTACCCTTAAAAATGAAGATCTAAAACGAAAAATTTTATGTTAGAAGATTTTACAATTGCA
Organism: Melikaiella ostensackeni; assembly: GCA_032362435.1. Classification (NCBI taxonomy): domain Eukaryota; kingdom Metazoa; phylum Arthropoda; class Insecta; order Hymenoptera; family Cynipidae; genus Melikaiella; species Melikaiella ostensackeni. Next base: position 35,247,014 of record JAUMHM010000085.1, read on the forward strand.
CATTGTAAACTGGATGATTTCTTAATTGAAAAGGTTAACAATTCAAGTTAACATTTTCAAAAAGTTGAAATCTAAGTTATTTTTAATTGCAACCGACCAGCCCATAATTAAATGTGAATACAATTTTGAGGTTATCGAGCTTAAATTCTCAAAAACAAGCTTGTCAACAAATATTTTTGAATAACGAATTTTGATTCAATTAATGTGTATTGTATATTACTGTACATAAAAAAGTGAAAAGGGCTTTAAAAATATTTTCAATTTCTTTTAAACAATCCAACCAGATCCAAAATTCCAACTGTATAATACTAATGTCTAGTTTGAGGTTATGAACACTCAGTACGTAGTGAAAAATATAACGTGGTGCATTTTACTTTTCGTCTATACATTAATATTAACACATCTTATAATTAATAAATTTTTTGATCAATGAACAAATTTCAGAAACTTACTTATAAAATTAGCTTAGTGAAAAAACGTTAAATATACGAACCTGACATCACAAAACATCACACTGAAGACAATGGAAACAGTCGGTATCGATAATCGGACATCAGTATCGATATAGATGATTGATATATGGATAGTCTGATATCGATATTAAAATATCGAATATCGTAGTCAAAATATCGATATTTCCAATATTCCAATTTCGATATTGCATGACTAGTTTAACTTTTGATCTCGATAAGGAAGTGAAGGACTTCATCCAATTAGATTAAATATTATTAAGGATCTTTTTTCTTTAAATACGAACAAGAATTTTTCAAGTACTCATATCACTTTTGAAATTTTGAGATTTTTGGACCACAATAATGAGGCACTTACAAAATTTTTTTTTTTTCGTCTTTTGGATGTTTAAAATTTTGAAATTTAAACAAAAATTCAACCACACTCAACATTTTTGGTTCTACGAAAATCAACACTTTCAAATTTGAGAGATTGCCAATTTTCATGTTTTTAAAATTCAAACTTCAATTTTCTTTATTTTCAAAATGTACGTCCTACTAAAATTTAGGCGATCATAAATTTAGAGTTAAACAATATTTCAGGCTTTTAAATTTAGGAATGTATTTCATGAACGTCTTTAAATTTCGGCAGATCTGAAATTATAACACTGTAAAAATAAGGGCTTCTCTTATGTTTGGAATTTTAAAAAGTTACAAACGTTGGCCAAATGTTTATCGATTTTAAATAAGAATGTTCTCAAATTTTTTTCAGTCAAAATGACACATTCTACACTCAACCTCGAGTTTGCAAATTCTTGCCTTCATAAATTTTGATGATTTTAAAGTTCACGTGCCCATTCATATTTCGTTAGGCATTCTCAGTCAGAAGTTTTAATTATTCCTCCTAAAATTTCTGCTTCAAATATACCTGAAGAAGCAGCACAAAATTCGCAAAAATCGTAAAATAAGTCATCATATTTGAAAATGAAAAAATACGGCTACTCTCTCTAAATTTAATTTAAAAATTTCGAAATTAACTTTTATGAAATCCGACTTCTCTGCTTCTCCAACTGCGTTATAGAAACACAGTCACCTCTGCCACTTCGATATCGCATATCGCTTCGCGCGATATGAAAACGCGAGTGGCGCTCCAAGTCGTTATATTAAAATCCGTCGTGCTACTTTCATAAATAATGCGCGATATTTCATGAATAATATATTGTAGCAACGGTAGATGGGTGGAATCGCCGGATCAGGACATTTGAGAAATAACGAAATTGCATTACCGCACTGCGATTTCTTCTGGCTGAGCATCAACTCACCCCCTCCCCCCCCGAACCCACCCAAATCTTGGCTTTTCGAGGTAAAAGTACATAAGGCCAACAGTTGGATTTATCTCGCAAACTAGAGCGCATAAAAAAATTACTGACATGAATCTTCCGCGGTTTATCGAGAACCGGATTTTTATTTGTCAAATACTTATGAGAGCATAACTATCCATCATCTTTGACGTTGAGTTGTTTAAGAAGATCATTTTGTACTTCGGAATAAATAATTTTAATTATTTTTTTCTCAAAAATTTGTTGAAATTATTTTTATTTCTTGTTCTTCATTTCTGATATGTCGCCTAGGGATTTGTTCTTTGTCTTTCCCCCTCCTTCTGTTACTCTCTTTTCCACTTCTCCGAACAACTCCATAAAATATTTTTCCTATTCTGAAATTTAAATGTCCTGATTAACTTTTTTCCTCTTTTTTCTCTCTCTATTCACAACTTTCCATACTTCTTCCTCCATTCTAGCTTTTTCTGCCTCCTCCTCAAAACTTTAATGCTCTTCCTTCTTTTTTCACCACATAACTTATTACCAGAGAGCGGACGATCCCAGTCTGAAGTTGTGCACTGAGCCTAGGCTCGGCTCCCTCGTTGCGGAGAACCGTCGCATGGGGGGAAGCGGTGGGAGAGCACGCGCGAGCATTTAAATGTCAGTGACTGTGATTAGCGGACAGCGCTGAGTAGAAGGAAAAGAAAATAAAGCGACAGTTGATATGTTGTTATTATCAATGCAAATAAAATAAAACGGTATCGAAAAGACATTTTGAATTAAATATGAGATAACAATGTTTTATCAACCATTTTCGGAATTCAGTGCAATCGTGCGTGATCGTGCGTGCCTGACACGAGGCATCGTAAGTGCCCGGCGTGCGCGCTCTCTCCTACCATTTTTCTAATGCAGCGGTCCTTCGCAACGAGGGAGCCGAGCTTAGGCTCAGTGCGCAACTTCAGACTGGGCTCGTCCGCTCTCTGCTCATTACACTTTTTCTTCTTTCTTTTGTACTCTTCTGTAATGCTGTGTCCATTTCTCCATTTTAATGATTCCTTCCTTGTTTTCTTTTTGTCTCTCCTTACATTCCTCATTCTAGCTATCTCTTTTTCCCTTTTCGTTGATTTTTTTCTCAAATGTATCCTCCAATATTCCTTTTACAAATCCTATCATTTTTTCCATCCTCTTCTTTATATTCTCCTCTTTTATTTTCAACATATTAATCTTTTTCCTAATTAATTTCAATCTTTTGTGTCCGTGCTTGAGTTAGAAATTATTCTTTGTTTATAAAATATTCCAAATGAAGCTTTGAATTATTTTAAATTATAAACTCTCAGCAATGACCCAGTTCTGTTTATTGCATCATATTGTTTTCAGCTCATGAATTATTTTTTTCCTCTGCTTCTGACAATACTCCAATAAATTTTTGATATAACTTTGTTTACAAAAAAATACTTCCCTCGTTTTCTCCCTGAGTTACCTTATTTTTACAGTTTCGCCATTTCGTCATTCGTTTAGCATTTTCATGACTCAGTCTTTTGCATAGAAAATGCAGTGAAGTGCCTTAGTGTTTTCCTGTGAATGTGCGACAGATTTACGACGTTTAGATGCTTTTTCGTCTTGTCTATAGGAAAAAAGCATCGACATGGAGGCATCAAAAACACAACTTAAACTTACAGCGCTATGTAATGCCCTCGCGTCGTAAAAAGGAATAACGAATTCTGCAACTGCAATAGAACACTTATTCGACTTTTATTGTTCCTCCGTCGACCAACCCTCTATAAACATGGACTGAAACACTTTTGCTGCTCTAGCGAGTAGCCCTTGTCTGAAATTCTTTTTATAGTCAACAATCCCCTTGAAAATTCATTCCTATAATCATTTTTTACATTTTTCAACTTTTTTTCCACTCTGATAAGAAAAATCCTCATTTGTTTATATCTCTCTTATTTATGGATTTGAGAGTCCTTGCAGAACCATTACATGTTTAAAAATTGACTATCATTATATCCAGAGAGCGGGCGAGTCCAGTATGAAGTTGCGCACCGAGCCTAGGCTCGGCTCTCTCGTTGCGGAGAGCCGCCGCATTAGGGGAAGTGGTGGGAAAGCGCGCGCACGCCGGGTACATACGACGCCTCGTGTCGGGCACGTAAGATCGGGCACGATTCCAGTGAATTTCGACAATAGTTGATAGAACATTCTTATCTGACATTTGATTTGAAATGTCTTCTCGGCACCGTTTTGTTTTATTTGCGTTGATAATGACAGCGTATCATTTGTCGCTCTATCTTCTTTTCCTTCTACTCAGTGCTGTCCGCTAATCACAGTCACTGCACGTGCGCGCTCTCTCACCACTTCCCCCTCTGCGGCGGCTCTCCGCAACGAGGGAGCCGAGCCTAGGCTCGGTGCGCAACTTAAGACTGGGCTCGTCCGCCTTCTGCTTATATCCTACCTCACCAACTATTTCTTATATATCGTCTTAATCATTATTCCTCATCCTAGACAATTGCTATCTTGCACGCTAAACAAAAGTGGGCTCAACGGGCATCCTTGTAATAAGAAAACCAAATGTTCAATTATTAATTTATCACATAAATTCCAGGAATTGTGAAAAACTATTAAGTAAAGCAGCCTGCTTTCAAAAATTGTTCTCCCTGAAAGAAAAAAAAAATCCAATCGTTAATAGAACCTTTTTCGATTGACACTTTAAGAAAAATCATTGTAAGCCAGCACAAAGTTATTTTTCTAACGAAAAGAGAATCGATCAAATTTCAAAGTTAACCTTTCGAAATGTCGAAGTATTTTTTTTCTTTTTAGTTTCCAGACTTTTAGAGATCTGTTCTTTACGAGTTGAACATAACTGCAAATAGGTAGTTACGAATTTATCTTTCTCGTTTTTGTTCAGCGCTAAGCTTAAGTATGTGCAGTCACAATATATAATTTGAAAATGTCAGATTTGCTACAAAATAATAAACGTGAAAAATAATTTATTCTACGATCTTCCTGATAATATTAAATGCTTAAAACCGCTTTAGGTGTTGTAGTAATTTCTCGTATATTCTGGTCCACGAGGTCATTGAAAATTCTTTACAAGACTTTTCACTTAACCTGAAACCCTTAAGTGTAAGAGTCACTCTTCTCCGATGATGCTTTGTTTATATTTTAGAAGCCAGCTTCACCTCTCAAAATCCATTGGTGGTTCTACATTTACTACAGAACAGAAAGTTGTAGATAAGTAATGAGGAAGGAAATTCTGCACTGTCAACTGCAGTAGTTTAAAAAAAGTGACACATACTTCGATGAAATGATTTTTTTCCTCAAATTTCATACGAATAGTATGTTAACAGAAGAAATGGAACAAATTTCAACACGATTTTAAAAAAAGAATTTGGAGTAACTAAACGTGTATGAAATTTATCGTTACGAAAAAGTATTTATACTCAAAAGTTAATACGACATTGAAATATGTATGCTTCATAGTTGTAAAGCTGAAATTCATGTAACTTTATACAGTTATAATTTTAAAAGTTAAAATTGAATTTTCAACAGAAAAGTTATTTTTCACCAAGAAAGATGAATTTCTAAACGGAAAAGGTGACTTAACTTTCATAAAAGATAAATTCTCATCGAAAAATATAATTTTTAACCAAGAAAGATGAATTTTCGACTAAATAGCTGTATTTCAAGAAAAGAATTGCAACCACACAGTTACTCTTGAAACAAAATAGTTGAACTTCCAAGCAAAAGAGACGAATTTTTGAGAAGACTGTTGACTTTTCAATCTGAAATGTTGAATTCTCAACATTCCATGAATTTTTAACCAAAAATGATAAGCTTTTCTAGAAAACAGTTGACTTTTGAACCCGAATAAATGAATTTTCAACAACCAAGATAATTTCCAACCAAGAAAGGTGAACTATAACCAGATCATTAAATTTACAGAAAGAAAATTTTTAACCAAACAGTTGCATTTTCAACTATATAGTTGAATTTTCAAGCCAAGAAGACGATTTTTTCAGAAGACCATTGAATTTCCAACAAAAAATATTTTCAACCAAGAAAAATGAACTTTTAGCTAGAAAAGATAATTTTTCTGCCATTCAAAATGAATTTTCGATAAAAAAAATTTCAACCAAATTGTTCGATTTTCAAGCTGAATAGTTGATTCTCAACCAAGAGAAATGAATTTTCAATCAAAACAGATTAATTTTTTAACAAATAGTTGAATTTTCAAACAAAAATGATAAAACTTCCACCAAAAAGAGTTGCATTTTTAACCTGAAAAGTGGAATTATAAAAAAATACATTTTTAAGTAAGAAAAATAAATTTTTCACCAAAAAGGATTACATCTCTAACAGCAAAGATGAAAAAAAATCAACCAAACAGTTCATTTCAGATCCAAATAGTTTAAGTTTTAAGTAAAAGAGACGAATTTTCAACGAAATAGTCGAATTTTCAAGTCAAGAAAATGAATTGTTCAAAGGACAGTTAGATTTTCATCCTAAAAAGTTGAATTTTCAACAACAACAAATTTTTAACCAAAGAAGATGAGTTTTCTGCCAAAAATATGAATTTTCAGAATTTTAAATCTAAAAGTTTGAATTTTCAAGAAAAAAGTTATTTACCACCAAGGAAGATGAATTTTGAAACAAAAAAGATGACTTTCTTATCATGAAATATGAATTTTCAACATAAAATACAATTTTCAACCGTGTAAGATGAATTTTCAACCAAACAGTCGCATTTCCAAAAAAGAAAAATTGCAACCAAACAGTTAATTTTGCAGCCAAATAATTGAACTTTTAAGTGAAAGAAACGAATTTTTCAGAAGACTATTAAATTTTCAATCTGCAATGTTGAATTCTCAACATTCCATGAATTTTTAATCAAAAATGATAAACTTTTTTTTTAGAAAACAGTTGATTTTCAAACCCGAAAAGATGATTTTCCAACAAACAAAATGACGTCCAACCAAGAAAGTTGAACTTTAATCAAGTCATTAAATTTACAAAAAAAAATCTCCAACTAAACAGTTGCATTTACAAGCAAATAGTTGAATTTTTAAACATAAATGATAAAACTTCAACCAAAAAGAGCTGAAATTTTGACCTGAAAAGTGGAATTATAAAAAAACATTTTTAATCAATCAAAAATGAATTTTTTACCAAAAAAGATGACTTTCTTACCCGTGAAGATGAATTTAAAAGAAATCAACCGAATAGTTTAGTTTACAACCAAATAGTTATACTTTTGAGTAAAAGGTACGAATTTTCAACCAAATAGTCTAATTTTAAACCAAATGGTCGAATTTTCAAACAAAAGAAACGAATTTGCAACCAAAATAGCAACCAAACAGTTGATCTTACAACCAAATAGTTGAACTTTCAAGCAAAACAGACGAAGTTTTTAGAAGACGGTTGAATTTTCAATCTGAAGTGGTGGGCTCCTAACATTCCATGAATTTTTAACCAAAAACAGTAAACTTTTTTTTCAGAAAACAGTCAATTTTCAAACCCGAAAAGATGAATTTCCATCAAACAAAATGATTTCTAACCAAGAAAGGTGAACTTTAACCAAATCATTAAATTTAGCAAAAAAAATCTTTAACCAATCAGTTGCATTTACAAGCAAATAGTTGAATTTTCAAACATAAATGATAAAACTTCAACCAAAAAGAGTTAAATTTTTTACCTGACAAGTGGAATTATGAAAAAACATCTTTAACTAAGAAAAATGAATTTTTTACCAAAAAAGATGACTTTCTTACCCGTAAAGATGAATTTAAAAGAAATCAACCAAACAGTTCAGTTTACAACCAAATAGTTCTACTTTTGAGTAAAAGATACAAATTTTCAACCAAATAGTGGAATTTTTAACCAAATGGTCGAATTTTCAAACAAAAGAAACGAATTTGCAACCAAAATGGCAACCAAACAGTTGATCTTGCAACCAAATAGTTGAACTTTCAAGCAAAAGAGACGAAGTTTTTAGAAGACTGTTGAATTTTCAATCTGAAGTGGTGGGCTCCTAACATTCCATGAATTTTTAACCAAAAACAGTAAACTTTTTTTTTCAGAAAACAGTCAACTTTCAAACCCGAAAAGATGAATTTCCATCAAACAAAATGATTTCTAAACAAGAAAGGTGAACTTTAACCAAATCATTATATTTACCAAAAAAAATCTTTAACCACACAGTTACATTTACAAGCAAATAGTTCAATTTTCAAACATAAATGATAAAATTTCAACCAAAGAGAGTTGAACTTTTGACCTGAAGAGTGGAATTATAAAAAAAAAAACATTTTCAACTAAGAAAAATGAATTTTTTACCGAAAAGGATGACTTTTCTATCCGTAAAGATGAATTTGGAAGAAATCAGCCAAACAGTTTAATTTACAACCAAGTAGTTGAACTTTCGAGTCAAAGAGACAAACTTTCAACCAAATAGTTGAATTTTCAACAAAATAGTTGAATTTTCAAGCCAAGAAGACGAATTTTTCAGAAAATAGTCGAATTCTCAATAAAAAATAGTTCCAACCAAAAAGATGAACTTTCAACCAAAAAAGATAACAAGACCATTTTTCTACCATAAAGGATGAATTTTCAATAAAGAAAAAATTTCAACCACATAGTTGGATTTTTGAGCCAAGTGGATGAATTTTTCAGATGACAATTGCATTTTCTAGCAGAAAAGAGGAATTCTCAACCAAACAAGATGAATTTTTAACAAAAAAAGATTAATTTTTTACCTAATAGTTGAATTTTCAACCTACGAAGATGAATTTCAACCAAATCGTTAAATTTTCAGAAAGAAAATTTTAATCAAACAGTTTCATTTACAACCAAATAGTTGAATTTTCAATCAAAAATGATGAAACTTCAACCAAAAAGAGTTGCATTTTCATCCAAATAGTTGAATTTTCAACAACAACAAAATACCTTCAACCAAGAAAGATGATTTTTTAAATAAAAAAGATTATTCTTTTATCATTAAAGATGAATTTTCAATCCAAAAAGACGAATTTTCAACAAAAGAGATGAGTTTTCAAGCTAGAAAGTACAATGTTTCGAAAATCCGTTTATTTTCAAGCCCAAGAAGCTGAATTTTCAGTAAAAATTCTCCAAGCGAAATATTCAAAAATCATGTTCTCAAATTATTTATTCAAATTTATTGACAATTCACGATGTGTAATTATCATAGAAGTGAGTACTAAGTTTTAAAACCCGCTCTTTCGATTGAAAAATCGTTACCAATGCAAATGTATTATCCAGAACCACATATATCTTAAATTTGTAATTTTTATAGCCCTATGAGTTTCATAGGAAGGAGGATTCAAACCGTGTGAAAACAGTTAAATAAATAATGAAAGATATCCTTGTAAGCGCGTCACGTTCACCCTTGAGGCGCTCTCAAGATATTCATTTGACCACGTAACATTCCCCTGAGAAGGTACGAGACCACCACGAAAAAAGTTCTTTTGCTATCTGATTCTAGTTTGTATTTTATCAGTTTGATAAAAAGGCAACAAACCACAGACATTTTTGAATAAAAAATATTTCTTGCTATCAGAAAGAAGATACGGAATTCTTTAGATCGTTATGCCCTCAAAACTTGACTTGTTTAGAAAACAACACACCTTGTCTGGATATCATTACTTTATTTTGTTGATATTTATGAAACTGTTAATTTAGATTCTTTCTCACAAATATATATGTTTACCTTCAGCTGAAACTAAATGCTGGGACTGATCTTACTTTATTAAATCTCCTTAATACACTAAACTTATTGGGACAAATTTACAAATTTCTCGAGCTTGCGATAACAGAAGACAGATGCTAAGAATTTATCGAAGCAGAGTCGACACGTATAATTTTATTTACTCACAAAGACACCTGGTTCTTTCTCGCAGACTTCGATTAAAGAAAATGGATAATATATTTCAAATGGCCTAGTTGCAAGGGACATTGCAAAGGCCCCAGGTGCTTCGATGAAGTGGCTGATAAAACTCTCATATCTCGGGTGCTTTAGACGCAGTATAAGTCCACTCGCGAAGCTGTATGTAATATTTAAGGCCGGAGAATTCAAAAAATTAAAGCTCAGTCTAGAGTTACAACCGAGTTATTAGAGCGCACTCGCTGACTCTCAGCAAGCTGATATTGCCAGAGGCTATGTAGGTTCGTTATGTTACGTTGCAAGAGTATAATGGATCTTTAAACGTCCACATTGTGCACAAATAACGATATACTCTGCGTGACAGTAAAGCGAGCTTGACTCATTAACCTTTCGAGAGACACTGACGTTCATTCTGCTCCATCGATTTTGCTACTAACTGAATCTACACAATGCACAATGGTATAACGAGAAAAGAGAGGAGTCTCTTTCATTCCTATTAGCCCAGCGACACATTTTTTTTGCTCTGGTAAATTAATTTCTGCGCATTTCTTTGTGAGGTTTTGTTAGGTGTAATTATGATCTATTATGCTACATTCCATCATTGTTTATTCAATTCGTATTATTCTTCTTCTCCCGAGAGTCATCTCCTAGCCTTTTCCTTTGTTCACTCCTAAGCCACAACCGAGAACAATATTCCTCAATATTATCCGAGCACCTCCATTTTCCTTTTCAATTTCTCATCTTATCTTTAGGAAACATTTTCTCATGTGTATTTTATCAATAATCTGCCACACACCTGTTACCACCATGTCAATCATGCTGCAATTAACCTACTAACAACCCTATCATCATTATCATTCGCTGTTAGATTTCCATATGAACCAAACCGGTTAACATGATCTTCATATTGTATAATAACCCTATTCATGTTTCCGAGTAAGATTATTGGCCAGGATCACATGAACTACATCCCTATATCTGTATATGAGGTGCACCAAAATTATTCCTTTTAAACACCTTTTTCATCGCCTTGAGCTCAACATGTTTCAGCCAACAGTTTCCTGATTTACGCTTTCACTCTCATCAACAATAATCTATATGATAATTAACAACAACAAAAACATAAAAAATCAATCCAGATGAAAATTCATCCTTCCTGTCATATTTCGCTCTTTCATTTAGAATCAATCCGATTCTTCGCCTACCATATGTATTCCATTAACAACCGATCACAGCGTAAGTACACCATATCCTGTCTTTACTACCGTCTTTCCTTTCTTCTTTGCTTCCGGTATACATAAAAAACCTAGCTTTCTCTTACGCATGAAGTTCAACAAAATTTACGTCCCTGAGAAAATATACACATAAACGCTTAGCCAAACATAAATCCATTCATCCTGGAACTTTTTCATAGGCATGTTGCTTGAAAAAGCATTGATAGAAGTAGATTGTGTAGGTGATTGAGGGAGGGACGCAGAAAGAACAGACGTGAATTTTAGTTCTTCACAATTAAAATATTGGAGAACAGAGATATTGTAGGAAAATATGATAACTGTCCTATAATTAAGAATATGGAGTTCAGCATAGGTATAATAGAGGAGGGAAGAAAGGATAAAGAAGGAGAAGGATGATTTGCAATATATTTTTGTTTATAAGAACTATACAAAAACGTAAAACCTTCCAAAGAATTATGTTTATATAAGCCCGTATAACGTAAAAAAAGGTTGAAAGAAAATTTTAGGACAATGAGTATTGGGATATAAGATGGTTCAACTATTAGGACATAAAATGTGTCAATTATTGGGACACAAGTGGTGTCGACTACTGGGACATAAGGCGTGTCAACAATTGGGATGTGCCACTGTTGGAACATAATTATTGTAGTTATTATTATTATTATTATTTCTGGTAAATTGTACAATATTTGATTAGAATATCCCCGTAACCAACTAGATTTGTTTTCCGGTATGAAAATGTTAATTCAAACATCTTTTAATATACATTTATTACTAAAGAATTTCTAATGATCATTCACTAAATCTGCAGTAAGATTTCTCATTGAACTTTGGTCTTTCATTTTCACTTTCATTGGTCGTTACTAACACGATGATTATATGTATGTATTTGTGTTTCAGCAATGGGAATTCATACAAAATACAATGAGCGGCATTCAGACTAATATTGAATGAGGTAAGGACGCAGGATTACGAACGCGATAATGGAGTTCAATAATACCATGCTCATGAATTGTATGAGAGTGATTACGAGTATAAAAGATTCGACTGCTCACGGAAAATCTCATGGAAAGCAGTGATTAATACCAAGGATTTACGAGTTGTACCGTAAAATTAATATCGGCTCCATTGACGACATACTGCTAAATTGAAATCCTAGATTTCTGAAATGAAAGTAAAGTATAAAACATTAATTTCATGAAAATTACATTCCTTTTCTTCAATAGCTAAATACCATTTTTCTAAGAACAATAAAGTCTAATTAATATTGATATTTACTTTGAAAATAGATTCACTGCATTTCCCAAAGAAAGAGTATTCGCAATTGTATTTTGCGCCCCCAACTCAAGATCAACATGTAGTATCACTGCTTTGCCCCGTGCTTTACCATAATTTTAAAGCATAGGTAATGTCAAATTTCGCGCCTCACTCCGGCGTGCACTTCCCTGCGCATCTCTGCGCGCGTCTACGCAGCTGCCAGGGTTAGATTTCATTCTATTTTTCATGTCCGGGTACTTATTACGTCGTTCTAGATTCTAGGAGAGAAATTTAATGGAAATATGATTATTTCCCTGAAATCAAGATATAAGTAAGGTTTAAGGTAACAAATCATCGCTGGCGGTAGACAGCGAGAGGTGAGGGGTCTCTCTCACTCTCGCGCCGCTGCGATACTATAAAGAAAATGTTGGTCAGCACTGTCACTGTCACTGACTTTTCGAAATAACTCATGTATGGCAGTTTATTTTAAGGACAGACCACTGCAATTAACCATAATACTCACTCATCTATCGAATTCACATAATTTTTCCCCTTGAAAAAGTCGCAAAACTTTTAATGCGATATTTTT
>JAUMHM010000085.1:35274512-35314179 GCA_032362435.1 Melikaiella ostensackeni
AAACATTTCATGCAATCAGCACTAGCTGAGCATCATATCGAAACAGGACATAGCATTTTATTTGACAAAACAACTGTCATCGCAGTAACATACAATATTTCTCCAAGAGAACGTAGAGAAGCAATCGAAATCTTAAAACACCTAAATAAAATTAATACGGACAATGGATATAATACCAATCCGATTTGGCTTTCTGTCCTCACGGTTTTTTAAAAAAAAGACTTGATTGGCCAATCAAGTTCGACCAGTCCCCACGGGGGGCGCTCTGGCCAATCACAGGCATCGCAGAGTGTGTATATATAAGAACAACATAACCCGCAGCTTCAGTTTTAGGTTAGCCCTGAAGAAGTGAACTGCAATGTTCACGAAACGTCGGCAAGATTCGTAAAAATGCACACGATTGAAACCCGAAACATCTCCTTTTACTATAATGAATTATCGTGAAAGCATTGAATCTATTATCAATGGTGAGACTGCTGGTGTGAATGGTATCACCTCTGGAATGCTTAGGAGCAGTGGCGTATATTTGTTTGCGTGGTTCAGCCAATTTATGAATATGTGTGGTGAGAAAGGTGAAGTTCCAAATAATTAGAGAAAGGCGATTATCGTTCCAGTGTATAAGGGAAAGGGTGATAAGGTTACTGTGCTAATTATAAAGTGATTAGTCTACTAATTACCGTGGGCAGAATATTGATCAAAATAATCATTGGTAACGTCATCAGAAATATCTGTGTATATGATCTGAAGGACAGGAAATGGCGGGAGACAATGCGCGTAAGGAAGCTCGATATCTTTCATGTTTCCAGAGAGTCAGTCTGATGATGACTGAGAGAGCAAAACAGCATGTCAAAATGTATGAATGTGTATCTCTTAGATTATTATAGGTTTGAATGAAAGTAGGAATAAGAAGGCTATTTAATGCAGCATGCTACGCTCCAGTTGATGTGACAGTAGTGATTTGAAAGATGCCTTTTGGAACTCGTTAAATGATATTATAGGTACTTCTGACCCTGGCGAGAGAATCATTCTAATCAGATATATGAATCGCTAAGTTGGTGTGCAACGCGAAGCTACTGACAGGGTATTTGGTCTCTTCGGAGACCCAAAAATGAAGAGTAAGGGGAAGAAAATGATTAGCTTATGATTAGAAAAAAGCTTGTTCGTAACAAATACCTGGTTCAGACATAAAATGATCCACATAGATACTTGGTGCAGAGGCGAAAGACACAGTATGATAAGTTCGTTGTAGCGAAAGAGAGACTGTGAGGGCTAATAAGAGAACAAAGGTCATGAGAGGCTCGGAATGTGGAACGGATTACTACTTCTTAGTCTCAAAAATAATTTTAGGTGAAGGACGAAGGAAAAATGGAATTAATAATAAGTCGGAGCAGACGCGAGTTATAATAGAGAACTTGTAGAAACCAGAAGTACAAGCAGTATATCGTGAAAAGCTCAATAAATATTCAGGACATCATAAAGAAGACTGAAAGATGGAATTAGGCAATAAAAATGTAGAGGGTGCATGAATGATACATATATGATAGCATATTCGAGAGTGTATCTGAAGTGTGGGGTGCTGCAGCTATAGTAAGTGTGACTGGCGATGCTTGGTGGAATGATGAAAACCGCGTGTCTGTCGAAGAGAAAAAACAAGCGTACTCGAGAAAACTGAATAAAAAACGTCTTAGCTGTGAGGAGTGGACTGCTGCGTTATGTCCTCCTGGATGCTGAACATATACATGGACAAATGTTTAAGAATGGCTTTCTCATACGAAGAGGGTGTTGATCACAGAAAAGTGAAAGTGCATGGTCTAGCGTTAGCAGATGATAATCTTGTCACGGAAGAATCAGTCGATGATTTACAGAGAATGATGAGCAGACTTGATACCAGCACAAAGAGCATGACCTTAAGATTAACTCAATAAAACAGAAAATTATTGAGTTTGATAGAAGAGGTGAAAAAACAGTATGAAAAATTGCCTTAAACGAAGAGAGGATAGAGCAAGTTTATGATTTCGTGTATCTTGGAAGTGTACTTACTGCTGATGGAAAGATAGGTGAAGAGATATTCAGACGTATAAACAAGGGTAGAAGTTTTATCAGCAGTGAACGAGCCATTACTAGAAGTGAAAAATGTAACGAATAAAGCTAAAATCGCAATATCACTCTAAACGCTTAGAATGAACTCTATCTTCAAATTGGATAAAAACGCTTCGAGCTTGAAAAAAACATAACAAGCTTCTCAAATAATAAACCTATCGTGTAAAGTTGAATTCCCCATCTTTTAACTTTTGTATCACTTTGTAGTGAAATGAACTAAGTTAAAACTGAGAAAAGCGAAATCGTCTTGGTTCGTCAAGCAAAGGGAAAACAACAGTCAATTTTTTCGCCCACACAGACCTCTTTCTGTGATTTTTTTTGTTTCACCCAGATAATGCTGAATTCAAATAGCCAAACGCGGACCTCATGAAGAATCTCGAAGCGAAAATATTCAATTAGCAAACTTGGTGTCGAGTTTTCAACAAGTTAGCATGAAACATTTCAGGACTGTTTTTAAAGCGAGGAAAAAATATGACAACTTGAGAGAAGCAAGTGTTCTTTTATGTTGAAATTCAGCCCGAAAAGGACACGTTTCACGTACAAAAGGCTTTGAAGTCGACCCACCAGACTTGTCCTGAAACACTCATGAATTACATTTACCGTCAAAGCGCTTATTTCATTTCGCGTACAAGCATGGAATCTTAATTTTCTTGCAGATTTCCGCTCAACTGGACCCAAAACTAATCTCTGCATTCTTTCCAGCTGAATAAAATAACGGTGAAAGTTAATCTGGTTAACTATGAATGTTAAAACATCACTATATATAATATTAACATAAAATCACAATTCCATTCATCAAGTAAACAAATGTCACGGGTTCAAATAATTTAAAGTAACTGATTGAATGTAACAAGTTCAGTTAAAAAGATTCCTTCAGAGGAACTTTTGAGATAAGTTAGTTCTTGAATTATTAACTTCAAACTAGTTCTCTATTATTTCTTAGTTGGATTTTATTTTTTATTATTTGTTCTTATATTCGTTCTTTCTAAAGTGATGTGACATAAATCTTAAAATGTTTCACGTGTGCAACTTACTTTGATCGAAAATGTGAACATTTGATTGATAATGTGACGAAGTCATTTATAATTTCGCTGCTTAGCCCCTGTCAACGTTTACTATAGGAACATAAATGGGGTTCACGCAGCGGGAGGTTATTTCGAGACTCGTGAGATACGAGATGGTAAAGGGAATATTTCGTGAGGCAATGTTTTCCCAGCCTACATTTACACAGCAAATATTTCTCACATTTCTTGGTATTTTTCGTTTCGGCTTTCAAATAGAAGTGCAGGAAATGCAGCATTTTGAATAATGGATGCTCTATGAAAATATAACTGAAACAGAATCTGAATCATGAATTGTCCGGGTCAGAAATACCCTTTAATCTAATTGTAAATGAAGTTTCTATAATCATTTACCAATATTATTCCACTTCGTTGATAAATACAACAGACGCTCAATAAAAGAGTTTAATTTTTACTCCAGTAATTACCTGATATATGACATTGAAAAATTTATTATTACTATTAGAATATTTATTTTGAACTCCAAAAACTTTAAAATATTGAAATATTCTAAATTTCGACTATCTCTAAAGATTCTTCAAATCTTGAAGGAATTCTCAACTTTCTTAACCCTTTGTAGACGTTAAAGATCTCAAATGAAATTCTCCCTTTCTGCCACGAAATTCTTGAAAGACTATTTCCATTTTCCGAAAGATCGAAGATCTTCTCTCTTGTGAGAAAAATGGCTTGTACTTTTACTAATTCAGAATTAAATTTGAACAAGAAACTCCAACGATGATTGATTTAACAAAGGAAAATAAAATCAATTCCCCAGACTTAACACTAACAATAGAAAATAACAAAATTATAGCTAATTAGTATAGAAAACTTGTATGGTCAGGATGTTTTCTTCATTTCGCTTCACATCATCCAATTTATAATAAAATTGGTGTCATTTTTTGTCTAGTTGATAGAGCGATAAAATTATCAGATACTAGACTTCATTATGAAAATTTAAGCATTTTAAGAAATACCTAATTAAAAAATGGGTATCACATAGATTTGTTGAAATTTAAAATAGCTGAACGTTATAAGACTATAACAGAATCCAAAAAATAGAAATGAACAAACGACAGATCTTGCAAATCGGAAGAAAATTATTGTAATGCCATATTTTAGTGGTTTTGACGAAGTTCTTTTTAGAATTTTCAATAAAAAGTGCAACGTTCAAATTTTTTTTCAGTTGAAAATACTTTTAATAAAGTTCTCTTTTCAAATGTTAAATACTTAATTGATAAATTTCATAAAGTAGATATCATTTATAGAATATCATGTTTAAATTGCAAGATGATAGACATTGGACAATCCTTCAGACACTTAAGTGTTAGAATTAAAGATCTTGAACATTTTGTGAAAAAAAAACAATGATAATACAGCTTTATCAAAACATGCCTGTTCGAACTTTCATAATTTTCATTCCGATATAAAAGTCTTGAAATTTTAAATATAGAACCAAACGGAACTGAAAGATTAACATTGGAAATTATTTACATAAAAAAATATAAAAAATGCAATAAATTACAGAACTGATATTGAAAATTTGAGTATTATATATCACAGTCTCATTTCTCATATAAAAATTCAAAAATTGTCAATTTTCCCGGGTAAAAATATCACATGACACCTCAACTTAACCTTAAAAGCTGTTGCAACGTTCAATCCATAAGTGTCACATGTCTGTCTTTAATTATTGTTGAAAAATGTAACAATTTATTTTCTAAGATAATACATGATATTTTCCTGTGATTTTTCAAAATTTTCTACATTGTTTATTTAATAACGTTCCTTTGATTATAAGTTTTTTCTGGGAAAAAAATGGCATTAAATTTCAAATCCATATTTTCTTTGGAGGTTATGTATTTGGTCTTATCTTCACATTCTATTCTTAAATAAGCATTATTATGCTTTTAATACAAATTAACTTTTGTTCTCTTCAAGAAACAATATTATTTTAATATTACTTTCAACTATCTTCAATTTCTCCGATGAGGTAAATATATTTTTCTTCTTTCAGCATTAGATTTCTCAGTTTCTTGTTAGGTTATAAATAACACTACATGTACAATGATATTCAAAAAATATCGTGTTTTTCTACCTTCAACGATCTTTTGTTAAGAAAAATGATTTGATGAGGATACAGATCTATATTGAAATGCGTCATCTATAAACATCAGAAAATAAACGCTTTAATTGGGATTAGCCATTAATAGATTCTTGATTTATTTAACCAGTCTAACAGGAATAATTTTCAAATTATTTTACTGAAAAAAAGAAACTCCAACGTTCACTTTTATACTCTTAAGTTGTTAAGGACATTATGGTGGAATAGTATAAATTTGATTTAGACAAGCAGGAAAAATTAATTTCTCTATTGTTTTATTTTTATCTATAAGGTAAAGGCCCCGGTTCGTAACCCCTGACCAGTTCGTAACCCAGCAAGCGTATAAATTGATTTTTCATATAATACAAAAGAAACTGTTGGCTAATGTGAAATTCCTTTCAAAGTTAGAAGGAAAATGTGCAAAACTGATATTAGATGATAGACATTATTTCGCGTTTTTCAACTCGAAAAAAAATACAAACGTTGCGCTCTGCCCTTCACCGTGGCACAATGTACTATAGACCAGCCCCTCTGGCAAAAACTCTTATAAAAATTGAAGGATGACACATATTGTTAAAACGCTGAGGCAAATCTTCACTTTAATTTATATTCTTCAAATGTCTATATCAACTTTTACCTTCGATCAAGAACAAATAATGAATGCGTCATTCAGAAATTGACAGTCCTCGAATCGATTGTGAGGTTAGTATACGAGTTGACGCACTTGGCTTCATTTGCTGCCGACGTCAGTTAGTGTCAACTTTGATGACTCTTAAGGTATCAACTCCTTGCAAAAAAAGCTTAAAAATAGTGAAATTAATCGAATATAGCCGATAATCCCGAATTTATATGCATTGATAAGCCGGTTACGAACCGGCTCATTATTGGGTTACGAACTGGCTCGAAGAGGACTTTCGGGGGTTACGAACCGGCACATCGGGTATGTTCGTTCAAATTCTCAATTATTTGATTAACGCATCCTCGATCTTTCTTTTAGTGACATTTTCGATTGAAAATGGATCATTCTTTACGTAGGAAGAAAGTTTATTGCATTCAAATATTGCTCGAAGCATTCTAATAGGATTTTATTCTTTCCAGCTTCTTAGTAGGTTACAAACCGGGGCCTTTACTCTGTGTTAGCACGTATTACATAGTGAATAAAATTCAGAAAAAAAATTAAATATACTCACAAATTTTGTTTTCGGAAAGTATTTGTGGTGTGTTTTGTCATTTTAGGTTGAAATACTGAAGGGAAGTTTAATTAGCTTGTTGAGCAGTTGTGTTGATGTGAAAATTGCCTCCACTTTACGGATTGACCGAAATCACTGGTACTATTTGTTAATGTGGGTTGAAAAGTGGAATTCCCGTTAATCTTCCGTCCAATGGTGACACGGGCTATCAAACTCACACATGCCACTGGACATAAACGCAACAGCTCCAAACCGCAGCCATCCATCTCCTTTCCAATTACCGTCTCTTCATGATTTCTATCTTACTATTCTCTGGTATTTTGCAAACTCTTCCAGAATTCCAATTCAATCATAATGATTTATTACAGATTTTCAACACTATTATGAAAAGAAAAATCATTTCCAAAAGAAGTCGGCAGGCGTCCACAAGTAAGGGTTTCTTAGGCGTAGGCTTACATTTCTAAATATGGTCATCTTTCTCATTTTTCTTATTAATTAACCACTGATATTATAAAGGAAAAACAGGAGATAACAAATTTCATTTTTTATCTCAATTCTACATGCTAAGAGATTTGATTTCAGCCATCCCTGAAGAAAATCAGACTAAACGAAAAGTTTTCAGCATAGGCTTCTCAATAACCAAATGTTCTTCATTTTTCTTATCTTTTAACTACTCATATAAAAAAAGAAAACTATCATATAGAAAACTTTATTCCTTAACTTCTCACACTTTTCTCCCTTTCTCAACTCTTTTTATCTTATTTTCCACGAAATTTTTGGTTTTGAATTCAAGTATTTTTATCGTGTTTTCTTTGAGCTCTAAAGATTTTAAAAGAAAGAAAGTTTGATAAAATTCTGACCTGTGTTAAATATTTTTCGAAAAATCTCAAAAACTCTAGAAAAAAAGTTAATTGAACTTTCTAGAATGAAAAATTTAAAATGTAAAACTATTTTGTTTCAATTTCCTTTACCTCAATTTTGTGAAAGAAAGTAAACGTTTTACAACTTTTTCGATCAAAGTTAGAGTTCTTTTTAATTTTATAAGAAATTGTTTGGAAAATAGTGGAAAATAAAATCGCTTAAATGCTCTAAACAGAATGACCTCTGAAATACAACCAAACTATTTTTTATTATCCGTTTTTGGAACGCCTTTCAAAGATCTCTGTGTTGAAAATCTTAATTTTTCAATATTTTTTACTAAGATTCATGTTTCTATTCCTAAAGAAGTGTCAGAATGAAGTAAATCAGAAATAATAGCAAAAGCGATTATTGTCTGCGAAGAAATATACTGTACTTTACGAATTATAGTGCGTATTTTTATTTTAAATTCCAGTGTTTCATTGTTCGATTGAAACGTGAAATGTACCATATTTTCAGTATTTTTCAGGTTTATAGAATTAATGGACTATCACTGATGCTGGAAATTGTTTTCATTTTTTATATGAAAATCTAGCATATAGAGATTGTAATCATGAATAACTACTTTCATCATTTCAATTCAACATTCGTATATTTTTCAACAATGAATTTTGAATCTATTTAATAATCGTAAAAGTTTTTTCTTTGGACGAGCTTTATACTTTTTATTACGTTCTATAATGCAAAATTTACTTGTAATTGAAAATCCTGAAGCTTAACTGACAATAGAAATTGGAGTATTGTCCTGAAAGTCAATTTCAAAAATCGTTCGACTTTTAATTCAAAGACTAATACTTGTAGAAAATTTCAAGGCGCACCTTTTTTCTTCTTCTGAAAATTTGTAGGTTCCGTAGTTTTTGAAGTAATTAGTAAAAAACAGATTTTTCGAAAAAAAAAATTTATGGTTAAATAATTATGAATGTTATGAATTGCAAACGGCAATCTTAACGCTGCCCGATGCACGTGCCTACTCGGCAACCAATGTGTTGCAGCGGACGATATGAAGGTCAAGTCGGATACTTACATGATACTTAAGATGTTATCATTGAAATAATTAATTTATTGGACATTTTGAACAATAAATTGATGAAATAATACTTTATTGAAAACTACTACCTCGATTCATTTTGAATTTTTTTTTTGAACTCATAGGGTATTACGTAAAGTAAACCTATTTCAATAATAATACTTTTGCAGCTATTCTTAAATATAATATATTCACTGGTTCTTCACCTTACTTATAGTATATTTCAGAATAGAATTACAAATGATTGCTATTATTCGTTTTGGTATCCGACTTGACCTTCATATCGTCCGCTGCAACACATTCGTAGTCGAGGAGGCTCGTGCATCGGGCAGCGTTAAGATTGCCGCTTGCAATTTAAAACATTCATTAATTTCGAACCAATAACTCGATTAAGCTCAAATTTCCCAGAAAACTTCTCTGAACCTCGACCAAGAACCTTCTCGCCGAAAGTTTGCCGTTGCTTGAAATTCGCTTGATAAACGAAGCGGTTGAAGGAAAATTCATGATTTATGCAAAGTCTAAAAAAAACAACTTTTTTGTTCATCATAATATTTACGTTTTTTTTACTTGAGTAGTTTCAGAAGACTGAAACACGTAATTTAGTACTAATAAAACCGAAAAATCGCTCTCTCGTTGGGGAGAACCGCCGCATGGGGAGAAGTGGTGGGAGAGAGCGCGCGAGAATTTGAATACCAGTGACTGTGATTAACGGACAGCACTGAGTGCGCGCGCATGTTCGTTTGCTCGATTCAGGGGCTCTCCGCGACGAGGGAGCCGAGCCTAGGCTCGGTGCGCAACTTCAGACTGGGCTCATCCGCTCTCTGCGTTTTCCGTTTTGATCGGGAGCGGTTCAATTTATTCTAAATTTGCCAAGAGGCAACTAAAGCTATTGAGCAAGGACATCAACTTAAACGGGTGTGTCTGAAATTCAAGCAAATTTTTTCACATCAGTCAGGACAAACTGAAAAAGTCTCTGGTAATTTGCTACCAAAACCCATTCTATGATGTCATATATTTCCGGTCTAAGAGGAATGAATTTGAGATCCCGATAAACTATTCGTTTTGCTCTTTCCTCAACAGCCATCGACTCTAGGGAATCTGATTTACTGATGTCTGCTGCTATCTGTGACTTTTATTGCCAGCGATTCATAATTCCTTTTCTCGTCGAGGCAAATGAAATTTAACGTAAAATACGATCTTCGCGCACTTCGCATACGAATATCTCTTTAGAGAAAGGCTTTCTGTCATCCACATAGAACATGTAGAAAGATATTATGACTTGTAAAATTGGAAATGGTAAAAAGACACTTTTTTCAAGATTTCTGCATCTGGAGAGCAAATAACTCTTCTTCTTCTTCATTTTGTTTATAATCGCTTCTTCTTATAGGGTTGAGAGACCTTACCACTGATCTATATATATATATATATATATAATACACTGGCTGCAGGATTCAATGGAATGATCTGTGCCTATTTGAAGGCGCCGGAGCCGCCATTTTTATGGATGTTTTGTTCCGGAAGCACTCGAATCAGTTCGAAAAAAGCGAGATAGGTTATGTCACTGATATTATGATGAGGATGTTGAGATTTTTAATAATAATGTTATACTAATGAAACTGTCGAGAATGAGTAGATATTGTTTTTACTTCAGAAAAAGTGACAAATGCAGCAGATTGAGGTATTTTCACATGTGAAGACGAGACCTACAAGATTATTAAATTTGAGGTTGGATTTGTGTTTTGTTAACGCTGTAATTTTTCCATATATCAATATTATATATTTCTAGCTCTTCTTCTAATGAATTAAATATAGTGAGTTCGTCTACTTTTTAACCAATTGTTTGCAGGTTCCCAACAGATCCGAAAACATGTGAAGTGTGGCTGCATCAGATGGGCCTAGAAGCAAATTTTGAAAGTACAAAAAATATCAGATTGTGTTCGGATCATTTCAGAAAAGATTGCTACGTACAGAACACCAATGTTCGAGCGAGACTTGCTTTAGGAAGTGTGCCAACAAAATTTGGAAATTTTCATCTAAACTGCATCTGCTGCGATAACGTCAAAAAACGTGGATCGGAGAAATCCTTTCGCAAGTAAGCCAAATTCTAAATTAGTAAACAAAAACTTAATAAATGTGCAATACATTTTTTTCATTGAATATTAATGTTTTCGGTTAAAAGTTCAACTATTCCAGTTGAAGATTCATCATTTTAGCTGAAAATTAATTTTTTCAACTGAAAATTTAACTATTCTATTTTGGATTGAAATCTGCTCGTTCTGAGTTGAACACTCGAACATCTGGTTAAAAATTCGTTCATTTTGGTAGAAAATTAATCTTCCTGTTTAAAAATTCATCTATTTTGTTGAAAAATCGTCTTGTTTGAATGGAAATTCAAGTTTTGATTGAAAATTTAATAAAAGAGTTTTTAATCGCAAATCTTCGAAATTAAGAATTTTAAATTGCAAATCAAGAAAATTGAAGAATTTTTAGTTGCAATATTACTATAATTAATTGGATGAATGTGCGTATTTTTTCAGCCTTATATATTACTGGATGTTTTGAAGTGAAAGTGTGACTTTGTTGCTGCATGCATTATTTATTTGAAGTGTTACGATACTGAATCTATATTTATTTTATAATTAATTGTTCAACAAGTTGTGTGATATTTCAATATTACTAAAGTTAGTTGGATGAATGTGCGTATTTTTTTCAGCTCTACGCATTAATAGATGAGTTAAAGTGAAGGTGTGGTTTTGATATGTCACAATTTTAATGGATTCAGAGTATGTTCAACGGGATCTCAACTACAGTATTATAACCAATGTAGTTCTTGACTGATTCTATAAGATTCTAAGTTGCACGTGAATTTGATACCAGAATATTATACTATTTTTTCCAGTACAATAAACTTTATTAATTTCTTGCAGTATTTTTTCCGCTTCATCTCTTATAAAACCTCAAATTATACTTTATTATCTCCATAAGCACTCGTAGTATATAATTATAATTTTATTCATTTTTCTTTTTTTCCAGCTGCACAAAATCTTTTTGCCTAAACAACAGGAAGGCTTGATAAAATAAGAGTAATGATGCCTTTTTTACATTAAAGTGAAGAAGATTTTCTCCTACCATGAATGTCCCTTTTACAATATATATTTTCGTCTTATGATTTCACACCTTATACTTTTTTCTATGTTCATTTTTATTAAACATTAATTCAAAGTTCGTATTCATGAATTGCATAATATTAATTTTATTAATTATTTAACTAACGCACATGCCACACAAGTTTTATTTCTCTTGTTCTTTTTTAATTATTATTAATGATATCATAATTTACATCCATTGTGTAATAATAATATCCATTAGTCATCTTTACAATTTTACACTACTTTTTTTTTATCTGCAGAACAATTATTTTTTGCAAATTTGTAACTTTTAGAGGTTCCAATAAGTGTTTCACAATTCTAATGTATACAGATTTTTAGAATATTACAATTATTATACTGTTTACTTGTAAAAACGTCAAAGTTTTACTGTACCTTTCAAGGAAAAAAATATATTCTAAGCCACGTGTTTACAAATTGTGTATTGCACCAATTTTAAATCCCATCGACTTTTCTTTTTTTTGTTCTGTTTAATTATTTTAATTATTGTAATTATTTTTTCTTAAGTTTTCTTCAGTTTCAAGTTTTAGCCCATTCCCTCATTGACAATGAACTAAATTTTACATGATTTATATTATTACTTTTAAGTTCTTTTCCATACTACATTTGAATCTGCCGCATATCTCGATCTGTCCCGAATGGTCCCGAACAAAAACATCCTCAGAAAATGGCGGCTCCGACGCCTTCAAGCAGGCACACGCGTTTTCAATTGAATCCTGTATCCTGTGTATTATATATATCAGTAGTCTGTACAGAACCATTCCTCGAACCATTCTACCAAATCAACCAAGTCTTTCATTGGCGGACCTGGAGAAGATGGAGAGGAAAGA
Source organism: Melikaiella ostensackeni (assembly GCA_032362435.1). Classification (NCBI taxonomy): domain Eukaryota; kingdom Metazoa; phylum Arthropoda; class Insecta; order Hymenoptera; family Cynipidae; genus Melikaiella; species Melikaiella ostensackeni. Next base: position 35,286,907 of record JAUMHM010000085.1, read on the forward strand.
AAAAGAGGGGACAATATTGGGAACGGGCTGGTGGTGCCGTTGATTAGGAAAAGAGAAGGAAATAGCATATACGCTCTCTTACTTTAAATTATAAAAAATTTTTGCTAATTAAACCGGTTTATTGACTTTTGACTGATGAATCAGTTATTTCCTAATATTTACTAACGTAATTATTAAAAATTTCACTAATTGAATCAGTTTCTTCAATTTGGACTGATAAATCGGTTATCTTATAATATTAACTAATGTGAATAGTAAAAAAATGCCTATAGAACATAACTGAATTGAATCAGTTACCCATAACATAACCTCATAAATATTCGTTGATGCGGTTAATGCTAATCCGAACACGCCATCATTGACAATAAGACAATTTCATTATTCAGTGACAGTTAAAGTGACAGTAGGAAAAAATATTATCATCGAGATAAAATGTTTGTTGGTTTCGGAATCTAATAAAATACACAGAAAAAAAAACACTACAGGTGAGTTCACTTGATAAAAGAATATTTTTCTGAAAATTCCGCTATGAATATCCTTTGAGTAGAGTGCTACCCAAGCGTGGTGACCCATTTTCACACTAAATCCACCGAGAATGAGTCCTGTCAAGCACCGTCAAAGTGTCAAAGTATGTGGATATTGGAACGCTCAGGGAAGTCATGCGTCTGTAAATGTCGAGTTTTTGGCATTTTTCACGAGCGTGTTGAAAAGAAATTGTCTTAAATATGTATTATGGAGGATTGAATACGATGGTTTGATTTGTGGAAATCGATTGAATTGATTGATCGAAATTGATCCATATAAGGTTTCTCTAACCTCACTTTTTGATAAACACTTAAAAAGTTTCAAACTACTCTGTGAAAATAGATTTGTTCGTATTAAGTTAATCGTAAATGGAAGCCATTAACAGGTAAGCTTGTAAAACGATTATTTATCATTAATTCTTAATGATAAAAACGTGAGAATAGCTTACGTACGTTCAAATATGTTTAAGATATGTATATGGATTTTAATTTCACACAATGGTATCAGATTTTCAAAAATTAAACACTGAAGAATTGTGTGCACAATTCACAGGTATTTTCGATGAGGACATCATTCAAAAACTAAAAGCTTATTTATTTGCAACATTTATTCTATGCAAATCTTGTACTTTACATAAAAATACTGAGGCCTTGATCAATTTTGTGTTTAACATTTTTTGTATCTTCAAATAACTGAATATTTTTCAATTATTTGCGAATTTGAGGATGTAAATTAATAATTTTGCATTGCAAGACTTCAAAATATAAAAAAATGTAACTATTAAAGTTTTACAACCCAGCGGTGCCTGATGTTCTTTTTTGGAGTTATTGAAACTTTTATTTAAACAATTTTAAATTGACGCCCAGGTGATTCTGTGCATTTATTCAATATTCGAAGTTTCAGGAGATGGAAATTTTCTGAGTGGAAACTATTCTTTTTTGAAATTCCAAAACTTGCACAATGTACGATTCTTGTTAAATAAAATTCCTAGAGGATTTAGAATTCAAATATACAAGTTGTTCCCGATGTTAATTATCTTTGTCCACTGGTATCTATCAATACTATCAAAGCATTATTATATTTTTTCACAAACTAAATTATATATCGATGCGATTATATTATTAATTCATATACCAGTAGACCAAGAAAATTATCATCGCAAACAATATACCTATCACTAGAGAAGAAACTGCAAAATCTGATACACATAATTATCAAAAAATTATACACAGCGTTAAAACTTGTATCCATGTTTTAAATTGGAACGAGCATTGACGATTATCAAGATACAGTGCGACGTTTGGCTGAAACACCTGTTCAGCCATATAATCTATGCGTAAAAGGGAATGAAAAAGCAAGATTTTTTATCTCAGTGGATGATCACTACATTCAAATAGCCGACAACGAAAGTCCATTATTTGCGTTCAATTTATTATACAAGATCCGTTTTGTTTTAAATGTTCATTTCGCACAATCCTCAACTTTTTTCTACAATTTCTTAAAATTCGACGTTTATAAAACTGCTGAAATATTCAAAAATTCGGTTCAATCGCTGCACAATACTTCGAAGAATTTCAAAGAATCAGGAGAGGATCCTAAGGAAACTGAATAAAAGAGTTTGTGGCAAGTTCAAATAATTCTCAAAAAATTCACTGCCTCAAAACTTTTATCAATGTTTTAAATTGAAATGAGCACTGACGATTATCAAGTTACAGTTCGGCGTCAGGCTGTGACAACTGTTCAGCCATATATTCTTTGCGTAAAAGGGGAAGAAAAAGACAGATGTTTCATCTGAGTGGAAAATCACTACATTCAAATGCCCGGCAACGAAATTCCGATATTTGCGTTCAATTTATTGTTTATTTTGTTGTTATTGTGAATTATGTTCGATATTTCTTAGAGTTTGTAGCGAGCTTGATCTTTATAACGATCTTAAATGAATTTATTTTTAAAAAACTATGCAATTGTATTATTGACATTGAACAATATCCTACTGTTTTCCAAATCCTGTTTCTAATTTAAATGCTTATATATGTTGTGAATTTGAGGCTTGCCGCCGAATTAGGCCGATGCGTTAAAGACTCCAACTCAGTTTTGCTCAACTACACCAAACAGCTACGCAAAAAAATTCCTCAATAAACGCGGCATATTCAATTTTCTGTCATTTGGTAAAATCTTCATTTTTTACGTTGAAACCCCGATTATTATATAAAATGATGCGAATATCAAAATATCAATATTCAAAACAAAAAAAGTATAAGTACAGTACACGTTAGTGAAGTGATAATGTTGAAATAAATGTAATTATTTCAGCCGAGCAAAAAAGTTGTTGTTTAGCACCTGAAAAGAGGAAAAAAATGGGTAATGTCTCCCGTTCAGTTTTTTAATTTTTAAATTTTGCCTGTTAGCTGAAAAATTATGACGAATTATTTTTAGCTAAACCTTTTCGTATTGAACAGCAATAAAAAATAAAACATTGGAAAAAATTTGTTGTGCAAGATACAATTTTTGAACATATGAAAAGCCATCATTTTTAATTCAGTTACTTGCATATTTTTCAAACAAAAGTTTCACGTGTTGGATTCCAAATTTCTCCAGTCAGATTTCAACGCTTTAAGAACAACAAAAATGTTCTTTCCCATACCAACAAAATAATACCATGTTTCTTGAATCCTAGCTGCAGAAATTCGATATGTATAACTATTTATGAAATAAACAATTTACTAAATTGACCAATTTCTCAAAAATTGTTTATAGTCGTGCACAACAAAATACTTTACCCACAAAAATTCACCACGATGTTCTTGCTCATAGAAAAATATTTTTCAGTTTTCAAATTCAAAAACCGAACAGAAAAAATTAATCGATTTCAACGATTTTTATGGTACTTCTTTTAAACGACGAGAAACATCTTTCTTTTCTCGAATCAAAGGATTTGATGAATTGTCGAATTTTCGGAATACAGACCTCTCAAAAACCTACGTAAATGCTAAGTGTAAAGACTGCGTGAAATTCGAAATGAAAATTGTTTATAACTTGATCGAAGAAAAAAATTATAATAATTGAAGCTATTCATCAAAAAGGAACCTGAGTAACGTTTTGGTCAAAATGAAACTAAATACGCACAAAAGGTATATTACATGTTCTCTACCAAATTGTTCAATGAAAAGTATATGAGTGGGTGGACAATATTTAATGAAACTACATAATATTGCAGTTAATCCAGAAAAAATTCTTCAATAAAGAGGAAAAAGCAAAATCATTACTTTTATTTTATAGTCAAAAACGAGGTCAAAAACAGATCTAAGAATCGTGAGAACGAAGTTTTACTATAAACGTCACTAGGAAAATAGGTCAAATAAGATAAAAAAGTTGTGTCATATTCTGGTTTTTTTATATACGTCTTAAAATAAGAATCCTAATTTAAAAGAGTTTCCAGGGAAATTATTAATAAATTAGGAGAACCAGGAAACTGTTTTTCATTTCCCAAAAGTACAGATGAAATATGCATCGTAGAAGAGATCTTATCAGGAAATTTAGATAGATCCCTTTTTCTCTTTATGAAATGTGTTTCGTCATATATAAATGCAAATTAACCTGAAAATTCCGTAAACACGATACGTACGAGAGTTTTAGTTCTATTTGAAATTACCTATGCGATTATCAATTTAAATTGATGTGAATTCACTTCTTGATTTTTCTCGAAATCGAAATTTTAGTGGTTAGAGCCCCTTCTCTGACGAATGGCTCCAATTGTAATAATCATTAAATGTGCTGAACAGCAATTTTTTTTTGTTCGGTTGAAATAATTAGATTAATTTCAACATTTTTACTCCACTAACGTGTACTGTATTATTTACAACTTTCCACATATATTTTACAAAAAAATATGGAATTATGTGCTATTATGCGAAAATTCTAAAATTATGCTACGAAAATAAAATAATGCGTTTTGATGCGACGTTAAATTGAGAATGTTTGGCATGCAAACTTTATATAACATTAAATTTCGGAGATATACTTTGTTTTGAGACATTATGGGATTATGCGCTTCACACAAACTAGAGGTCCTTAGTCATTATAATTAAAATAGAAACAAGATATCCAAGTTATGAACAAATTCAAAATTGTTACTGACTTGGTTTGTCGAATTTATGATGGAAATATCCAAAAATGGCAGAATTAAACTATCTAGCATTTGATGCCCATCAGGTTTCCTTTCATTATTTGAGGGGCTTTTATGTTATGCACGAAATTTCACACTGAAATTCATGAAATGACAGGAAATACATTTTAACTGGCAGCTGTATTCCTACGGGGACCAAAGTGAAAATATTCAAACATTCTGTCGAAAATACGTTGTTTCCATATTTACCAACAGAGACTGCTCGAATTCCAATCAAGCATGACATGTGTGTAAACACATGCGTCCATTTTCTCAATTCTTCATGCGACACAATATTCTGAACGTTTACGGACTCAGCAAAACGATAATAAAAGACATTATTATTCATCGGAACGTTCCAAGCCTTTATGGTTAAGAGAAATTACTAATGAATATAACAATCAAGTTGATTAATATGATAATGTTCATTTAGAAAATGTTCTCCAACTACTTTTTGCTTGAATTATAATTTTACTTCTTTGGAAATACGAAATCGGGTTCTTTCCGGAAAATTACAAACTAAGACAAAACTATTGTTAACATTTTCGGTTACAAGTTGAAACAAGTGCCTTTCAAACTTTTACAAAGACTGAGCTGTGGAAGTTTATACTTAGATTTCCAACTCTGACCACGACAATAACGTGAAGTTTCCCTTGTGCATCATCCAATCTATCAACAACAATACAAATTTCCAAAAGAATTCTAAATCAAGAACTATTTTATTAATGAGATTTTATTAATTGAAGAATTGCACTTCTGACTGAGATAAGTTTGAAAAAATGTAATACATTTTCTGGGGAGAAATCATGGAAATGAAGAATAAGAATCATTTACGATTGATAATAAATAACATAAGGGGTGAAACAAATTTAATTGAAAGATGCTTGCATATGGGATTTTCCGATTGATTATGGTTTCTTGGCTACTGATGAAAGTTTTTAGACCAAATTCAAAATCATCACCTGAGACTTTTTTAAAAAAGGCAATTTTTGTTTTTCAAAAATTGTCAGATATAAAATTTCCATACAAGTTAATAGTAATAGTTGCTTCAAAGTCATATTTCTTCGATTTTTGATTCAATTTTATAATTTTGTATGCTCTAAAGTATGATAGAGATACTGAATTTCTGAATTTAAGTTAATTTGAGGCCGTGGCTACGTATACCGAAATTTCAGTACGAATAGCCAGACTTTATCGATAAAAATAACGGAACCGGGAAAAGGGCATATTTGTACTAAATTCCTGGTACAAATAGCCACAGTTTTTTAGTACGTGTAGACAATCCCTTAATTTGAAGCGATATACTGAAATAAATAAAAAATTCGTAGATATCGTACCGTCCAGGGATATCACGACATAATGTTCGGAACGAAATTAGATAGGATAATTTATTGAAAATATGTTGGAATGTTATTAAATTCCTTGTCAAATAAGTCTTGTTTGAAGTATTTCTGATAATTGGAGACTGATTTAATGATCAAGAAAGACGGATCTAATTGCTGATTTGTGCCAGTTTCCATGATTTAACTTTTATCAAAATCTACGAGAATTATGGTAAAAGGTTAAAAGTCACACCTAATAAACTCTGAAATATTCTCTCAATAAAGAGCCCAGGAAACTGTAAAAATTTGAACTGGTTCTAGAATTATCATAGAAAAATGTAGAGGCGTGTGTAAGACAAAATTTTTATGATAATACGAGAACCTATTAACATATTCACAGTTTCTTGGGCTTGTTTAAGAGAGAAGATTTAGAGGTTTATTGTAAGTAACTTTCAATATTTTATAGTAACTTTCCTAGATTTTGCCAGAAATTGAAATTGAATCATGAAAATTGGCGATTAAAAATATGCACTCCTCTCTCGCATATGTTCGGAATAAAATGAGGCTGAATAATTTATTGAAAAAGCGTTGGAGAGATCGAGGGAAAGTCTAATAAATTCCGTGTGAAATGAGTTTTGTTTGAAGTATTCCTGATGATTGGAGACTGAGTAAATGAGTGAGAAACATGGATCCAATTTCTGATTTGTGCCAGCTTTCATGATTCAACTTCAACTTCTAGCAAAGTCTAGGAAAATTATAATAAAAGATCAAAGGTCCCACATGTCAAACGTTAAAATCTTTCCTTTAAGAAGAGCCCAAAAAACTGTATATGTTTGTTTCGCGCACGCCCCTGCATTTTTTATAATAATTCGAGAACCAGTTAACGTTTTTATAGTTTCTCAGGCTCTTTTTAAAGTAGAGATTTTAAGGTTTATCATATGTAACTTTCCACCTTTCAACATATTTTTCCTAGATTTTGCCAGGAACTAAAGTTGAATCATGAAAATTGGCTCACTCGACGCGGTAGTTCTGCAGGTGTCTTCACACTCCTGGACGGTACTGTATATTGATTATCTTGATTAGTAAAAAAAATTTTGAATGATAGTCTTTTTTCAAAAAAGGCGCAGTCGACGATTTTGTTTCTGATCTGAAGACTTTCAGGGGCTCATAGAAAAAACAAAATTTGAAGTGTGTTGCAGATACATTTTTCAACGGGTGAAAATTAAATGCATATCGAATATGAAATTTTTCGTAAAAAATAACGTTCGACCGGCAAATCTTCACCGATTTAACCGTAAACAATTTTTAAAAGAAGTCGATAAAATTTTCCAGTGAGTTGTGGAGCCTGATTTTTAATTTAGTTCTTCAATTTTTTTTTAAATAAACAAGTATGACGAAAAAAATGCCTACGTTACACAAAGTAACATCAGTTGAAGATGTTTCCCCATGAAATGGTAAGCCGAAGAATTCCTTATGAGAAAATTATTCGTTGAAATTGTATTATGAACAAATTTGACAAATAAATGTATAACTCGGCCATCGACGGAAAAATTCGTTTTTTTTTTCAAAGTTAGTACTTTTAATTGGGAACTATATGATAAAGTTTCATGCTGATTTCATGACAATTTCATGATGATTTCAGTAACATTCATAATCAGTTGATAAATTGTATGATTTTTCAAAGCAAATGTAACAAACAAGTTCATTATTCGGGCAAATAGCGGCGGAAAAAATCGATTTTTTTCAATGCCAGTTCTTCAAATTGGGAACTCCATGATAATTTGATCAATATTCATAATTAGCTGATAAATTGTATGACAAATTTGAATGAATATTATAAACAGATGCAATATTCAGTCATTTGTCGAAAAAAGTTTTTCTTTCAATGTCAGTTACCATTCGAGTACAAAATTCTTCTTCACGGTGCCAAAATTATCGAATCACTTTTTCTTCCTAGTGGAAAATTAACAGAGGAAGCTAAAAATTCAGCCTCATTAAAATATTGAAGTTAATAAAACACTTAAACTGAAAAGACTGACATTGAAAAAACGAGTTTTCGTCGGCGAATGCCAAAACGCATTTGTTTATTAAATTTGTTTACAACATTAAAAAGAATCATCTCAGGAGAAATTTTCTTCATTATTATATTGTTTCGATCCAAATTTCTTCCAATGTAACTCAAAAAAACGTAAAATTAATGGAAATCATAGAAAACACACTTTGAACAAATAATTTGTCTATCAAAATTTTTTTTTTGATCATCACATCATGACAAAACATTTTCAACAAATGTTACTCCATGAAACGTAGTCGATTGTAACAATTTCCATATTATTCACGAGCACTGGGAACGCCAAATAGAAAAATGACCATTTTTTCATCATATTTGTTTATTTTAAAAAACTGAAGAACTAGATGGAAACTCAGGCACAACCACTCTCTGAGAAATTTCATCAGCTTTTTTTCAAAAATTTTCACATTCAAATTGGTCAAGATTTGTTCGCTGTAAGTTATTTTGATCAAGAAAAGTCATTTTTTCCCCACGTTGCGCTGGAGTGACCAAATTGGGGTAGAACATAGAATCGATAACAAAAAACACAAATAAAACATTGTTCTTGCTCATAAATCTCCTCTGAAATAGATAAGACCATTGCAAACGAACTAGAACTTATTTGTCAACACTAAGTAAAAAGCAACTGACAGCTGGTAATTGCCATTTTGCTCCAGATTAGTGAACTCAAACATCGGTAGATAGCGCTGGCGTCATAACTCTCGCCACGTTTCAATTAAAAACGAGACATTATAAAGCAAAATATTACCAAGGTGAGTTCAAAACCGCAAAATTATCTTCGTTTCATGTCAAGCTTAATCGGCCAGGTTGATTCTTGTTGCAGCGAATCTCTCACCTGAAATCGATGTAAATTTTATCATTTATTTTTTCTGTGGTGCCAGGGAATCATAATAAACCAGAAAACCCTACATGCAATCACCCTTTAATTGAAGTTCAGCCCCACCGTAAAGTGAGCCCTTGAGAGCTAGAAAAAAATGATTCGGCTTTTAATTTTCGAACCATATATTTAAATAACAAATTTAATCGCGCCTCTTTTTGCCTCATGAAAAACATTACAGTTCTGATAGTTTTCGAATTAAATAGAAAAAACTATTTTTTCACCAAACACCGCTTCGACATGGGTCGCTGATAAAACTGAGAAACAAAATCAAACTAAACTAAACTGAGAAAAACTCTTCACGGAGGCCCATTAGTATCCAAAATCTTTCCTTTTAGCATCGCTCTTCTTCTTATAAACAATTATTCTCCATAGATGCCATTCTCTCTTTGGTGTACCTCTGGGTACGCAACCACTCACCTTACCCGAATACACATGATTCGTTACATGTTTTTCATCCATTCTCTCAACATGACGAAACCATCTCAGCATCATTTCACTCTTGTCAACCAATGTTTCTTCTGCATCTTATTCTTTGAGAAGTCTGGAGAAGTTCCGGTGGCTCAGACGATAGCGCGTTAGGCTTCCGCGCAAGAGGACTGGGGTTCGATCCATGTGCCGGTACCGATGGAAATTTTTCTATGTACTTCTAACAGAGCTTTGGTGGCTCGGAACCCATCTTAAACTGTAGGTGCCCTTAAAAGAGGCTAGTTACATACCAGGTAAAAGGCTCCATTTCGGAGGGACTATGCTTGGGGGTCACTAGTCGACTTTGAGAGATTCCGAAAAGAGTTAGTGATCTCCTTGCGAGAAGGCTCCATGTCGAGGAAACTCCTGCTCAGTGGTCGCTGGTCTATTTCAAGTAATAAAGAAACACACATACACTTGCATTATACGCCAGGACAGTGCGCCGAATGTAGGCATCTAACTGATGATCTCAGAAAAGATCACTCCATCTACCCTAGCCTGGCTAAGGTGGCTGTCGGATGGCATAGTGGCTGAGGCTCACTCTGCTTTGTAAAGAGGTCCGCATCTTTCACTGTGCCATGGAGTATGCCTGGCACCCGAGAGGTATATATCTAGAACGTTTGGAACAACGAATGCTCCGAGATCGAATTCGGTGAAGGTGCCTAGATTCGGTGCACTGCTTTGAGAACAAACACGGGTGTGGTACAATGGGCTTTCTAAGCTGAGTGCCATGCGTGTCTCCTCTCATCTCTCGCCCAAATTCAGAACAAACAAAAACAAACAACAAGTAAGGGATGTGTAGGAAAAAGAATAGGTTTTACTGAATCTGCCTAGAAGTCATCCTATGTTGTTCATTCAAACGACACACTCGTCCTACAATACCGCTTCGACACGGGTCGCTGATAATTCTAAGAAACAAAATCAAACTAAACTAAACCAAGATAAACTCTTTAAGAAGGCTCATTAGTATCTACAATTTTTTTAAAATTTTCCTTCAAGCATCAATCTTCTACTTATAAACAATTGTCCTCCATACATCCCTATCCTTGCTTTCTCTTGCTTTCTCCATTTGTCAAACAATGTTTCTTCTGGATCACATTCTTTGAGAACCTACTCATTACTGACTTGTTGTTTTATCTTTTTCTTGACACGTCCAGGTATCGCCGTTGTACAGCACAGTGGGTTCAAGCACATAATTATATATCTGCAAATCACCGACTGATTCTGTTGTAACAACTCCATTATCTGCAAACGACCATTCACGTACTTCCACTGTCAGATCAACACCTACTTCGGCGAAGAGAGCCACTTTTAGACATTTTTCCATGTATATGTTGAACATTCAGGAGGACATAACGCAGTCTTGCCTAGCGCCCTACTTAATATCAAACCAATCACTCAATTGTCCATTTACTCTTACACGCGCTTGACTACCATTATACATGGCTTTTATTGCTTTTAGGAGCCAACCATTCACTGCACACTCTTTTAGGGCTCCCCGAAGTTTAGATTTATTCACTTTATCGAAAGCTTTCTCCAGATCAAACTTTTTCCATGATCTATCACAAGTTAAATTTCTGATCCGCACACGACCTCTCTGGAATAAATCCACTATGAACTTCCCAGATCCTTTCATTAGTTATTCCCATGACTTTCCCAATAAGTATTTTGGTAAATATTTCGCCCAAAGTACTTAGTAGGCTAATCGCTTCATAAGTAGTACAGTCACCTTTATCACCCTTTCCCTTAATTGAAAAACTTCAAAAGAGCTCTAATCGAGTTCTTTAAAAAAGTAAATAGAGCGCAGCTCGGATCTTTTCGTATGGGAAGGAACACGTACAATGTTCCCTTGATATTTCCTTTTTCGTCACACTTCGCAGGTTTCTTCCGCCGAGCCTACGATGCCTTTATTCTCTTTCCCTCTGCATATCTACACCAGCCTTTTGTAATCCGCTCGGTGGAAACTGAGAAACGAACGAGGGAAGCCAAGCATGCGACGGGTTGACGATAAGAAGAGAACCGCAAAGACGTGCGAGTTTTGGATTATATCTGAAATCCGGTCTCATCTTTCCTTCAAGCGCATTCTATTTTTGATAAAAGAAAAAAAAATAAATAAAAACGAGTTTTTCACGTCTGAACGATTTTACGAGTTATTCTGTCAAAAAATACACAAAATGTGAACAATGGTGGTAAAAGAGTAGAGGTTATGCGTAGACTTTATACGAAAAAGCTGGATCGTACTTCACTGAGTATCGAGAAAGATTTTTTTCCTGTTTTTCGTTCTCAAATGTCATTGGCACTGCAGCAAACAAGATTTATGGAGTTCGCGTAGGATATAGGAATTTGAATTTCAGACCAATTTCGAGAAGTAGCATCTCCTCGTAAATCATGTGCAAATACCTGTATATCTTAAATTATAAACTATATTGGGTCATCATAATTTTTTTTAAATTTGGGTGTGCGCGATCATCTTGAGGACTTCATGGACGATTCTTTTCATGAAAAAATTAATTAGAAATTTCATTCACCATAAATTTTATCATATATTATAAGTGACGATTTTATAAACATCATTCTTGCTGATATAATTGTTTGTTCATTTGAAAATATTGGTATTAGTTATACATTTTTATACATTTTAATACATAAAAGGGTTAAAAAAATTTTAAATTATAATTCTGAATTTAGCAAATCATTAAATTTTTTTTCACGAGAATTATAATTCTGACTGGGAACAGAGAATTTCGTAGATGAATTATGATCCTGAATTCGAACGGGGATTTTTCCTAAATTTCCTTCTCCCAAATTAGAATTGAAATTATTTTCCAAAATTCTCTGTTCCAAGTCCAATAATAATTATTTACGAAAATTCCCTGTCGATTGGGACATTTTTTTGTACAAATTATTAACAAAAATACAAACTATTCACATTCTCATAGTGCTTTGAGTTTGAGTATAATTTTGAAGATAATTAAAATCATATCCGGCCTAAAAAACAATTGGAGTATGAGAAATTAACTTATGAAAATCATGCTGAAAAAGGAAGAAAAAGAAGAAAGTCATGTTTTTTATATTGCTCATTTTGTCACCAAAAAATCTGATCTGAAAACGTCAATAATTTTATAACACATGGGATATTACTTTTTATGCGGGTTTCCGTTATGACTGTAAGCTTTTATTTCGACTTCAGTTTGACTCTTAAATTTTCATGCAATTTTGATCGTTATGAAAATATATAACAATTGCACGTATTCAACAACAGTAACATAAATCAATATTATTCAGATAAATTGTCCACCATTCAACCGATTTATAGGTATCCTATTTCTACGTTTGTAATTCCAATCAAACCATTGGAAATATACGTATTATCATATATGTATCACCGCTGTAAATCGTTTACAATAAAATTTTACTGACTCTACACGTCCCTTAAAGTTTACAACAGCAGCTTTACGTATCTCAAACATGGTGGCAACGCACTGATATTTAGTTGTCATTCTCTGATTTTCACCAGGCGTACCGAAAATAATTTTTTTGCTAACATGCAGTATTTTTTAGCCGTAAAATTTGCCATCTCCCACAGCAGTATCTCGATGTTGAGGATAAAGTTCCGAAAACGTCAGACCACCGATTTTCATCTAACTGTAAAATGACGCAAAAATAAAAAGAAATTACCATTTCTGCGACCAGTCACAGGGGTGCTTTTCTGCCCCCCAAATGTTCGAGAATTAAGAAGATGCACCTGAAAGCGCGAACGCTGAAGAAAGACCCAACCACTATCGTACCCCTCCTTGTTACATCTCTGAAATTTTGTCTACCTTCTTCTGGAAAACTATTATCTCTACAGCAAAAAGGAATGAAATATAAAATGTGCACGTCGATGAAGCCTACAACTTTTGTCTAAAATAATTTTCGAAATTCCCATTCTTTACAGAAATAAATGGAAATAACCATGCTTTTATGAGTCTTTTTTATCGTTTCTGCCACGAAAATGAAATTTGCGCCACGTGCAACTATTATATTCGTAATCAGAGCGTCAAAATATGTAAATATACGTAGTTTGAAAAAAATCAGGAATATGACGTTTTCGTAACTAAACCCATTTACTGATTTCCACCAGGTGCATCGGAAGTAATTTTCAAGCTAACATGTATTTTTCAGCCGTAAAATAAGTCAACTTTCACAACAGTATCTCGATGGTAAGGATAAAGTTGCGAAAACATCGGACTTCCGATTTTATTTAAACTATAAAATGACGCCGACATGTAATAAGCATTTTTGAGACCAGTCACAGGAGTGCCTTTCCGCCCCCAAGGGACGTTTGAAAGGCGTAGGAATGTGACCTACATTATTTCTGTGGCCAATCACAGGGGTACCTCTCCACACCCAAATGCTCAAGAAAAATGAAGACGTACTAGAAAGCGCGAACGCTGAAGAAAGACCCGACCCCTATTGTATCCAACCTTGTTACATCTGCAAAACTTTGTCCATCTTTTTTTGGAAAACTGTCATCTTTACAGCAAAAAAGAATACAACATAAAATGTGCACTTCGATGAGGCCTACAACTTTTGTCTGAAATATTTTCCGGAATTTCCATTATTCACGAAAATAAATTTAAAAAAGCATGATTTTATGCATTTTTTGAAATGGTTTTTGCCACGAAAATAGAATTACACCCATTAACTGATTTCCACAAGGTGAATCAGAAGTAATTGTCATGCTAACATGCAGTATTTTTCAGCCGTAAAATTTGTCATCTCCCACAACAGTATCTCGATACCGCTTGGGAAATTTGCACAAAGCAGGTATTAATCTGCATTTCCCCACTTTCGCTCTCTCGGTGTGGGTGGCAGTGGTATCGTAAACACACGGGATTGGGGAAAGTGGCGCAAAAGGGGGTTGGAGGTGAACCGCGTTAGAGTAACGGTAATGTTTCGTCGACCTGACTATGAAAAACGGATATGTATACGTATTTTGCCGCATTGCTCGTAAATGTATGTAGAAATCGTACACTGCATGATACTGACATTTCGATTGTTTTTTTTCTTCACTTTATCTATTTTTTCCCCTGTTATTCAAAACTGTTACTTGAGTAATGAAACACAGAGTCACCGACAGGAAGAGAGGAAACGGCTCTTGTTTCGCCAAACAGAATGGTGCGGCCGGATACCGTTTGAAATTTTAACCCCCAGAAGCCCCATAAATAATTGCGGGATCTTTCACAATTCCATTCACTTTGGTGTTTTTAAGAGTAGATATATTATTTGCAAGAGTTAATTAACTCTTGAAATTTCTCATTAATGGAAGACGTAAAACGAGAAAAAAACACCTGACGTATAAAGAAAACCGAAAAACCCGATTTCTCGAAACTATGAACGTAATAGTGCGGAAGTATTGCCTTTCAGAGAGACAAATCGAGGGCAAAAAAATTTAAAAACAAATTTAAATAAGATTAAAAGTATAGTGCTTTAAATGTCTTTCAAATGGAATCTAAGAAACATGCCATTATTCTGTTATTACACAAAAAAAATTGTTTTATGAACTGCAAGGTATGAAAAATTTATTATGAAACCTACAATAATTCTGTCTCAATTTGAAATTGCTAAAGTTTGAATATCCTCAATTTGAACTTGCTCATTATGGTTGAATATTTCAATGAAAAGTTATTTAATTCCTAATGTTTCCAATTAAAAATTGTTGTGATCATCGCTTTCGGCGAAACTCGATACAGGCACGCTTGGCATTTTTAGTCATAACTAGAGAACCCGTGCATTTTTAAAATTTTTATTGGCCTAAATCAAAAACAAGATTTTAAAGATCATGCCCTGTAAATTTTAGATTTTTGCTACAATTTTCCTAGGTCATGACACAAGTTAAAGCCAAGGTACAAAATTCGAGAAATTCTTGAATACTTTTTTAAACTTCCCACGTAATATATCCTTGTCAAAAAGTCAAAAACATCTCTACTAGGGCTCATTCGACGTGGAATTTCATAAGCTTCCCGATCGTTTTTAGAGGAATGTCTGGTTTCGTTTTCGATCGAGTTATCGTGTTTCAAAGTCATCAGTGTTTTTAGGGCCGCTCTGTTAGCCGCGTAGATAACTTCCGACGATAGTGTACAATGAAAGAGAAATATATACCGATAATTTAATATTTTGCCAGGACAAGATATTATACACAATGTGTGATATAGGTTAACTCTGAAACAGCAGAGCATGGAGTGTGGATGACAGCACTGAAAAGCGAGGACCAGGTCGGGCCGGAAATAACGAGAAAAGAACCGAACGGACGCAGCACCATTGATTCCTTTTCTTTTTTCAATGTATCGGCCATTTCCCATTTATTTGAGCTCGACCTGATCGAGCCAATGTTCGATTTCAGATACATCATCGGCTCCGCAGCTCCCAATTCGAGAAATAATTACTATTTTATTCAAAACCAGTATCGTGCCCTGATTAATTTTTATCCAATTTAGAATTTTTATTGCGTACTTAATCGGACTAAAATGTCATCTATGTGAATATCACGGCACAATATAAGTATCCAATTTAGGAGATTTCAGTAATATGCTTTTCAATATAATTTCATTTCATCCTTTTAGGCATATGATATAAAATATATAAAGTGATATATTCTCTTCTGAACAGAAAATTATGTATTCAAAATTGAATAATTCTGAACTGGACACATTCTAAATTGAACAATTTGAGAAAAAACACTTACACAATTTTCGGATTCAAAATCATTTATCTATCTTCACGTGCATTTCAGTTTAGAGGAAACTTAGCAACAATTTAGAATTGTGAACATACATGTTTCCGTTAAGGCTCTTTCAGAAAGCACATTGACTTGACTTACTAATGTACACTGCACAAGAACAAACGATGTGCACACCGTACATTGCACAGTCATGCTGAAGTTTAATGCTAAGTAGTAGGAGTTTCAGAGCACATATTATAGAGCTCTTGCTTCTATTCATTATAGTTTGTAGCAGATTCTTATGTGTCTCGGAAGCGATTATGTTAAATTTGATAGAAACTCGAATAAAGTTCGTGCTTAACCATTAGAACCAGTAAGGAACATTAAATCAAGTTAGAGGTTTACTTATGACAAATGTTACTATTATTATTTCGTTTTTTTTTTTTGCTTTTTTATCGGATGAACCCTGTATCCCATCATCAGCCACGGAACAAGTCAAGCGCCTGATGAGTTAAAGACGCTAAGAATTCGATACGTTGTTTGAAACCTCTTGCGATGATGTTACAGATGATGGTTGTACACGACAACCATCAATAATATGCTCGATGGATTCGTTGGTATCTCCGCACGATCGGCACCCATCAACCACGTCTTGATGTAACACAAGTTTGCGATAGTTTCTAGTTCTGACAACCCTGTCCTGAATTGCTATCACGAATCCCTTCGTTTCCGGAAACAAGACGCCCTTTTTTAGCCAAATATTGGATGCCTCTTTGTCCACTTTATGTTGATCTAATGTTTTCGGGTCCTCGCCGTGGATAGCTTTTTGTCTCCATTGCGTTTCTTATTCCTCTGTGGTTTCTGCCCTGATATTCAAGGCTTCCTCTGAGGACAAGTTCAAAGGCGTGTAATCGAGATTTACTCCACAGATAGTACTGTGAAGCGCAACATATTGCTTACTGTTGAAATAGTCTTGCAACTGTATAACTTGTGATATACAGTTTCTTGACATCTACAACGCCTCGACCCCCTTGATGTTGTGGAAGAACTACCCCTTTAATTGCCGATTTATTGTGGAGCATTCGGTGCTTAGTCAGTTAAACAGGGATGGTCCTGTTTATCCTTTTAAGGTCGGTGTTCGACTATTTGACGAGCCCAAAAGATTACATCTGGATAGGGATGGCGTAGGTGTTGAAAGCCCTGATTTTATTGGCAGAATTGAAGGAACTCTCCAGAACCAATCTGAGTCTTGTAGTGAAGGCAGTCATTAGGCTTTTCCTAACTATCGTATGCTGAATACCCTAACACTCAAGAACACGCAGATGTGTAATTCATCCTCCACCACCGCCTCGATGTGATCCTTGTTCTTGTCCTCTAATTCTTCGGTCCCTATTCCTCCTCTGATCTCATGCACTGTTCTGCATTTATCTAATCCAAACTCCATGTGGATGTCATTGGAAAACTGCTTTATGACATGGATCACTTGCTGTAGTTTCTTGTCTGAACTAGCGTACAGTTTCAAGTCATCCAAGTAAAGAAGATGGGTCAGTTGATAATCATCCTCCTTATCATGTACTCTGAACCTATGAGACATACATGACATGGATCACTTGCTGTAGTTTCTTGTCTGAACTAGCGTACAGTTTTAAGTCATCCAAGTAAAGAAGATGGGTCAGTTGATAACCATCCTCCTTATCATGTACTCTGAACCCATGAGACATACTATTTAGTGTTTTTTGAATGGATTAACCTCTAAGCAGAACCATAATGCACTAAGAGAGTCTCCTCGAAAGATACTCGTCGTAATGCGAATTAATCTAGTTATCTCTGGTTGCTCATGATCAAAATACTTGATTCTTGTTCTCCAAAGCATCATCGCGCGACGTAAGAAGTCAATGATATGTGGGCAGATTTTGTAAGTTTTTGAAACTTTAATCAAATAGTCATGTGGTATCGAAGGGAACGCTTGCTTGAGTCAATATAAGCCATGTGCAAGTTTCTTTGATGTGTTATAGCTTGCGTCATGGCCACAGCATCTATAGTGACTAGATCTTTACTGCCCCGCGAATTTTTGCAACATCCTTTTTGTTTTTCTGTTAGGATTTTATTCTCGTGGCAATGAGAGTAAACCTTATGTGCAATTACAGCTGTAAAGCATTTATAGATCGTCGGGAGATAGGCTATTGGTCGAAATGTAGATGGATTTTGAGCATCTGGTTTTTCAGGCAACATATACATGGTAACTTTGAGCATAAAGCCTGACATCAGATCTGGTTGTTCGATAATCTTTCGGAAACACCTTGCCAACGCAGGATGGACAATCGTCAGATACTTGTACCAGAAATTGTGCACCATGTCCGCACCTAGTGCCTTCTAGTTACTTGCCCTTCTTAAAACCGCTGGAACGTCTAAATCTGTGATGTTAGTAGACTTCATTGCAGGGTTATTGCTTGCACTTTGTTATCTAGTTGGAACCACGCAGCTCTTAAGTTGCTTCTGTTTGTTTTCCCCTAAACCAATGGACCAGTAATCTGCCATGTCTTTCAGTTCAGGAACGGTGTCTTGCTGGATACTTTGCTCTTTACTTAGTTCACGATAGAACCTCCCTTTATCTACCTGAAAGGTTCGATTTTGCTGCCTTCTTGCACTACTCTTATTATAGGGACGCAATCTAGCAGTGAGAACATCAAGTCTCTGCCGTTGAGAGTCTATAATTTCATCCAATACAGCTGGTGCTAATATCTCAAAGTTCCGAAGGTGGATGATTTTAGTAACATGGCGTGTCAGCTGTATGGTTTTTTCTCCATTCTTATATTGAGTTGATCGAACCAACTTGCTTCTCACTCTGCTGACATCTTTATCCAATCTGATTTTCCATGGTGAATCTCGCTCCCTTCCTTAGGCAAAGACTGCATTTGTTCGCCTAGTTCTACGGCCCAACGTTCTAAGGACTGCCACAGCCGCACAATACACAAGAGTTTGCAACTGTAACGCAGTTAGTTCTGCGTTCAAATGCATTGGCGAAACCTTCTTGTTCAGGTGCCCTGTCAGTGCATGCAGATCCATCGTAACAAAAATCTTTGATAGCGAATGCTTTTGTCTTGATTCTACGTCCCTGAACTCTAGTAGATCTTGATCAAAACTCCTTTCAAGCTGCTAAAATTTTTCTGGGATTTCACTCTTTACATCAATGGGAACGTTAATGTCCGGGTGTGGGTTCTAGCGAACCCTGTACTTGTTCCCTATAATTCGTAGCACCCATGACTTCAGCTACAATTACCTCTTCATTATCCACACATTCGGTAGGGATTTCATCAAATGGAGGTTATTGTTCTACTTGCATTTTGATGGTAGCTATTTCAACTGCTGGAAGCAATTTGTTGATGGATATTAAGCGTTTTTGGTCCGCTAGATTCTGTTCCTTTACTATTATGGCTGAATATGCCTTCTTAGTTGCTGAATCTCTGCTACTGCCTCTGGTTGAATCAGGCCATCTGACTCTGGAGGATGTGGTGGCACTGAATCTTCATCAAGTTGTGCAGGAACATCAATAGCACGATGATGTCGTATTGTCTCACCGGTCGCCGCTTGCTCTTGTCGTGCAGCTTCCTCTAACTGATATTTATTATCGCCGTTTTCCCCCGCCGTCTCAACCTGTCGTTTAACCTCCATTGCTCGGTCTTCTGACATAAACAGATTATTTCTAATGTCCTTAACCTTAGTGATAAAATCTCTTGCCGAACCTAGTATTCGTAATAAACAGGCTTTTTTCCAATCATAAGCTAATCATTTCCTCCCGTTACCGTTCATTTCTGAGTCTTGAAATGATCAAGTATCCTCTCATTAGCTTCACGTTGCACACCAACTCAGTAATTTATTTCTTTGAGTTGAATGATTCTTTCACCAGGATCGCAAGTACGTATAATATCATTTAACGAGGTTGAAAAGGGATCCCTTACATTACTACTGTCATCATCAACCGGAGTTTAGCATGCTATATTAAATAGCCTTTTGATTCCCGCTTTCGTTGTAACCCATAATGATCTCAAAGATGAAAATTCATACTTTTTGACATGCTATTTTGCTCTCTCATTCATAGTCAGACAGACTGCTTGACTACCATTTGATTTGCTGTCTACTCTCGATCCTTATTCGAGTCCATTTCCAGTCTTTTCAATTTCACACACTTTTTTTTTTATTTTAGGGTACACCTAAAATATCGAACTTTCTTACGCGCATTGTATCCTGCGATTTCCCTTCCTTAAGGTCATTCACACAGTTATTCCCATGACCTCACCAACGAGTTTTTTGATAAATATTTAAGACACGGTACTTAGCAAGCTAATCGCTCTATAATTAGTACAGTCACCTTCAAAAACATTTTGCATTTTTTATCTTCTGTACTTTGATTTTATTGTATCAAATATTTAATTAAAATCATAAATATATAATACATACTTGAGCTTCAGAATGATATTTAGATTAAATTATATTGCTAAGCATGATGATCGCACCTCCAAAAGCATTGCGAGCTAACAAACAGTTTTTCTTCTCAGTTTCGCAGAACTTTCAAATAAATAACATCACCAATATTTATAGGTACAAATTGTCCTGCTGTAGGTGGCAACGAAAAACATTATCTATGATAATAAGTTCACTAATTTCGTACTCGACGGAGACACAAATTCAACATGCATTGATAATAGAATAATAACCCACATACAAGTATCCATTTCAAATTCTCATAATTAAAATAAATGCATTTTATTATCATAGGTATCGTACACTTGCAGGGTGTTGGCAATACCCCTGTATACCCTACTTGTTGACATTTTTAATATTATAGCATTTATTTACATTATATTTGGATGCTATGTTTTAAATTAAAAAAGGATTTAATAATGCAAGGAAAATATATGCCCATTTTTATTTTTTTTGCTGACTGGCCTATTGACCTATTGACCTATTTTTGTTCATTAAATTCTCAAATATTTTCTTTGGACCTAAGCTTTAAATTTATTTCACAGTTCACCTGGCTCCGTTAAATTTATCAAATCACATATACGAGTACATATTTTGTGCTTTCAAAGCTTTTTTGTCAGAGAGAATTTTCATTGTGATTTTTTTTGCAGAGGTCAAACAATATTTCCTCGAATTTTAAATCCTATGCGGCACTCAATTTTTATAGCATTGCCAGAAAAATATGACTAAATCTGCAATTTATTTTATAGCTTTTCTACATCGAGAGATATATTTTAATATGGACTGTTATTAACGATAAATTTGAAATCTTATAGTACGTTCAATAAATAATGTATAAAACTTGAGATTTTCAGAGAGAAATTTAACTAAAAGTTAAATAAAAGATTATATTTAAAAAATAAAAATATTCAATTAAGGTTTGGATGTTCCACGTGTTTTAAAGTTGCACTCCATGAAAATTTACTCTGGGCTACTTAAAGTGATATAAAATTCTCGATTTTTTAGAGAAGCGTCAAAAGTCGCTAACTTTGTTGAAATTCGGATAGTGTTTCCTATCCTCTTCTGTAATATATTTTTATTATATTGATGGATTTGTATATATTGATGGGTTCCAATCCAATCCAAATTGTAGAAAAACTTTTTCGAATCTTATTAAAATTTCCCCTTTTCATACTGACAATCAGTCTTAGTTTTAAGTTTCAATTAACAGATACTTTATTAACTTTCATAGTCATCAGCCGCGAGGTAGATGAAAAGTAAAAAAAAAATAGATTGTTATTCAGTTGGTAGACTCATTCTGAGAAGTCTGCAAAAAAGGCAGTGGGTACACGATGGTTTTCGTGCCGGGACGAAAGTTTTGAGAAGATAATCTCGCCGTGTCGAAGTTGCTTGTTTCAAACTTCTTAAAGACTTTCGGGACTGCTTTCTTACCTTCTATAGACTTCCAATGAAACCCCCGCGCTTTACACCCACCCATAGTCTCCGGGCAGCGGGTTTCACGTCAATTCAAAAACAACTTTGCCGTCCAGCCTTTATTGCCTTCGCAGAGAAATAACCAGCCAGCTCATACAGCTAAGTGCTTCACGAACATAAACTACGCCGTTCCATCCCGTAATGAGTCTTACTAATATTGTCCGTCAACAAAGATCATAAAGTCAACATACATACTCGTAGTTCCGTAGAGACGACTTTACTAACGTGATAAAAGTTTCCTCCACCGCAGCTATCTTTGTTATCAGTTAATCATCATCTAGTATATAGCAGTACTGTACTTGAAGTGTGCGGTACCCGAAGTGTGCGGTACTGTGGCTGTAGGAAAGAAGGCTGCGGGTGCTTGATGGAGAATGATATATCCAAATATCAAATCATTCTGTTACCCTCCACTGGACCTCTCTGCATTATTTGAAATAGAAGTCATGTAGTAATTTCATAGTACATAATTTAAGACTTCTTCTAGTATCTCTTCAAAAAATTCACTACTTTCCAGTATTTTCATTAACCTTCTGAAAATTCTGATGTGATTCAATACATTTATAACTTGAGTATTCCGATAAAGATACTTGCAGTTGAGCAAGGAAACTCACTCAGTAAGTAAATTGGCATTGGGGTAAACAAACTTAATCAGTAGTACTACATCGCTGAGTACATTCAATTATCGGAGAGACGGTATTTCTGTCAATAAAAACGTTCTTATACATATTTTTGAAGCGCAACGTTCTGTGAAAAGGGAACGGTCGTTAAAATGAATCACGGAATGAGTGGAATACCTCTTGAAATTAAAATTCAATTCGAAGAGAGACACCATTAGATTAAGTGGAATTGGAAACTTCGGTAGGAAATTATAGTCGATTCGCCTTAAAACGTACCTCGTTATCTCTTTCGTCGAGCAAGGTGGCACAGAAGACCACCGTCTGGAATCTCACCCCAGATTCATAAAACTCATTTTTAAGTAACAGTATTGCATATGCATAATGAGCGAAATTAAATTTAAGTTAGATTCGAACAGTCGTTTCCGTGACCGAATCTAATTTGACTCCCAAATTTTACCTGGTTTCCATTCTGGCACTTCAGGAATCGAAAATACAGAAATCATTTCAAGGATTAGAAAATCGCGTTTTTTTAAATCGGATTTAATATTTTCAAGTCTCCGAATAGAACTGATTTATAAAATGTTTTTTCAAACTGAAAATGTTCAATTGAATTGCTTAGAATCGAAATATTAGTTGAAAAACATTTTCAGGAAAATGTTCGTTTTGCAGGGCTGCCACAGCCTAATTTACTAGAAAGAAGTAAAAAAAAATTACCTGTTTGAATCCAAATAGTGGCAAGTAGTGATTTCCTTAAAAAAAGTGAAAAATTACCTTTTTAAACTCGAATAGTGACTAGTGTGCATTGATAATGTGATTTAAGAATTTAGGAATTCAAAAGAATTCGAAAGAACTCGATGAAATATATAAGAATTCCAGGTGAATTTTAACGAATAAGGATGAATTTATAACAATTCACAGTGAATTCAAGACAATTGAGGTTGAATTCAAATCCCTGAGGCCTAATTCGACTTAACTTTCAAGAATCCCAAACTATAAAAAATTCTATCGATTTATTCAAAATTAGAGTTAATTTTGAAGGATGCAAGGAAATCTAAGGGACTCTGATGAAATTCATAAGAATTTGAGTCAACTGAACGAAATTTAAAAAATCGAAATATTTCCATTGTAACGAATAAATTTCAAGCGAACAGAACGTAGGGCAAGTTCAACAGAATTTAAGTGAATTGGAAAAAAACGGATAAATAAATAAAAATTAGAGTAAATTCAAAGGAACTGAAGGAGATCGAGAAGAATTCGATAAAAATTCAGGATTAATTTCTAAACAATTTTAAAATACTGAAAAAATGATTTGAATTCATCAACTTTGGAGTGAATTTAGAAAGAATGAAGGAAATCCTAGACCTCCTTGCTAAAAAAAATCTATTATTTTGCCTTTTTTGTGTTGTTTATTGTTGTTGTTTATTCCTTCTCCATCCTTGATGTTTTTTCCTTGTTCACCCCTGTTGCTTATTCCTTGTTCATCCTTGTTGTATATTCCTCCACCACCATAGCTGTTTGTTCCTTGTTCATTCTTCTTGTCTTTCTCTTGTTCATCCGTGTTGCTCATTTCTTGTCCATTCTTGTTGTTTATTCCCTCTCCATCATTGATGTTTTTCCCCTGCCCATCCTCGTTGTTTATTCATTCTCCCTTATTGTCGATTGCTCCCTGTTGATTCTTGTTTTTTGTTCCTTGTTCATCCGTGTTCTTTATTCCTTTTCTATTATTGTTGTTGGTTCCTCGTTCATTCTTGTTCTTTATTTCTTGTTCATCCTTGTTATTTTTTTCTTCTCCGTCATTGTCGTTTATTCTTCGTTCATCCTTGTTGTTTGTTTCTTGTTCATCCTTCTGTATCCCTTCTTTATCTTTGTTGTTTCTTTCTCGTTCATTCCTATTTTTTATTCCTTTTTCATTCTTGTGGTTTTCTTCTGGCTCATTCCTGTGTTTTATTCCCAATTCATCTTTGTTGTTTGTTTCTTGTTCATCCCCGTTTTTTATTCCTTGCTCATCCTTGTTGTTTGTTCCTTGTTCATTTTTGTTGTTCGTACCTTCTCCATCATTTTTCTTTGTTCCTTGTTCATCCTTGTTGTTTATTCCTTCTCCATCCTTGATGTTTTTTCCTTGTTTATCCCTGTTGCTTATTCCTTGTTCATCCTTGTTGTATATTCCTTCACCACCATAGCTGTTTGTTCCTTGTTCATTCTTTTTGTCTTTCTCTTGTACATCCGTGTTGCTTATTTCTTGTCCATTCTTGTTATTTATTCCTTCTCCATCATTTATGTTTTTTTCCATGCCCATCCTCGTTGTTTATTCATTCTCGCTTATTGTCGTTTTCTCCCTGTTCATTTGTGTTGTTTCATCCTTGTTCATCTTTATTCTTTATTTTTTATTTTTTTATTTTTTTATTTTTTAAAAAATTTTATTCTTTATTCCTTTCCCATTACTGTTGTTGGTTCCTTGTTCATTCTTGTTGTTTGTTCCTTGTTCATCCCTATTGCTTATTCCTTGTTCATTCTTGTTGTTTATTCCTTCTCCATCATTGATGTTTTTTTCTTGTTCACCCCTGCTGTGTATTCCTTGATCATTCTTGTTGTTTATTCCATCTTCATCATTTATGTCTCTTCCCTGTTCATCCCTGATGTTTATTCCTTGTTCAACCCTGTTGTTTATTCCTTCTATTTATTCATGTTCATCCTTGTTGTTTGTTCCTTTTTCATCCTTGTTGTTTGTTCCTTGCTCATCCTTGTTGTTTTTCCTTTGTTCATCCTTTTTGTTTGTTGCTTGTTTATCCCTGTTGTGTATTTCTTTGTCATTCTTGTTGTTTATTTCTTCTCCATCATTGATGTTTCTCCCTTGTTCACTCCTGTTGTGTTTTCCTTGGTCATTCTTGTTGTTTATTCCATCTCCATCATTTACGTCTTTTCCTTGTTTATTCCTCCTGTTTATTCCTTGTTCATCCTTTTTATTCCTAATTTATCCTTGTTGTTTGTTTCTTGTTTATCCCTGTTTTTTATTCCTTGTTATTCTTGTTATTTATTTCTTGTTAATCCTCGTTGTTTGTTTCTTGTTGTTTATTCCTCTTTCATCATTGTTATTTGTCCCTTGTCTGTCCTCGTGTATCCCCTGTTCATACTTGTTTGTTTCTTGTTCATCCTTGTTGTTCATTCCTTGTCTATCCTTGTTCATCATTGACATTCAGTTTCTTGGGAAAACCGTTTCTTGTTTTTGTAACATCTGGGTAGTTTTCTTTCAGTTTATTTGGTACGTCGTTATTGGCGAATTTCCCTTCCTCTTTTCTAGACTTACTTCCGACAGAAGATTCAAGTTTAGCTACATTCGAAGATTTTGGTATTTATTTCTCTTGATCAGGTTGCCAATCACTTTTCTCCTCTTTGATTCAATTTTTTTAGATAAACTATGGATCCATATTCCTGAGCTGTTGATCCTTTTTTCAATTTCTTAACAGCGGCAAGTATTTCGTTTGCCACACGAGCTCCCGTGAAATCCTACTGATTTGAAGCTTCTTCTAACTCTTCCTTAGTCTTTTCTATTATACGATACGAACACTTGTTTTTAAAATTTTTTTCCTGTTCAAGAGACTTAAATTCCTGTTCAAGTTCATTAACCTTCGTATTTTCCACTTCAAACTTCTCCAGATTTTTCATTTATTCTTTGAAATTGATGAAAATTCAGGTCGAATTCCAAATGAGTAGAGATAAATAAAAAATATTCAATTGATTTCAGTAGAATTGAAGTGAATTAAACAAAATTTAGAAAATTAAACCATTTCCACTGAATTGAATAAATGGGGAATGAACAGCATGCAGGTCGAACTCAACAGAATTTGAGTGAATTGCGGAAAATAAAAAAAACAACAACGAATAAAATAAAATTTGATTGAATTTAAAGGAATTTAAGGAAAATGAGAAAAGTTTCATGAAATTCATAAGAATTCAAGGTGCCTTAGGAAAAAAGTCAAGTGAAAAAATTCAATTTAAAAAAGCTTGATTCATTAAATTTGGAGTGAATTGAGTAGAATTAATTAAATTCTTAAGAATTCAGGTGAATTAAAAAGAATTCGGGGTGGTCGAAACAAATCGAGAGAATTCTAAATTGATCAAAAGAATTTTAAGGAACTCGTAATGAATAAATAAGAATTTGGGTAGAACTCCAAATGAATTTGAATGAATTGATTTTTCTTCAATCCAAGATATTCCATTGACTTCAGTGAATTCGGAGTGAATTTGAAAAAATTCAAGGGAAGTCGAGAGAATTTGATGAAATTCGTACTAATCCAAGATGAATATAAAACAATTCAAATGAATTGAATAAAATTTTTGAAGTCCAAAAAAATTGCGTCGACTTCAGATAAATGCGAGTGAATAGAGTTAATGAGAGAGAATTTGATAAAATCAATGAGAATTCAATTCAAGAATTCAAGAATTCAAAAAATAAGAATCAATGAAAATTCAAAAGTCTTCAGGGTAGATTGAGAAAAAATTGGAATTAAAAAAATTGAAATGAAGGAAAAGATCAATTTAAGTCAATGGATTTAAAAGTTATTCCAAAGAA
>JAUMHM010000085.1:35318736-35330359 GCA_032362435.1 Melikaiella ostensackeni
TTAAGAAATTTCTGAGTATTCCACGAGATTTTATGAAAGGTGTACACCAGATTTCAAGAATCGTTAATTCCTGCTCGACTCTATATTTTTTGGACGTGTGTAACATAAAATATTACATAATAAAAAAGAAATAATGATATAATCAGTGATAAGTAAGTTACTTTTTGAAAGGAACTAGTTATAGTTACCGCTACATTACGAAAAAAATAACTAGTTATCGTTATCGTTAACGATTCAAAATGTAACTTTTTCTTAGTTTCATTTCCCATAAGAAGTAACTATCTTTACTTTCTTAGTTACTTTTATATTCTCGAAATGTATACCCAAATTTAATTTTTACAAAACTTTATTCATGACTTTCGAGTGATATTTGTTACACTTTTTAATGAGAGACGTAGGTTAGTCATGACCCACATAATATTTCTAAAACAAGGAGTGTTTTAGAAAATTTTGAAAATCAGTGTGGAAGAAAAATTTCAGCTTTCCTATTTTGGGATATAGATCTCTTTAACGCTGAAAATTAATTATTTCTTTCTAAAAGTAGTGTTTCTTCAGATTTACCTAGTTATGACTTCCACTTCTAAAACATTTACAATATCCTGAGACCAACAGAAATTTTTTTAGAAAACGTTGAATTTTCAACAAAATACATAAATTTTCAGCTAAAAAGGATAAATTTTTGACCAAAACAGATATATCTTCAACAAAATACATGAATTTCCAAATAAAAAAGAGGAATATCCAACCAAATAGTTGAATATTCAACTAAACAAAATAAATTTCAAACAAAAAATGGAATGGTTAAATTTTCATTGAAAAAAATTAATGTTTAACAAAAAAAAATTGTTAAAAAAATAGTTAATTTTTCAACGGAAGAGATCAATTTTTAACCAAGAAGATAATTTTCAATCAAAAAAGACGAATTTTCAACAAAATACATGAATTTATTTCCCAATTGAAAAAAATAATTTTGAACGAAAAAAGATGACTTCTCAACAAAAAATGTAATAGTTGATGTTTGAACCAATAAATATTTTTATTTTGAATCAAAAACAGTTACATTCAATCAAAAAACAATCTTGAACAAAAAAGTTGATTTTCAACCAAATAATTAAATTTCTATCCAAAAAAGTTTAATTCTCAATGAAAAATGTAATGTTTCAAATTTCAACCAAAAAAGACGAATTTTCAACAAAATAGTTAAATTTGAAACCAAGAGATGAATTTTCAACCAAGAACAAATTTTTTTACCAAAGAAGACAAATTTCAAACAAAACACATGAATTTTCAACATATAAAGATCCATTTTTAACTAAAAATGGGATAGATGAATTTTTAATGGAAGAAGATGAATCGTCAACGAAAAATGTAATTGTTGATATTTCAACCAAAAAAGATTTTCATTTTGAATCAAATACAGTCATACTCAACCAAAAAGACGAATTTTCAACAAATAGGTAAATATGAAACCAAAGAGATGAATTTTCAACCACGAAGATAATTTTTTTACCAAAGAGACGAATTTTTAACAAAATACATGAACTTATTTTTCAATTGGAAAAAAAAAATTTTGAACGAAAAAAGCTGACTTCTTAACAAAAAATGTAATAGTTGATATCTGAACCAATAAATATTTTTATTTTTAATCGAAAACAGTTAAATTCAATCAAAAAACAATTTTTCAACAAAATAGTTGAATTTGCAGTCATGCCAGAAAAAAATCAACCAAAATGTTGAGGTTTCAACTCAAAAAGGCGAATTTTCAACAAAAATGTTGATTTTCAACCAAATAATGAAATTTCTATCCAAAAAAACTTTAATTCTCAATTA
The DNA here is from genome assembly GCA_032362435.1 of Melikaiella ostensackeni. Lineage (NCBI taxonomy): Eukaryota > Metazoa > Arthropoda > Insecta > Hymenoptera > Cynipidae > Melikaiella > Melikaiella ostensackeni. The sequence continues at coordinate 35,320,567 of JAUMHM010000085.1, forward strand.
AAAATGTAATGTTTTAAATTTCAACCAAAAAAGACGAATTTTCAACAAAATAGTTAAATTTGAAACCAAGAGATAAATTTTCAACCGAAAACATATATTTCTTTACTAGAGAAGACGAATCTCAAACAAAATACATGAATTTTAAACATAAAAAGATCAATTTTCAACCAAAAATGGGATAGTTGAATTTTTAATGGAAAAAATTAATTTTCACTGAGAGAAGATGAATCCTTGACGAAAAATGTAATAGTTGATATTTCAACCGAAAAACAGTTTCATTTCAAATAAAAAACAGTTATATTCAACCAAAAAAATAATTTTCATCAAAATAGTTGAATTTTCATTCAAGAGAGAAGTAAAATCAACCAGATTGATGAAATTTCAAGCAAAAAAGGCAAGTTTTCAACAAAAAAGTTCATTTTCAACCAAATAATGAAATTTTTATCCAAGAAGATGAATTCTCAATGAAAAATGTAAAAGATGAGATTTCAATAAAAAAAGTCGAATTTTCAACAAGATTGTTCAATTTGAAACCAAAAAGATGAATTCTTAAGAAAATACATGCATTTTCAGTTACAAAAGATCAATTTTAAACAGGATAGTGCAATTTCAAACCAAAGAGATTAATTTTCAACTAAATAAGATCAATTTTCAACCAAAAATTTCAGTGTTCAATTTTTAATTGAAAACAATAAATTTAAACGAGAAAAGATGAATCCTCAACTAAAAGTGTGAGATTTCATATATTTCAACCAAAAAAAAAAAAAATGATAATTTCAAATCAAAAACAGTTTAGTTCAACCAAGAAAATAATTCTCGACAAATCAGTTGAATTTTTAACCAAATAAAATGATTTTCTTTTAAAATCGTTCAATTTCGAAGAAAATAATGGAATTTTTTATCAAATAATAAAAATTTAAGCCAAAAAAGATAAGTTATCAACTAAAATAATAAGTAAAATACCTGGAAGAGTTCAATTCCTGGTTAATGATATAATATGTACAATAGTGTAAAAATTAATTTTAATAGCCAAAACTGGATTCAATCAGCATATTGTAAAAAGAATAATTAGAAAGAAGAAACTCACGTAAGAAATGATTTGGACCCCCTCCCCCCACCACAAGTGAGAATTCGTACGATTTTCCGGACCACTCCCCCCCCCCCTCCAAAAAAAAGCCTTACGTGAATAATGGAGGCTTCCTGAATTCGCTCTAATTTTGTCATTAACAAATTTCCAATGTTCCAATAGATAGCGATTGTATTTTGAAATGTATGATTTAAATTTTGAGAATTTTAAGCCTACTAATTTAAAATCGTACTAAAATAGTCTTTAAAGATGATGAAATTCAGTGATTAGTGTATTTTGAAAGATTTCGTCAAAAAAAGGCCTTGGCAAAATTGAAATGCAGTTTTGATGCAAAAATAAAAAAATAAATTTAAGACCTAGAAAAAAATGATTGACGACTGTTTAAGATTACGTGGATCGTAAAAAGTAACCATAGAAATGTAGATTCCACCACAGTCTGAATTAAGGGTCGGCTTCAAGTCTGCCTCGGTAATTGGAGAACTCTTCTAGAAAGTGGCTTCTTCTGTCCGGAAACTAGGTCCAAACAAAAGTTTTGAAAATAATTCAAGACTGCAAATGGCGAACGCTCTTAGTCCTTAAGTATTAAAACTCTCTGAAATGGAGTTTTTACCATTTTTTTATTACTTTCAACGCTCAGTTAATGCTTTTATGAATTTTCTCGCCAAAATTCTAATTTCTTACGCTAGAGTTTGAAATTGAGAGTTTATTAAGTCAGTTTAAAAGCGGGAAAAAAAGGAAGGAGATGCAAAGCACAAAATTAATGAGAAAAGTGAGCTTTTTGCCAGGTTTTCAATAACTTTATACTTAACTCAGCAAAGATTGTCATATTTAAATTACTGTGAAGTATTCAATCTAAATTTCAGGTATTCCTTCAATCAATTAAGTCAATAAAAATATTTTAATCAAGTTTCTCTAAGCATTTACCTGTTGTAAACTGAAAGTGGGTAAAACTCGTATTTGCCCAACAGTAGTAAGCCCTTCAAATTTCAGTTGGTTCGGATAATATCTACTGTTTTGTGTATATATTTGAAAAAACAAATTTTGGAAAATTCAAATGGATTTCCGTATAAGCCTGAATTCATTTAGAATTTTTGTAGGTACAGTTTTTAGTTGTGAATAATAATATAAAATTAAACATTGAAACAATGGATTTGTGTTGATGCTGATGTGCCAAAGAACAAGTTTCTTGATTGTGTTAAATGCACTTTTTTCTTTAAAAACCTCAAACATGCTATACCAGAAATTACCTCAGCTTGAATCAAAGAAACATGCCATTCTTTTATTATTATGAAAGCATTTCATTTTGGTATGCAAGATCTCAAAATTGCTAGAAAAAGTCTAAATTCACAATTCTAAGACCAGAAAAACAATCTTTTTCCTTGAGAACAAAACAATAGCATGTTTCTGCGATCAAAGTTGAAGAAATTTCAAGCACGACATTATTAAACTTTTTCATAAAAATGCGCAGTTAATACATTCTGAAAAGCTTTTTTCTCGGTACATTTTAAAGAACTTCTAGTTTGAAAACAAATTTTGTTTTTGATTTCATAATTTTATATTATTATTCACTGCCAAAAACTGTACCAAGAAAAAACCATTATTTTTTGGACCACAGAATTGAAATCAACAAGAAGTTATCTTTAAAATATAATCTTTAACTAAGGCCAAAAATCTCAAGAAATATTGACGGGTTACCAATATATGACTGAGAATGTTCAAGCGTGTCTGCGTCAAGTTTCAGTCGGCCACGAAATTTCAGTACGTCTTTGCAAGTAAGCCTTTTCAGTGAGTCCTTTTCAGTACGCCTTTTCCAGTAGGCCTTTACGAGAAGGTTTCTTTTGGTGCACCTCGATAATTTTTTATATTTGTCGGTGACTACGGTAATTATTGCATTTAACAAATTGTTTAGTAATTGAAAATGTTTCACTGTTGATAATTGTAACCTTTCCCAGAGCGCCTTTTCTGGAAGACTTGACCAGTATGCCTTCTCGAGTACGCTTTTTCCAGCGAGCCTTTTCCAGTACGCCTCGACCAGTACACTTTTTTCCACACGCCTTTTCCAGTGTGCCTTTTCAGTGCGCTTCTTCCAGTACCCATTTTCCAGTACGCCCTTCCCGATGCGCCTTTTTAGGAATCTGAAATTGCCTAAATGACGAAAAAACCTTGGTATTTTTTAACATTTGCCGGTGACTTAGGTAATTATTGCATTTAACGAATTGTTCAGTAATTTAAAATGTTTCACTGTTTACGATTATAATCTCTTTCAGAGCGCCCTTTCCAGTACGCATTCTCCAGTACGCCGCTTCAGATGCACCTTCTTGGAGATTTAAAATTTCTAAAATGACGGAAAAACTTCGGTAATTATTGACATTTGCCGGAGACTAGAGTAGTTATTACATTTAACAAATTGGTCAGGAATTTGAAATGTTTTGCTGTTGAACATAACCGAATAACTCGCCACAATTTTACAATTGTAACTGTGAATTATTCTTCTCTTTCTTTTCAGAAAACCAATCTTCACCATATCCATGAAAAAAATTTGATTATGTTGATAAAATGACCGCCTTTTTCGTAATTTGCAACATTCTCGAAGTTTGCACGTACGTCTGTTTCAGAACAAATTTTCCAGTGAGCCTCTTCCAGTATGCCTTTTCCAGCACAACTTTACGAGACCCCAACTGAAACTGTTGGGCAAATACAACTTTGATCCGGTATCAGAATCCGCTACTCGAAAAAGGTGTTTTTTCGGCCCACTCTACTAGCTAAATTAGCTATCGACAGAGAGCGCACAAGCCCGATCTCAAGTTGAGCACCAAGCCTAGGCTCGACTCCCTCGTTACGGAGAACCGCCGCATGGGCGGGAATGGTGAGACAGCGCGCGCGAGCATTTAAATGTCAGTGACTGTGATTAGCGGACAGCACTGAGTAGAAGGAAAAGAAAATAGAGCAACAAATGATACGTTGTCATTATCAATGCAAATAAAATAAAACGGTGCCGAAAAGACATTTCAAATTAAATGTTAGATAACAATGCTTTATCAACCATTGTCGAAGTTCCATTTATTGAAGATTAAAGCATAAGTCGACACCGCGAATAACATTTTTAAATTATCAGAAAGGAACTCTCCTGAAGCGACAGTCTGAGTTAGTAATTTATTAATGTAGTCAACTAAACATTCAAAGTTAGTTTGTATGTACTGCGAGTCTGCTAGCAAATGTTTTGTACGTAAAAATTCTTGAGATTTTCCTATACATGGTGCCTCTTCTGGGTTTAAACTGAGAACAACAGAACTAATTTTTTCAAATTTTTTTGCATAATACGTAGCCACACTTAACCACGTTATCCATCGTGTTTTAACAGGCTCTGGGAGCAACGGTGATTCTGGATTTATCTCGCGGAAACGTGCAATTCGTTCCGGAGACTTCAAAAAAATTTTTTTACATTTGCAATTAAACTATTTACTGTTTTATAATGCAGACTAATTGCTTAAGCAACAAGATGGAGACCATGTACAACACACGTAGTAGGCAACATTTTCGAAAAAATTATTTTTCATTCTTCAGCAGCTTCAACCATACAAGGTGCTGCATCCGTGCCAAGTAAAAAAAACTCGATCGTGTTGAATACTCAGCCACACAAAAAAAGTCTGCTACTTTTGACGAGACATTTGTATTTCTATGTATTTTGAGTCGCTGAATCTGGATCTGGGGTCAAAACAGCACCTTTGACGATTGATTTTCGACATAACCTCAAAAAATCGTATTTTTGAGTATATGATGGTGGATCATGGTTTCATTATAGATATCAAGCTGCTGAATTCATTTATAATATCAGTTAAGTTATATAACTAGAAGATCTGGAACGTAACCTTAAAACCGAATTTTCTGAGCGGTGCTTTGCAGGACAAAATTAGATTTATGTACTTCCAGGCATCGAATCCGATACGCAAGTCAAGTTAGCGTTTGTTTTGCATGAATGTACTTCCTGAATCAAAATCAGTGGATTCTCACTTATTCTTTAGTAACACACTTTCCACTAATCAATCAGTGGAATTTCTAGCCGTTGATTAGATAGTTTCTAGATGACGTGGCTTTTATATTTAGTTCTGCATACCACTGACTTCCAATGTAAGAACAGCTATTTGTTCTTATTATAGCGCACTCTTTTGGATTCTAAAGATCTTCGTAGCAGCATTTTTCTCTTGTTCTGAGGCAAATCTCTGACTAACATCCAACAGTAGTCCGCCATGATATTTTTATCCCATCTGCCTTGATATCTTTGTTCCATCACTTTAATATCTTTGTGGAACCTTTTGCCCTGTTCTTCACTGTAGTCCCGAAGGTTTTGCAGAAAAGTATTCAACATGAGCATCCATGAAATGTAGCTTCAAACTCAATAAACATTCAAATTTTTTGAAACTGCCGACCATTCTCGAGACCTTCTTTTCCCATTCTGGGCTTTCAACGTTTCCCAGAAATTGTTCAACGACGTTTTTGTAATCAAGCCCTGATTTTTTTTAGTCAAAGTCATATGAGAAACAAAAACGTTGTCTTCCAACAGTCTTCGAATTTGAGGTCCATCGAATATTTCATCTTTTAATTTAGCATCAGACAATTGGGGAAACTAAGACAATATATACCGAAAACATTGTCCTTCTTTATTTAGTGCTTTCACAAATTGCTTATTTAGACCCAACTTGATGTGAAGAGGTGAAAGAAGGACTTTTGATGGCTCTACTAATGAGTCATTGATGACGTTTTGGCATCCTCGTTCTAGTGGCATTCTCTTCGGCCAAATTTTTTTCTTATAATGATCACCACGATCTCGGCTCTCCCATAGACACAAAAAGCAAGGATACATCGTATGTCCTGATTGTTGTCCCAGAAGCATCGTAAGAACTTTTGAATTTCCACGAATTTGCCATCCATGTTGTTCGTACTCGATTTTTTTGAAGACGATTTTCATATTACTGTAATTTTCATTGACTTTTGTTGAATGAGCTATTGGTATCGATGCATACTCGTTTGTGTTGTGCAATAAGACGGTCTTCAGGCTTCGTTTAGAAGAGTCTATGAATAAGCTCCACTTTCCGTCTTCGTAAACTCTTGGTTTTCATTCGTTTTTTAAGTCTTTTAGAATTCGTGCAATAGACTAAAGACAGTTCTTGATCAAAATGAAAGTTCCAAAAATTCTGTTCTCTGTTTCGATTAGCACTAGACTTCGTCCCTTTTGCTAGATGTCCTTTTTTTCAAAGCTGAAGCAAGGTGTTCAGCGCCATCTTAAGGTTATGCCAAGTCGCGAATTAAGTCATTTAATTCCTTTTGAAACCACCTCTCTGAAGTCTTCTTTTTGTATCATATGTAGTGTACTCGTCAGCGGATGTTTCACATTCAGTGTTGGAATCTTCACTGCTGCTTGTAAAATAGTCTGTCTCATATTCCAGAACTGCCTCTTCTTTTAGTGCTTGAATGGAAACTGCCAGCGTCTGCTGGAACGTCCGCAGGTTTTTTAATTTGTGGTCCCATCACTGAAAAGACTGTGTTATAAGTTATTGATTTTTTGTTGAAAATTCCCCATTTTTTCGCATCGTTCATGCAGAAGTAACAATCCCTCTCATTTTGCGGTTTTTCTCAAATTGTTGGTACATCAAACTTCAAGCATGCATTGTTTTCACTCTCTTCGCATTTGTACAACATTCAATTGCAAGGGAAGCATATTATATGAGGAGCTTAGTTTTCATCTCGCTCTGGAAACTTAATGTTGAAGTATTTTGCATACATGTCCCGAATTTTCCTAGTAATGTTCTTTCAATATTTTGGGATTTCATATTTTGTACAAATGTAACAAAAATTATTCTGATTGTTTTTACAACTATGCGTTTTTTTCAAGTTTTTTTGTTTTGGAAACCATGGTTATTTCAATCCCCGCACGTTAAGTATCCTGGCCTGATCGCAGGCGAGTCCACTGTACTGGGGGTGATAACCCTCATACCTTCCAAGGAGTAAGTATGAGGGCTTTCTGGCTTTGATGAGGACAATGTCAACTCATCGCCAGGCGCACTACAGCTTCATTCTCACACCTCAACGTCCTCCTGCAGGGCAGCGCGCCTTCGCTGGCGTCGTTACTGACTGGGCTAGAAGGTGAGTCATTCTACACATCTCTTTCCAGAGCAGTTTTCATCATTTCTAGTACCTAGTGCAGTAGCAGGCAATGACACTGAATATTTAGGTGATAACAATGGATGCAACTGAACGGTCTCTCCAGTTCAAAGATTTATGACTGAATCATAACATAAGAGGCTCCGAACTCATAGTTCAGAAGAAACGCAGTAAGCTCACTTACGATGAATGTGATGAGAAAGACTTCTCTAAGAGAAGATTGTCTTAATACAGTATGTGTTTGGAATAATGTAACAGATTCCTTCGTTACCATGCATATTTGACTTAACAACTGGGTTCTGCGGCTCAAAATCCATGAAAATGCAATGCTGGCTTACAAGTTGCTGTTGAAAGAATTCTTTTTTGAGGTTATACCATAGAATTGTCAATTCTATAACTGATCTGGCTCTATTTTTGGAATCAGCCGCTTGAATCCCGTAGAAAAACATGTTTTTTATCACATACTAAAAAGTGCGGTTTTTCGAGGTTATTTCAGAAACCAATCATAGAAGGTGCCATTTCGACCTCAGATTCGGATTCAGCGACTCAAAATACAGAGGATTAAATGTATCTCGCTAAAGGTACCAGATTTTTTCTGTGTGACTGTGATATTATCAGGCCATTACACCTGCATTGCATCGTGAAAGAAATCTGCTATAGTCACATTATTTGCTGCACTATGTTTTTCAGGAGTCAATAAGTAACATTTTCTAGATTGAATGTCATATGAAACACCAACAATTACATTTTCTACTTTTCTACCACAAGCATCAGTGGTTTAATCAATTCGATTCCCAAATATTGTTATTTCCAATTTTATCGCGCATTGCATTTAAGGCCTGATCATACAATTTAGGTAGAACATTTTTCCTTGAAGTCGATTCATCGGGAACGTTTTTACCTGTATAAGTCAAAAGAAATTTCTTAATGAAAGGATAACTAACCTTTTTTGATGAAATATCAGGTCCCAGAAATAACTCACATAGATCTTTAAGAAATATATTTTGATCATCGATTCTGTTTCAGCGAAGCATATGGCCACAACCAAAAGAGCCGCGCATCGAATGAGTAAAAAATGGGAATCAGGTAGAGAGGGGGCGCAAGGAATCGTGCGCGATCGTGCGTGCCCGACACGAGGCGTCGTATGTGCCCGGCGTGTGCGCGCACTCCCCCCACTTCTCCCCATGCGAAGGCTCTCCGCAAAGAGGGAGCCGAGCCTAGGCTAGGTGCGCAACTTCAGACTGGGCTCTCACGCTCTCTGGCTATCAACAACTTTCAGATAGATTCCTTGATATCTACGTATCCATTTCTCTTGAATTCTTTATATGTCCAGACAGAAAAATGGCGAATAGTTTAGTTTGGCATGAAAATAGCATAGGTAAGTTGAAACATGGGTTGGCTTGTAGGAAAGGAATTTGAGGAGAAACGGTTATCTGAGAAAGTAGACGTTCTTCTAAGGCGGACTGTTTGAATTTGGTATTCGTGAGGTGGTGACGTGGCTGAAATAGACGTGCTCGCGGCTGAATCCATCGAGCTGACTCGCAAGCAAACAGAGCAGAAACAGGACAACGTATACATACAGACACCCGCGTACTCCTCCTTACTTCCATTTCCCTCAAGAGAGTATTATTTCCTGACATTTTTCTTTCTGACGAAATCACAGCTGTGCTTTGAAAGCCACGTGTTAGCAACCAGGTTCGCAAGCAAATATTTCAATTAAATTTTTACAAGATTGAAAAAAATTATGAAACACACGTGCTCCGCTGAGTTCACGCGCCTCTCACTCGGCCCCTTGGACCTCCTTATCAACGAATGCGAGGCCGGCGGCGATCCTCTCTCTCGGACCCTTGGACCACTCGTTAACGAATGCGGGCTAGCTGAGATTTTCGGAATGCGCTAAATGGAGAGCATTTGAATAGAGGTTCCAGTGTAATTCGACCATGAAAGTGATCCAGCTTGTTAAAATCACAGAAATTTCCGTAATACTAGCCCTAGCGATATACTCGACCGGTTAATCTAAGGGGAAATTCCGCAATAATACTCAGTGTATCAATATTTATATAATTACTAAGTAATTGATAATTTAAGAATACATGCCATATGAGAGAGAAAATTAATGAAACTCACCGACGACGTTCAGGTGCACGAAATGGCTCATATGTGGGGTTGTGGAGACCTGGCACTCGTAGAGCCCGCTATCTCGGTGCTGAGGATACTTTATTTGAAGCGTCCAATCGTCCGACTGTACGTTGTGAATTGCACGAAATCTCTGGTCATTCGTGTACGTGTACCGGCCGATGGTCAGCAGGTGGATATCTCTATACCGAACCCACGAAACTTGCAGACTCATCTGAAACAAAAACAATTTTGAAGTTACTTCTTTCATTTATTCAACAATTTTTCCGTGATTACAAAATTCGTTTTTTAAAATTTTAATAACAGTAGAGTTAATTTAACGTATGAATAATTATGATGAAAGGAGGTGTTTCGGGTTTCAATCGTGTGCAAAACTACGAATCTTGACGACGTTTCGTGAACATTGCAGTT
>JAUMHM010000085.1:35332964-35344792 GCA_032362435.1 Melikaiella ostensackeni
GGTCTGGCCAATCACAGGCATCGTAGAGAGTATATATAAGAGCAACATAACCTGAAGCTTCAGTTTCAGGTTAGCCCGGAAGAAGTGAACTGCAATGTTCACGAAACGTCGGCAAGATTCGTAGTTTTGCATACGATTGAAACTCGAAACACCTCCAAACACCTTTCATCATAATGAATCATCGTGAAAGTATTAAATCTATATGAATAATTCTTGACATTTTAGTCGGTGAATTATTCACAAGGAGAAGACGCGATATGTGGGGCGCCAATTCGACTGGGGCTTCACGGGATGAAACTGTATCAAAATCCATTAGATACACTAAAAATTTGTTGGGTTAGTTGCCGCACTAACGATAGTAGAGCAGCGCCACTGAAAGTTTGGTGCAGCTGCTACTAGATGTTGGGCGCACGGCGATCCCACGTGGAAGAGCAGCGGTCCCACGAAGAAAGAGTAGCGCGTTCACGTGGTAAAGCTGCTCGACCAACTTGAGAGAAAATCCACACCAAACTGATGGGCGAGCAACGCTCCACGTATTTGATGTTGCAATTGTATCGCGTGGTAGAGCTGCTTGCCCAAAATTTTTTCAGTATATGTCTCTTTTCTTTCGATTGAATGGGCCTTGGTTCCCGAGGTATCGAGGTTTGAGTATTTACGTTTGAGCGGTCGACTCGTCACTGTCGAGCGCGAACCACGCTAAAGCGTAAATATTCAAACCTCGAAATCTCAGAAACTAAGGCCCATCGGATCGAGAGAAAAAAATACATATCTAATGGATTTTGATGTACTTTTACCCTGTAAAGCTCCATTTGCAGTGGCATTCAGCATCTCGCGATAAATGAAATGTTTACAAGAAATTCTCAGATAGTATTCGAAATCTTCGACAGTCAAGCAATAGGAGAGTATTTATCCGGGATCACTAATACGTGAAATGGAAACGTTACTAAAAGTAAAAATTCCGGAGCTTTGAAGCAGACGTATGAAAAAAAATTCAATTTGATTTCAAACCGACATTAGACATACCTATCCGAGATGTCATTACCTTTAATGCCACTATGTATGATAATAATTAATTTATCAATCTCCATTCAATTATGCGAATGAACCCGATATGTTATTGCTTCCATTATTGAGAAGCTAAAAAAATAAAAGGTTAATAGAATTTGTGGTGGAGCATTTGGGATAAATGGGGGCGAACAATTTGCGAGGTTATACAATTTTGCATTATCAGAGGGAAATTCTACAATAGCATGAAGCAATTACGCGAAACACGTTATCTGATTCTCTTCCATTACATTGTGAATTTCTGCTGGACGTTCATGCATTGATTTCCCCATCCAAAATTTGCAGAGTATTTAGCAACATGACCTATCCCGCACTCTCTCTTTTATTTCTGACCGACCGATGATTTCCGCAAGATAAAATAAACAATAGCTAATCGGACGATGCCACGGTTTGCACGTATATCCTATCAGTAAGGCTGAAAGACCTAAAAGGTCCAAGCCCGTTGAACTGCATCGTTAGTTACATGCCATTCAGGTTGCCATCCAGATAAACGAGTTATCCAAGTTTCATGTGTATGTCCCTCTTCGCGTGAAAGCGGAAAACAGAATTCATTAGCGTTTTTAAAAACGTTCGAGGGTAATATTTCCAAAATAGAGAAAACAATTTCTGACCTCGCCAATTTTTTTCGTTAGTTTAGTTAACTAGAACTGTTGGGAGGGCAGGAAGGATAAAGGAATTCCTGCCGGTCAAAGAATGTAAGAGATAAAATAAAAATTGGGAGGTAGCATGGTGGGATAGAAAATGTAAGAAAGGGAGGAAAGAGGTTAAGAGAATATACAGGAAGTACCCTGAAATTTTGTAAATCCCGTAGAACATCTTGAAAACTTCAATATCTGTTTAAAATCCTTCAGTGTCTATGATGCCCTTCTATGATCCCTTGAAATTTTTGAAATTTCTGGGTATCTTGTGAGACACCATAAAATCTTTTGAATCCTTTGAAAATTTTTAAATCCTTCAACATTTTTGACACCCTTTTGAAATACCCTTAAACTTTTTAGATCGTTTGAAACTCACTAAAAACCTTTCATATCTTGGATACCCTTTCAAAATCCCTCTTAAATTTCTTGGAATCTTTTTAAATACCCTTGAAGTTTTCAAACTCTTCGAAATTAATTGAAATCGTTGAAATCCTTTAAAATCTTTGATACGCATTTAAAACCCCTTGAAACTTTTAAAATTAGTTGGAATCTTGTAAAATAATTTAGATGCTTTCAAATCATCTGAAACTCATTGGAATCCTTTAATATTTTTGATACCCTTTTAAGATCCCCTAAAAAATTTTGAAATTTCCTGTAATCTTGTAAAATATTCTGAAAGCTTTCAAATCCTCTTAAATTCATTGAAGTTCTCTGACATGAGGATCCTAATCGATCCTAACCACAAAAAAAGTCGTTTGCGAGAATGGAATGCTGTTCACGGTTTCTACAGCACAGTAACGAGTGGGTCACGCGACCAGATACCTACCTTACCGGCACTTTTTTTATTTTTCAACTTACGTTCACACGAAGTGCCACATCGAGTTGAAAATTTGGGAAACTAAATATGAAGCACTAAGAAAGGTGTGTCTGGTCCTAAAATTTGATAATTATGAAAAAAGTTTTTTTAAAAACAAATGTTTTTTGTCTCTTTTCATAATTATACAAATTTAGGATCAGACCCACCTTCCTTAATGCGTCTTATTTAGTTTTCAAAACTTTCAACTCGATGTGGCGCTTCGTGTGAATGTAAGTTGGGAAATAAAAAAAGTGTCGGTAAGGTTGGAATCCGGTCACGTGACCCACTCGTCACATTACCCGAAAGAATAAATAACATGATCTGAAATTGAGATTTGTTCAGAATTATTTCGCCTATGTCAAAATTTCAATTTTCAATTTATGAATGAAATATGTATCACAAAACCGAAATCAATATCAATCATATCTGTTTGTTATTTTCAGGTAATAATAATATTTTTGTAATCTAACAATTTATCAATTTTATACCTGTTGTTCTTCCTATAAATTACCCCTGTTGTTAAAATTTTGAGAAAGATGACAATAATGCTACTATTTTCTCAAATTTCTCTCTAATGGCAATATTTTTTTACTTTTCCTTTGAACATTTTTTCAAACTTCTTCTCTGATTAGCCAGATTAACATATCCGCCATCTCAAAAATTTAAATTTCTAAAGATTTCCAGCGATTTCAAAGATTGCGAAATATATTGAGGGATTTCTGAAAATTTCAAGAGACTTCAAAGATTTCGACATATTCCAGAGGGTTCTAAAAGATTTTGACCGAATTCAAAGGATTTCAATAGGGTATCAAAGATATCAAAGGATTTAAATTATTTCAAAGAATTTCCAAGGAATCGAAAATTTTCAGCGTATTTCACAAGATGCCAAGAAATTTTAAAAATGTTAAGAGAATTTAAGAGGGTATCAAATATGTAAAAAACTTTCAATGGATTTCAAAGGGGTATCACGAATATCAGACGATTTCAGAGATATCAATGAATTTTGAAGGATTGAAAGAATTGGAGGGTGGTTTACAAGATTCCAAGAAATATAAAGAGATTTCAAAAATTTCAAGGAATTTTAAAAGGATATCAAAGATGTCAAAAGACCAATGAATTTCAAAGAATTTGAAAGCTTTCAGAGTATTTTACAAAATTACAAGAAATTTCGAAAATTTTCAAGGGATCTTAAAAGGGTATCAAAAATATTAAAGGATTTCAATGAGTTTCAAAAGATTTGAGAGCCTTTGAAGTATTTCACAAGATTCCAACTTATTTAAAAAATTTCAAGGGATTTTAAATGCGTATCAAAGATATCAAACAATTTCAAAGACATCAATGAATTTTGAAGGATTTGAACAATTTCAGGGTGTTTTACAAGAGTACAAGAAATTTCCAAAATTTTCAAGAGATTGTAAGAAGGTATCAAGAATATTAAAGGATTCCAATGAATTTCGAAGGATTTGAAAGCTTTCAACTCAAAAGATTTCTAGGGAGTTAAAAAGTTTGAAGATATGTAGAAAATTTCAAAGGATTTTGAAGAATATAGTGTACCAAAAAACTGAAATTACTTTTGATCATATCTGTTTTCATTTTCAGGTAATAATAATATTTTTCTTATCTAACAATTTATCCATCTTATACCTGTTGTTTTTCCTATAAATTACCCCTGATGAGGAAGTCTGAGTTGGCTTCGAAACATGTTGGTCCCCAGTAGTATAAAAAAGACAGAGAAAAGAAAGAGTGTGAGGATGGTTTTGGTTGACTTTCTTTTTTTCCGTCTTTTTTCTTTCTGTTGTGTACATTTATTGTACATCTGTCTCTAATGTGTCGAAAAAACAGGTAGTTTCAAAGTCTATTTTTGAATTGTGAACTTTTTGGGTGTTCTTTTTCAGCACATAAAAAATTTTCATAAGAAAATAGATTTCATTTCGATCTTTAAGAAATTTTAAAAGAGAGACATTAAATAAAGTTTGGTTCCAATTTGTAGGGTTGCCTAGAATACTTAAGATCTCTTTCAATTGAGGTTGTTAATGATTAACTCAATTTACCAAAAGTTATCTATTTTACTTTAATATGTTTTAAAAATTTGAGAACGTTAGTAAATTTTTAGAAATGTGTTATTGGTTTGGATTATTACCTTTTTCTTATTGAAAAATGGAATAATCTAAATAGATTGGTTCTAAATCAACCCATATAAATATTTTATTAACGTTACTGACAATGAGAATATTATTTCTGAATAAATTCTAAATTACAGAGTCAATATTTATTATTTTATTATTTATATTCGCAGCTGTCTGAATCAAGATTGTGCAACTTTTTAGATGCACTATTTTATATTGAAATTATTACGAGGAAAGCTTTAGGTAACTGAAAAAAGCTTGACTGTAAAGCGAAATTGCTTTTCGAGTGACTCTTCAGAATATGTAAAGTTGGCTCTTTTTAATTAATTTCTTGGTCAAGAGATGACGCGTTTTTAATTAATTTTAAGTCCTTGTTGTTTATGTTTGTATAAAATTAATTTTTTTAATTAGTATTAGAGTAATGAATATGAATTTATGCATTGTTCATTTTGATCAAATGAAAATTAACTTAAAAGAAGATTGTCAATTTATAATTCAAAGTAATTCATGTCAAGTTGAATATTTCAAAGACTTTTTTAAAATAGTGAATTGCAGCAACTATAAATGAAGCATTCCTTATAAACTATTCATCATCTTTTCCAATCTTGGTACAGCTTTGAATAACTGTAAGTAAGATTATCTAATCTCTAGAAGTGACGTTTCGATTAATTGATTTAATCAGTATTTACTAGCGTTAATAAAAATGCAAGTCTTGATATAAGCTGCTTTCCCATTCCTGAGTTTTTTTCATTTCATGATTCCGGGTTGCGTTTAAACTTTGATTGCCTTTCAGGACATATCCTAATGCAGCTCTCAAGTCTTCAAATTCAAAATTTTTAATTATAGTTAAAATTAATTTAGGATCGCCGTTTTAATCGAGTAAAAATTTTTCTCGGTTTTTTCTCGGTTCGAAACAATTTTTTCACCGTCATTGAAATTAAAAAATTTGAACTCTTGAAATAAAAAATATTTTTATTTGAAGTAATCAAAAGTCAAATGCAAATTAAAGCACTTAAAGTGGAACTCTTTTGAATTTTCAAGTTTAAAAATTGAAGCTAAACAAACTTTGAATTCAAATGCTCAATAAATATATAATGGAATCTTTCAACACTTCTCAATTGAACGATTTTTGTTTTCAAAGATTTCACAAAGATTCCAAAATATCAGAAGATTTCAAAGATTTCGCAGAGGTTTTAAATATTCTAAAAATTTCGCAATAACTTCAAAGATTTAAAAACATTTCAGAAGATTTCCAAGATTTCAATATATTTCAAAAGAATTAACAAAGTTTTTAAATACTTCACAAAGATTTCAATGATTCCAAAAGATTTCCTAGATTCCAATATATTTCAAAAGATTTCAAAGATTTCGCAAAGATTTTAAAGATTTCAGAAATATTTCAAAGATTTCAAAACAGTGAGCATAGTCTTTAAATAATTCACAAAGATTTTAATGATTGAATAAAGATTTCCAAAATTTCACAAATGTTTTAAAGGTTTCAGCAGAATTTCAAAGATTTGAAAACAGTGAACAAAGTCTTTAAATATTTCACAAACATTTGTATGATTACATAAAGATTTCAAAAATTTTACAAAGATTTTTAAAATTTCAAAAGATTTCACAACAATTTTCAAAATTTCACAAAGATTTCAATGATTCCAAAAGATTTCAAAGATTCCAATATATTTCAGAAGATTTCAAAGAGATTTTAAAGATTTCAGAAATATTTCAAAGATTTCAAAACAGTGAACATAGTCTTTGAATATTTCACAAAGATTTCAATGATTACACAAAGATTTCCAAAATTTAACAAAGATTTCAAACATTTCAAAAGACTTCGAAAACAGTTACAAATTTAAATATTTGACAAAGATTTCAATGATTTCCTAAAGACTTCAAAAGCTTCACAAAGACTTCAAAGATTTAAAAGATTTCAAAGTATTTCAGAAAATTTCAAAGATTTAAAAAGATTCAGCAATTTTCAAAATGTTTCAAAAATTTCACAAAGATTTCAAAGAATCCAAAAGATTTCGAAACAGTTAACAAAGTTTACAAATATATGACAAAGATTTCAATGATTTCATAAAGATTTTAAAATATTTCAGAAGATTTTTAAGATTTCGCAAGGATTTTAAAGATTTCAGAAAGATTTCCAAAAATTTCAAAAGATTTCTAATATTCCAAAAGATTAAAAAATATTCCAATTGATCAATTTGAAATTAGACTCCGTTAAACTGATGTGCTTGAAATTCTGAACGTTCAGACAAACGAAATTTTTTGTTGATGGCTTTTTTAACTAGAGACAGTGCTAAAATATTCATTTAATTATATTGAAAAAAAAACAGATTACAAAAGAAACTTATAACGCAGTATTTAAAATGATTGTTGGAACAATATTTGTAGATAAAATAGAATTGGGAAAAAATATTTTGTATATTTGAACGTTCAGAACTTCAAGTACATACATGTTAAACTGCAAAATTTAAATTTTTCAACTTTTATGAATTGAACAGTTTGAAGATTTCTTGTTAAAAAATATAAATCCACGCTATCATTTTCAATACCCTAAAATGAAGAGTAAATCAATTAATTTGTAAATGTTTAAAATTATATCAGCTTAAGCAATTTTAAGTTAGTAACATTACAAACTGAACGATTTTATTTTTATTTAACTTGATGCTTTTTAAATCAGAAGTTGAATTATTTTTATTTCAAATCATTCCAAATTAATAATTCTTTACTTATTGTTTATGAATCATATTCAACACTTTCACTTACAAATTAAATTTTTTTTAAGATTAACAATTAAAATTGTAACGTTCAAAGTCCAAATTTAGCACTTTGAAATTATAACGATTCAAGATTTTTTATTTCAAACTATTCAGTTTCAAATTGTTTAGTTTTTAATATTTGATTTATAATTGCTCAATTCAAATGTACATTCAAATATTGGTAAATATCTAAAAAATTGTTCTTTTTTTTTTAGTTCAAAAGTTTCAAATTGAATGGGTTAGGAATGGAATATTTTAGACTGAAAGAATCTTTCAATAGGGTTTGAAATTCAATAAAAGCGTTTAATTATGAATCCGTTTGATTAAAAATTATTTGAAAATTGAAAGTAATTTAAAAAGTTTCAATCGGGCGTTTTCATTTGTTTAATTACTAGGGCTTTCGAATTCAAACAGTTCAATTATTATCATCAATTGTTTAAGTCTTCAAACCTGCACTTTTAAATTCTTAAAATTGAAAATGTACGTTTAAAAATGAAGACCTAAAATAGAAAATTTTTTATGTAAAAGATTCTAGAATTACGCATTGTGCACTGAATGATTTCATCATTGAAAAAGTTAACAATTGAACGTAATATTAAAATAAAATTGAAATCGAACTTATTTTGAATTGCAGGATGTATGGAGAACAATTGTTTATAAGAAAAAGAGTGATGCCTAAAACGAAAGATTTTAGATACTAATGGGCCTGCGTGAAGAGATTTTCTTAGTGGATTAGTATTAGGGTTAGTGAAGCTCTTCACCTGAGGTGCTTGCTAGGGAGATTGATCAGCAACCCATGTCGGAACAGTGTTGAGGGACCAGTGTGTCGTTTGAATGAACAACACGCGACTTCTAGATTGATCTAAAACCTATACCTTCTTCTACACATCCCTTACTTACCCATACCGTATAAAATCCTTGATCCCCGGTAGTATAACAAGGCTAGAACCGAAAGAGTTACGCTTACCCCGAAAGGAATCTGGCTTACTGGTATAATAATAATAATTATTATATCATGTGATATGAAATTTGTGATATTTCAAGTGAATGGACAGATTTTCCTTCTAAAAATTTGTAAAATTTCCGGTCAAAAAATAAATTCACTGTCATTTCCGGGTTTTTCCCGGTCTAAAAAAATTCCCGGTTATTTCCCGGTTTCCAGGTCCAGCGGCCATCCTGCTATCAGGACATATCCTAATGCAGCTGCCAAATCTTTAAATCAAAAAATTTTAAATTATAGTTAAAATTAATTTCACGCCCAAAGGTTTTCAGAGTTGAAGAATAACTTTAAATTTTTAAATAAAAATGATCGAGTAAAACAGGCAGAATTAACAATTTATACTAAAACTTTCGTAAGATGAGCAGACGAATTCTTGAATAATTAAACAAAAAAACTTTAAGAAGAGTATAATGCCATGAATAAGAGAAATATTCCAACAAATGAACATTTTTAAACTTTCGTTAATTTCCAAAGAGAAATATTCCCAATTCCTCAATTATTTACAAGAATATAATGTGCGCCATGAATTACAAGTATGAATCAGAAAATGTTTATCAATAACCAAGAGAGTTAATTACAGATAAGAATCATAGAAATTTTTCAGCATTGGGGATGAAAATATGCTTACCCGTTGATAATTCTTAGACCTTGGGAATTTAGCCTTATTAGCATCCTCGTCACCAATGAAGACTCCACACAACACTCAAATATCTCTCTAAAATTAATGATTTTTTAAAGAAAAGTTTAAAATTGACTTTATTGTATTATTTTAAGACACTTTACTTTGAGAATTAAGCCACGAATTCCTGAAAACTAATTTTAACTTGATTTACTCTCGAAATTGTTAAATTTTTATTATTGACAAAAAAAAAGGAAGACGAAACGAAATTGAAATTTTTTGATTATTCGATTTTTACTCACGAGAACTTTTTCATGGTAGCAATACTCAAGCAAAGTAAAAGACCACAGTAATCAGTAATGGGTAAGTCACTTTTTAAAAGGAACTAGTTATCGTTAACGTTACATCACGAAAAAAGTAACTAGTTATCGTTATCTTTACCGATTCAAAATGTAACTTTTTCTTAGTTGCATTTCCCAAAAAAAGTAACTATCGTTACTTTTTAGTTACTTTTGTATTTTAGAAATATATATCCAAATTCAATTTTTGCAAAAATTTATTCATAACTTTCGAGTGATAGTTGTTACACTTTTTGATGAAAGTCGTAGGTTAGTCATGACCCACATAATATTTCTAAAACAAGGAATGATTTAGAAAATTTTCAATTTCAGTGTGGAAGAAAAATGTCAGCTTTCCTATTTTGGCCTATAAATCTCTTTGGCGCTAAAAATTAATTTTTTTTTTCTAAAAGTGTCTCTAAGTTTACCTA
Organism: Melikaiella ostensackeni; assembly: GCA_032362435.1. Taxonomy (NCBI): domain Eukaryota; kingdom Metazoa; phylum Arthropoda; class Insecta; order Hymenoptera; family Cynipidae; genus Melikaiella; species Melikaiella ostensackeni. The sequence goes on from JAUMHM010000085.1 coordinate 35,342,809, forward strand.
GTTACGACTTCTACTTTGAGAAGATTGACAATATTCTAAGACCAACAGAAATTTTTTTAGAAGACGTTGAATTTTCAACTAAAAACGATACATTTTCAAACAAAAAAGAGAAATATCCAACCAAATAATTGAATCTTCAACTATACAATATAAATTTTAAACCGAAAAAGGAATGGTTAAATTTTCATTTAAAGAAATTAATGTTTAATAAAAAAAATGTTGACAAAATAGTTAATTTTTCAACGAAAGAGATAAATTTTCAACTAAAATGATGAATCTTCAATCAACCAAAAAATTTTTTTTTAACAAAGTAGTTCAAATTCCAACCAAAAAAGTTTAATTCTCAATAAAAAAGGTGATAGTTGAAATTTCAACCAAAAAAGATTTTCATTTTAAATCAAAAACAGTTACATTCAATCAAAAAATAATTTTCAACAAAATAGTTGATTTTGCAGTCAAGACGGAAAAAAATCAACCGATTGTTGAAGTTTCAAGCCAAAAAGGTGAATTTTCAACAAAAAAGTTGATTTTGAACAAAATAATAAAGTTCCTATTTAAAAAAGTTTCATTCTCAATGAAGAATGTAATATTTTAAATTTCAATCAAAAAAATAATTTTCATTAAAATTGTTGAATTTTCAGTCAAGAGAGAAATAAATATAATCAAATTGTTAAAATTTCAAGCCAAAAAGGCAAGTTTTAAACAAAAAAGTTGATTTTCAACCCAATAATAAAATTTTTATCAAAAAAGATGAATTCTCAATGAAAAATGTAATAGATGAAATTTCAACCAAAAAAAAACGAATTTTCAACAAGATTGTTTAATTTGAAACAAAAGAGATGAATTTTTAACAAAATACATGAATTTTCAACCACAAAAGATCAATTTTCAAAAAATAGTGGAAATTGAAATCAAAGAGATGAATTTTCAACCAAAAAGATTAATTTTTTACTAAAAAGAGACGAATTTTTAACAAAATATATAAATTTTCAACTAAGAAAGATCAATTTTCAACCGAAAATGTCATAGTCAAATTTTCTATTGAAAAAATTATTTTTCAACGAAAAAAAGATGAATTCTCAACTAAAATAATACGAAATGTCTACCGTTACGGAATTTCCCGTAAGACCAACCCCTTTCCAGCTCGTTCAGGGCTAAAGTTACGGAATTTTCCGTAACTCTAGTGTTAGCGCTACACTTGACCGGGTTAGTTTTACGAAAATTCCGTAACGCTAGTCAGTGCCAAAATAATAAATAAAATAACTTGAATAGTTAAATTTCCGGTTAAAAAAATTCATTATCAACCAAAGAGAAATAAATATTTAACTCTGAAATTATTTTTTTATTTCTTTTTAAGTATTTTCATAACTTTTAGAAAATTTGGAATCTCAGGGTGGGAGAAAAATTTCAGTTTTCCTATATTGGTCTATAAATCTCTATGGGTATCGGCTGACACAATTTGAATAGTGAAAATGAAAAAATAGTTGGAAAAGCAATAAAATTGACTGATTGTCGTAAAAAAGACTTGTGAGCTATATTTCGAAAGTAACTAAAAAAGTAACGATTGTTAGTTACTATTACTGAAAAAAATGTAACTCGTTACCAATTCGTTACCTACTTACAAAAGTAATTTCTTTATCACTATCGTTACCAAAAAAAGGAACTAGTTACAGTAACTAGTTAAAAGTAACTAGTTACTTCCCAGCACTGTCGGTAATATTGTGTTTTCAAGACGTTGGAAAGGGGAAGGGTTGTGACTTGAATTATTTCTGTGACCAGTCTCAGGGTTGATTCCTTACACTCAATATTTTCGACGTTTCGCGTTTCCTAAAGCGAAAATTTACCAAAATATACACAAACGTACATACGTGTTTTGCTCGGCCAGGGTTTGTTTAGATTCAAAACATGGCCGTTTCTATTAATCACGAAAATTCGTGATTAATAGCCAATTCAACGATCTGGGCTATATATCACGAAATTTCGT
>JAUMHM010000085.1:35344892-35365503 GCA_032362435.1 Melikaiella ostensackeni
CATCGTAGGCAACGAGGGTATAATTTCTTTTATCTGAATGTATGTAAAACCTATGGTAACATTATTTTTTGATAAGTTCCAGGTTAGCATTTAAATTAGTTGTGCAAATGGAAAACCTGGAAAGATTATTACAAGAATTATGGAAAGTATATTAAGTATATTTGAAGTAAAAAATATTTTTAAAAAATCACAAGATTAGAGACAATGTAAATAAAGTACTCAATGGTACATAATATGCACATTGCACATACTGTTAGTATGGCATCCTCATCGTAGGCAACGAGGGTATAATTTCTTTTATCTGAATGTATGTAAAACCTATGGTAACATTATTTTTTGATAAGTACCAGGTTAACATTTTAATTAGTTATAAAATTAAAAATTTCATATAAAACCTTATGGCAACCTTATTTTTTGATAAGTTCCAGGTTAGCATTTAAATTAATGTGCAAATGGAAAACCTGGAGAGTTATTGCAAGATTTATGGAAAGTATATTAAGTATATTCGAAATCAAGAATATCTGTGAAAAATCATAAGATTAGAGACAATGTAAATAAAGTACTGAATGGTACATAATATGCACATATTGTTAGTATGGCATCTTCATCCCAGGCAACGTGGGTGTAATTTCTTTCAGCTGAATGTATGCAAAGCCTATGGTAACATTATTTTCTGATAAGTACCAGGTTAACATTTAAATTAGTTGTACAACTGGAAAACCTGAGAAGATTATTACAAGATTAATAGAAAGTATATTAAGTATATTTGAAAGAAAAAATATCTGTGAAAAATCACAAGATTAGAGACAATGTAAATAAAGTACTCAATGGTACATAATATGCAAATTGCACATACTGTTATTATGGCATCCTTATTATAGACATCGAGGGTGTAATTTCTTTTATCTCAAAGAATGTAAAACCTATGGTAACATTTTTTTTGATAAGTACCAGGTTAACATTCTAATTAGTTATAAAATTAAAAATTTCATATAAAACCTTATGGCATCCTTATTTTTTGATAAGTTCCAGGTTAGCATTTAAATTAGTTGTGCAAATGGAAAACCTGGAAAGATTACTACAAGATTTATGGAAAGTATATTAAGTATATTTGAAATAAAGAATATTTGTAAAAAATCACAAGATTAGAGACAATGTAAATAAAGTACTCAATGGTACATAATATGCACATATTGTTAGTATGGCATCTTCATCCCAGGCAACGTGGGTGTAATTTTTTTATCTGAATGTATATGAAACCTATGGTAACATTATTTTCTGACGAGTACTAGGTTAACATTTAAATTATTTGTACAATTGGAAAACCTGAGAAGATTATTACAAGATTTACGGAAAGTATATTAGGTATATTTGAATTCAAAAATATCTGTAGAAAATCATAAGATGAGAGACAATGTGAACAAGGTACTCAATAATGAATGAAATGCACGTATTGTTAGTACGGCATCTTTCTCATGTGCAAGAAGGGTATAATTTTTTTTATCTGAATGTATGTAAAACCTATAGCAACTTTCTTTTTTGACAGGTACCAGGTTAACATTTTAATTAGCCATAAAATTGAAAATTGTATGTAAAGCCTTATAGCAACCTTATTTTCTGATAAGTACCAGGTTAAAATTTCATCAGTTGTACAATTGAAAAACCAGAAAAAAATTATTACAAGATTTTTTATGTACACAGAACGTGGAAAATTAAGGAAAGATATCATGGTCGAAGATCAAAATTTTTTGGGTTGATTTAGAACCAATCTAATTAGATTATTTTATTTTTTAAAAGGAAAAAAGTAATAATCTAAACCAAAAACACATTTCTAAAGAATTACTGATTTTCTCAAATTTCTGAAATATATTCAAGTGAAATAGATATCTTTTGGTAAATTGAGTTGATCATTAACAACCTCAATTAAAAGAAATCTTGAGTATTCGCAGGCAACCCTGCAGATTGGAACCAATCTTTGCTTAATGTCTCCTTTTTAAAATTTCTTAAAAATTGAAATAAAATATATTTTCTTATGAAAATTTTCTGCGTACTAAACAAGAATCCTCAAAAAGTTCACGAGTGAAGAATAGACTTTGAGACTACCCGTTTTTTCGGCTCATTAGAGACAGATGTACAATAAATTCACACAACAGGAAGAAAAAAGAGGGGAAAAAAAGACATCTGTTTCTAATGAGCCAAAGAAACAGGTAGTCTTGAAGTCTATTTTTAAATTGTGAACTTTGTGGATGTTCTTCTTCAGCACATAAAAAATTCTCATGATAAAATAGATTTTATTTTGATCTTCAAGAAAAAAAACCCTCATAGCTTCGTTCGGGTATCCATTCATCATACCTTTTGCCAGGAGGGGTTGGGAAAGTGAGTTGAAATGAGCGTAAATGAGGGGACGGGAGGGCAGAGAACATGCAGAGAGGGGAGTGATAGAGATATGAGGTTATGGGAGTGAGTTAGTGAGTGGAGGCTAAATGAAAATGAAGGAATGCGTGGGTAAATAAGGAGAGGAAGGTGAGTGTAAGTGAGGGGAAATGTGGAAGGGGAGGGAAAGTGAATAGGGGGGAATTGATGGGTGGGGGAAGGAGGGGAGGAGTTCATCATTTTAAATACTATGTGAAATAGGTTACGAAACCCTTTGCAAAGCATTTCCTTGCATGGTAACCTGCCAGCTTCTTTGTATTGCAACTGTAGCTTTGTACACAACGTATTATTTATCGGCTCGGTTACGTTTCTATAATTTATGATGTACATGCAGCGTAAACTGCCATAGTTGCCAGGCGAAGGTTCTACCGGTTCCATCCGAACTCGGCAGCTGTAACTGCTGTGATGTATACTCTTTGCATACCAATATGTTGTCACACGCGAAGATTTATTCGATGGTCAGTACGTTATTCACGCGTGACATGCGCCTTAACCCTCACTTACCACACGGAACTTGAAATGATCCAGAGGGTTTTTGAAAATGGCGCCATTTCAGTATGGGCAAGGGGATTGGGCCAGGTCACGAGGGAGGGGGGTACGAACCGTAGTGCAGGCCTGTCCAGAGAGGAGAAATTTGCTCAAGAGCTACATGCCACACTTCCACCACCACTTATCTCTGCTCAGCTCGAGAGACCTCAAAAGGTGGTCGCTACCGTGAAATAGAATGGGAGCTGGAGAGTGGAGGTGGAAAGCTCACATCTGTCAATTGAGCAGTTTCGAGGAAAATTCTTGAAAATTCTCCTCTCTGGACAGGCCTGCCGTAGTGCATGCTCAACCGACGACTAGACCCAGTTCGATCGATTTTGCCGAGAGCGAGGTTTTTAAACTGAAATTTGTGCCTTTTGGACCCCCGTGGGGTAAGAATGTTGGAAAACGTGATCTTGGAAAAAATGTGAGTAAATTCTTTATTTCAATATTTTGCTGAGCCAAATAATAAAAAAAGAGGTTTTGTGTCACGCAAAAGTCAACTATAAGTGGTACAAACGTCTGCGTTGTAATAGGGCCATGTGTCAAGACCATACGGCAAAACTGTGTTAGTCCTGCGCTCCGCAGAATAAGAATTATGTGTTCTGAAATTTAATAAAGAGAAAACAATTTTTTAACTCATTTTCGTTGAACTTTCTTCGAATTTTTATCTCATTTTCAACATAATGCATGATTTCGCATCAAATAATATTTGTACACATTTTTCAATTTCTCGAAATTTTCACATTATGAAATATTTATACTTTTTGAATATTTCAATTTTACCTGAATACATATTTAAAGGAAGTAACAGTGAACAATCGTTCCAAAGAACTTTTTAATTTTATTTTTTTCAGAAGTACAATTAGTGTTTTTTCCCTTGTTCCTCAACACACGTCCCGTCAACACACGTTTCGTCAACACACGTCCGAGATTGGTCGAATAGCTACGAACTAATAATCTTGACGCCTACTTGGATTCGGCGACCCTAAAAACCTTAGGATGCCCATTTTCATAAACATGAGGCCGTTTTCAAATTTTTAATTCATCATATTGAATTAGCAATCTTTCATCTTGGAATTTTATCACTAATTTCGGATTTAGCGACCCCAAAAACTTTAGAGTGTTCACGTTTATAGAAATCAGATCATTAATTCAGATTCTGAAAAATGACTGACTTTCCCGAGAAATCGTCAATAGACACATGAAAAAAGAAATAATAAGCAATTTTGGAAGGGCAGAGTTTCTATTTTCTATGTTCTTGTAGTCGAAAATAAACATCTCATTATATATAAAAGTGAGTACATATTCTGAGCCTCTAGGGATTGCTAATGATGAATTTGATAACAGAATTCAAAAACTCAGGATGGCTGATTCATAGTTCTCTAACTTTACATCCTGGGACGTAGAAGAAACGATTAAATTACAAAATCCTTTGGCAGGATCATTCAGTATTACCACTATTGCCCCCTCCAAAGATGCAATAGGTTGAAATAGAAATTTTTACCCAAAAAGCATATATTCACCTGGAGCGTGTGTTGACGCAAAATACAAATATGCAAAGTTTTATATTTGCTCGAAGATAAATTTTATCACTTTTATCATTAATGCGTACACAAATGCCATACATAGACTGAATTATCAAATAATCATATTGACATCGGTTACAATAACAATAAAAAGCTTTAAAAGCTTATCAAATCTTCAATACATGTTTGACGAAGAAAATATGGGGTTTTTCAAATTGCAATTCTCTTGGGTTTGAATGTGATAAAATAAGAGTCCATATGAACAAATGATAGAGATTGTTGATTGCGAATTCGATATAAGAATTCCAAAATTAAAAAATTGCGGATACAAAATAGCGAACAAAATTTATACAGTTTTATGCAATTGATGCTGGTAAGTACGCCAGAACTTTTGAGGTCACTTATATATGAATAAGTTCAATATTAAAATTTTCCTGCAAATTCGTACTTCTAATTTGTATCATTTATGAAATTCTCTTAGAATAAGCACTATCAAAAGTTATTTTATTTGAGTACTATTTTCTCATCTAATGTCAAGTTCTTACGGTTCCGAAACTTGAATTAAAAAACTTTTTTTATTGGAACGCCCTAATATATCAGCTTTCTACAACCGCAAGAAAATGTGCTCTGAATCGAAGACTTTGCACAATCCTGAATTCGTAGAATTCCTTGATTCAAGTGGAGAATCTATTTATTGAAGTGGAACTGGAGTGGACTACTTTGATTGTATGCCAGTTCTACTTGCTTTGTACGCTGACATGCACATCTTCGGAAACACCCGGACGCTGTGTACTGCAGATACCAAAGGTCTTTGATGTTTCATTTGGTCTATCGATGGCGAAGCCCATTGTGAATTGTCCAAGTAACAAATACATTTCGTAGCAGATGAATCATTTCCGTTTAATACAATTTTCTCGAAACTATCAGTTTCTGATTGATACAAGACGGCTTTATTCAGATAGAATACGATTTTAAATTGAAAAATTAGTCAAAGTCGGCGGCAGGCACTTACAAAAAAGGGTTTCGTAGCCCACCGAGTCGTTATAAGGTTGATATGATAACAAATGACAACCCTTAGAAACGATAAATACAAATCCTTGTCAGTGGATAATAACAACCCCTAGTAATGGTTATTAACAAACCTTACAAACGGACAATGACAACCGTTATAACGCTTAATAAAAACATTTAGCAGAGGGCAATAACAATCTTATCAATGGTATACAACAACTCTTAGTAACGGTCTATAACATCGCTGAGCAGCGGTTAATAAAAATGCTTAGAAGTGGTCAATAAGAACGCTTAGGAGCGGTCAATAAGAACGCTTAGAAGCGGTCAATAATATCCCCTAGCAACGGTTAATATCAACCCTTAGCAACGGTCAATAACAACCCATAGCAACGGCTAATAACCTGATGAAAGTTAACTTCCCAGGTTTGCAGCGAACTCAAACCTACAGAAAGGAGGAATTCTGGGCCCAGGAGAGGGAAAAAGCTGATTTACGGGCCATCGGCTTAAACTTTATAACAACCCTAATAGCCACAACAGGGTGTTTGTGGAAAAACAAACAAAAGCAGTTGATGCGCTTCGAGGTTCCAACTAGTGAAACAAAGGGCAAGCAACAATCCTGTAATGGAGCCTGCTAACATCACAAACTCAGACGCTCGAGTGATTTGGAAACTATCAATAAGATCCCTTGGCAACGGTCAATAACAGCCCTGAACAACAATCAATATAACATCCTGAAACAGTCCATACCGACCGTTAGCAACGCTCAATGACAATTCTTAGCATTTATCAGTAAAAACGCTTAGCAGCGGTCAGTAACAAGCTTAACAGCGGTATATAACATCGCTTAGCAGCGTTCAATAACATCCCCTAGCAATGATTAATGAAAACCCTTGTCAACAGGTTATAACAACCCTTAGCAACGATCAATAGAACAAATGTGCTCTGAATCAAAGACTTTGCACAATCCCGAATTCGTAAAATTCCTTGACTCCAGTGGAGAATCTATGTATTGAAGTGGAAATGAAGTAGATTACTTTGATTAAATCCCAGTTCTACTCGCTTTGTACGCTGGCATGCACATCTTCGGAAACACCCGGACGCTATGATCCATGCAACTTCCTAGAAACAGTCAATAACAATCCTTAGCATTGATCAATAACAACCCTTAGCATCGGTCAATAACAACACTTAGCAGTGATCAATAACAACGCCTAGTAGCGGTCAATAACAATGCTTAGCAGCGGTCAATAACAACGCTTAGCAGCGGTCAATAATATCCTCTAGCAACGGTCAATAACAACCCTTAGCAACGGTTCTAAGGTACGACGGGCGGACATTTGACCGAATTTATAAGGGTTTTTGCACGAGAATACGAAACCCTGAAAAGCAAGAAAAAGAGAATAGGTACTTGAACAATTTTTCGAAATAAAGAACTAGCTATATATAACTGTTATAAAACTAAGAGGTATATCAAAAGACTTTCTGACATTGGAGAAATCAGTAGTCGGTCTAACTTCCATTGAACCTTTATTTAGTTTCAACCACCAGGATATTGTTCTTTTTTCCAATTATTACCTCTCGAACGGAAGGGGAAAATGAAACTGACAAACTAATTGGGAAAAAATTTCATAGAAAAATCTTTTATCCTTCTGGAGCGATTGGCACCAGGGATTCTTTTTTACCAAGATACGCCCCTCTGGCATTCAACTTTCCAATTACTTCACTCCATGACTAGTTAGACTAAAGCGAGACCGCAATATGGCTAGGAATAATTTATCGGGTAAGACAGCTCGCTCTTACTGGAAAAGCCTTACGGCGCTAGAAGTATGCGCGCTCTTCTTCATCCATGGATTTACTTTTTCTTTTCTGTCTTCGTTATTTCGTTAAACCACACAAAAGCGATAAAAAAGGCTCAAAGCGTCAAGGAAACTTACATTTACATACGTCCATAATTTTACCGCTATACTAGAGCTTTTTCTTTTTATCTCTTTTGATTACGAGATGTGTCTCATTTCCCGGGATGAAAAAAACAATCAGTTATTGTGATTTGAAATTCACTTATGAAAGTACATTTATGCATGTGTGCATTTTTCAATAGAAATCTGCATTCAAATGCATAAATGAGAATGAGGTTTCAACTCTATCATTTGAAATCTGATCTGACAATTACTCGGATAGGAGATAAACTCAAGATACCATAGTGAAGATACTTTCATTGTCTAGAACAGTCTGAACATTAGGGCGGAAAGAAAAGTTTTTTCTTTTTAATTTGTACGGGGCAAAAAGTTGTAGTTTGGTACCCAGATCTTCCACAAAAAGTTGCAGTTGAAAAAAAACATATCTTATGTTCGCATATAACGAATAATAGCGAATTTTCTGTTTTTTTGGCAAAATCAATTTTTTAATAGATGGGAAATTTCACGTTTTTACATAATTAAATGATACTTTTCTTATTAGTATCGATTTTTCATTGATTTAGAGGGTTCTAAAAGTTGAAACTTCCACCTATAGTTATCCTCCGAAAGCTACACAGCAATAAAAAAGTTCTGTTACATCGTAAATTGTGACTATATTAAAATAAATTATATAAAATCATGATTTTTGACTAGTGATGGTTACTTGTATAAATGATTCATATTTTAGAAAACAGTTGACTTTTAAACCCGAAACGATTAATCTTCAGCCAAAAACAGTTGCATTTTCAACTTATTAGTTGAATTTTCAAGACAACGAAATGAATTTTTAAGAAGACAATTAAATTTTCAACAAAAAAGCTATTTTCAACCAAGGAAGATGAATTCTCCACCCGAGAAGATGAGTTAAAAAAAAATTCAGCCAAATAGTTGAATTTTTAAACAAATAGTTGAATTTTGAACCTACGAAGGTGAATTTTTAACGAAGAGATAGAAAATTGAAACAACGAGGTTAAACTTCAACCTAAAACGGTTGCGTTTTTAATCCAATAGTTGAATTTTCGAGCAAAGAAGAATTTCTTAGAAGACAATTGCGTTTTTAAGCTGAAAAGTTGAATCCTCAAGGAAGAAGGATGAATTTTCAGCCGAAAAAGATTACTATTTACCATAGAAGATAAATTTTTAACTAAATAGTTGAATTTTCAAGAAAAATTGCAATCGAATAGTTGCATATACATCCAAATAGTTGGATTTTCAAGCCAAAAAGATGCATTTTCGAAAAGAAAGTTAAAGTTTCGACCCTTGAATTTTCAACAAGAAGGCTATTTTTAATCGAGAAAGATTAATTGTTCACCAAAAAAGGTGACCCTTCTACCCGAAAAGATGAATTTCCGAAAAAAAAATTTAACCAAATAGTTGAATTTTCAATTCAAGTAGACAAATTTTTTAGATGAGAATTGCATTTTCAAGTTGAAATGTTGAAGTCTCAACCAAGAAAGTTGAATTTTTAACCAAACAGGATTACTTTTTCACCATGAGAGATGAATTTTTAGCCTAACAATTATATTTTCAACCTACAAAGATGAACTTTCTACCAAATAGTTGAATTTGCAGAGGAAAATTTCCACCAAACAGTTGCATTTACAATCAAATAGTTGAATTTTCAATCGTGGAAATTTAAATTCTCAACAATAAAGTTATTCTGAACCAAGAAAGGTGAACTTTTCACCAAAAAAGATAACTTTGCTACCCGGAAAGATAGATTTAAAAAAATCACTTTTCTACACGAAGAGATAAACTTTAAAATAAAAAAAATTTCAACTAAACAGTAGGATTTTTAGCCGAATAGTATAATTTTAAAGCAAAAAAGATTAAACTTCAACCAAAAAGAGTTGCATTATTAACCAAATAATTGAATTTCAAAGTCAAGAGTATGAATTTCTTAGAAGGTAGTGAAATTCGAAACCTGAAAAGCGGAATGATGAAAAAATATTTTTAATAACAAAAAAATGAATTTTTATTCAAAAAAGATGATTTTTCTACCCGAAAAAATTAATTTTCGACAAAAAACAGTTGAGCCTTAAGCCCTCGAAGTTGAATTATTAACAATTATTTATGAAGAAAAATAGTCGAAAGTCATTATTTTGAATAATTCATTCAATTTAAATGACAATTCACGACGCGTAAGAATTATAGGTATACGTGCTGCGTTTTAGAAACCTCTTCATCCATAAAAAAATAGTTACCAAGAAGAAAAGTATCATTTAGTTAGGTAAAAACATGATTTTTCTCCTTCTTTTCTAGTTTAGTGACAATTCACGATGCATACGGGTTTTCTATTGCCGCATAATTTCCGGAAGAGAATTTGTTATAGTTGTGAATACTAATTCTAAGAATCTTTTTCATCTGTTAAAAAATTGATTTCGTACCAAAATAACAAAAAACTGGCTATAATTCGTTATTTTGAGTTCATCGTGGATGCGCGATTATAAGATATATTTTTTATGACTCAGAGAAATGTTCTCTTGTATCGAAAGTAAGATTGACACAGATGGAATTTCCTCCTAAATTTAAGGTTGAGGGAACTTTCGCTTGTCTCAAAAACGATCCTCTAACAGCGAAATTATCTTTTTCTACAAACTTGACATAATCTTGTAGCCAAATAATTCTGTATGGGTAGAAAAGATTTTTACGTGATTCAAAACAAAACGGACAAGACAATGATGCTTTTATTTCGAGACAACTTTTTCTCTGAGTGTTTATCTGTGATTTTTTGTGGGAGATCCGGGTAACAAATTAAAACATTTGGTCTCCCTCCGAATGAAAAAAAAGGAAATATTTCATCGCTTCGTCCTACTAGACATAGTGGATGTCATAAGCAACATTTTTCAAATGATAACCTGTCCTAGATGACTCGTAATTGGTTTGATGTTTTCATAGAACAATTCTCATCCAAGAACTCTTCACTTCGATCACGTCAATCCAACCAGGACACACAAGTACAGCAGCCAATTACATACTACAAATAACAATCGACAGCCCGATAATGGACTTACAATATCACCATAAGTTTACCGAAGGACGTTAAATCCCTTTGCCCAACCATAATCTATGATTTCCAATCACTATCACTCATCCTCCATCCTCGACTTTTCCTTCATGTCAAAAGCAAACTTCGTAAATGAGGATTTGAAAGAAATTTTCAATGATAGAAATCCTGAAATAAAAATATAATTCGCAGCTATAATACACAGTGCAATTTAACCAATCATAGGTATGATAAAAATGGCAACGAAATCTGGCTGAGGTACCTCATGTATATGCGTTTTAGGTTTTAAAAATTTGAACATGAAAATTGCAGCTGATCCTGTTCCTGACATATCATTATGTCAAATTTTCAGTTTTTTAATTATATTCATAAGGTGACCGTGCACGTAAAATGATCGTTATTCGATTCAAAATGAAACACATATGCATCTCAAACTCTAAGACAGCTCAAGCATTATCCATTGATAACCTTTATTTATAACTAGAAAATTAATATATCACAGTAAATATTAACATGAGTTCAAAAACAACCTTCTTCACGTTTTAAATAAACAGCAATCGTTGAAGAAAGGTATATGTCGCATTACTCTTTTTGAACATGAAGAAATGACTTTATAAGATCTTTATCAACTACACCAAATTATGAAAACATAAAGTTACCGAAACCATTCAGGGCCAATAGCAATGCATGTTGTTGTTGTAATTACATTGTAATTGCTTAACAGGAAGATTCAAGGGTCACATTAAAGTGGAGAAAGGCAGAAATTACGAACGTCAAGTATCCTTATTGATGAATCTAATGGACTTAACGATTCTTCAGATATCACACAGCAACCAAAAACTGAAAAAGTAATCGATGATTGAAGAAAATCGATTTATATCTGTAAAAAGTGTTTTTATTGGAAAGGCAGGGTTATTAGTCATTTTTGTGGGACTCCTGCTAAGGCTTGAGAAAATGTGACACAATTTTTAGAAAAACTTCTAGAGAAACATCAAGAGCAAGTCGTCACTTCACCGTTAAAATGAAAACTTGATATGCAGAGCGACAACAACGGTACTAGTAACCACTGAAATGTAGAATTTAGTTTGAGTACTTCAAGTTATAAGCCAATAGTCGTTCTGAACGCAAAAAGAAAGAGATGTAGCCTTCCCTGCCGAAAGTTTGGATAATTTTCAAGTAAATATAGGAGCATCATCATCATGAAGTCTGTACTTGTATGCTATATGCAACATGTTTCTGAAGCATAAAAAATACTACAAGATGTTTACAAAGATGGATTTTTTAAATTTAACACAGAAAAGGAGAGGCTAGAAGAAAAAAAAACTATTTTTTGGGCAGATAATGAGGAATTGTTGGAAACTGTCTTGAGAGAGCGAAATGTAATGTAAAATGTAATAATTGGCAATAATGACACTAAAGTAATGACTGATGATGGTCAAGGTTTTCTGAAAATCTGCATGATGGTTCTTCCAGAAAACTATTTATCCGAAATAGATTGTGGCGTTGATGACTTAGATCTAAAAACAGATTAAAATTTTCCTGTGAAAACGAGAAGTCTATATTCCGAAGGTGGTGGTACTAATAGAAAGGAAAGTTAACCATTGTTCATAGGTTCGTAATGCTGTGATGTGTACACAGTACCTCAAATAAGAGGAACATATGAAAATATTAATCTTTTATCCAATATGGCTAGCCTCAACAACTTTGCCTTCAAATTTGTTCCAGGTTTTAAACTTTTACTCATTCTTAACAGTATGTAAACTGCAACATCAATGTATCCCTGTCCTTATTGTTTTGTAATACTCAAAAATCTAAGAGATGGCCAGAATAAAGTGGTACAAGAGCATGATAATGAGCTGAACGATGCTGTCAGTAGAAGTCATGTAGAAATTCTAGAAATTGGCAGTGATTGTATGATTTTAAAAACTTATGGAGATTTGAAAAGAGACTATGATATGTTTTACTCTAGGCTATGGAGAAAAAACAAGAAATATGCCAAGCTATGTCATAACACATTGAATCCACCTCTTTCTTATGAAGATGATTACATATACATAGTGAAAGAATGTGTCATTCTTGACCTACAAATATTACAAGGATGTTAAAAGCACTTTTGAAACTGCTTCTAACATTTTACAATGATCAGCGGATAGTGTTTAAGCTATTCTTGAGTTTAAGATGCATACAAATGTCATTTTGAAGTAAATAATGATAATTTTATGTGCACGGTCACCGTATTACATATGACTGAGAAACAGAGAATTTGAAAGTTTTCATTTTTTGAAGCCTAGATTGCACACAAATGGAGCAGTACTATAGCCAGATTTCAAGATTTTCATTATACCTATGATTGGTTGAAGCGCATTGTGAAAAGGGATTAAAACTTTCCGTTGTAAGTCAAAAACACTGGCCCCTAAATTACCATTGAAAACAAAATAAAATCTTTCGCCTGCACAATACATATAATATAGTTAAAAAGCACTGGAAGCGACACACTTCTTCTTATTGGATGACCAAAAAATTATTGTATGAGATCTTAGAGTTATCAGGAGAAATATATTGGAGAATGTGAATTTATACTCGTGAATTCCCGAATATTATCAAATGCTCTAGATTATTCTGAAAATTATGTCCCAGATTACTCTGAAGATCTGGAATTTTCTTGACTTTTGTTTCCTGATAGAGGGAGGTTTGTAATGATGTAAATTTCTTAATCTATTTTCTTGACACACCTCGATATGATTCGACCCCAGGAACTCAAAAATGCAATTTTTCGAAAACTTTTGTATGTGTATGCGTAACTTTTTTCTGTTGAGCATATCTCAAAAAATCAAAGGGATATGATCACAAAATTGGGAAGAAGTGTAGCTCCAATTGGTGTTCAGTTTTGATAATATTTTGAGCTAAATCGGCCAATTGGGAGTGTTTTTTTTTGCGTTCTGAAATTTTAAAACAAAATTTTTATCATTTCTATATGAGAAAACTTTTTCTGATCTTCAAAATACAAAAGTACAATATCTGATATGGTTTGCGCCTTCTGGACGCTTCGAATGACCGCATTTTAATTTAAAAAAAAAATATCTACCTTTTCCATATGAAGAAAACTTTTTTGATATTGGGAATATAACAGTACTATATTTCATGCGACTGTTCGCGTTTTCAAGTTGCTTCGAATGATCTTTTGAGGAACCTTTGATGACCTTTCATGATCTATCAATAGAAGTTTATCAAATTCAAAAAGATTCGATACTTTGTTCATATGAGGAAAACTCATTTAATATTTGAAATATAATACCACTGTAACTTAAAGAGTTTTTCGTTGCAACAAGACACAGTGTGTGTTTATGTGTGTCAGTGACATGTTATAAATAATTCGTTGACCAATTTGTTTGAAATTTTAGGGAAATTTTTCCCCGGCAATGGAAAACATTGTAAGGGGATGGGGTAAGTTGTCTTATGGTAAAAAAAATGGAATCTCCTTGTGTCTTATTGTCATTCGTATGAATATGAAAAGTTGAGCGATTGAATTACCGAAGACCTAGCAACCGTTTATTCAGCGTATGTGGCCAATGAGAGTAATTGCATCCATTCCCATCGAACGCGGAATTACGTAAATTCGTCCATGACAGATCCGTAATAAATGAGTCTCTAATGATGTGTCGCTGTTTGTACATGTAATTCATGAATTTTAATAAAATGTGTAAACGCATTTGGAACCACAGTGTAGAAGTGTTCAAACAGAATCGATAATCGATTCTACGGTTTGTGCATGGGAAATTAACTCAAACATTCCACCTGCAGAAACAAAACACAATGCAATTTTATTTTTAATTGTATACTAGAAAATTGTTTGAGCTTTCAAATGTATTCAATACGTAATTTTAACGAATCTACGTGTATATATTACAGGCAAAGTATACATTTCGACATTATATATAACGCATAGGCAATGTAGATAATGCCCAACAGAGACTAGGTAAAGTATGTAACACTCTCTATTTGACAAGTTGCCTGGCCCTCATACAGGGTGTCCCAGTACTCAAGAAACATTTTTATATTTTCGAATTTCTCATAAGGTATGGTGCCGATAATGATCATAAAAAAATTGTGTGAAGTTAATAACTATTTTAGAATCTAGCTGTTTCTGTGTTTTAGATTTTGTAGGTTACGAATTCGCGATCAGCAAGTTGATATCTCAAACAGGAAAATAGTTACGGCTACGTAAACAAGTCTTTATTAGAACTAAATTTTTTGCATGTTTCTCGACCAAAACTGATTTATTCCAACTATATCTTGGTTTCACGAATAAAGATCAAAATCTAGCGTTTCGAAATACGTTCCGAGGCAGAGCTCGTTCATTTTTTCTGAACATGATGATTTTTGAAACAATCAGCTGGACACAAAGTGGCCTTACAATTGTCACATCGGATTCCAGGTCGGTTTTCTCGACCTTAAGAAATACAGTACGCAAAACGAGATCGTCTACTTTCTCCATCACCAATAATCTTTTATCGTATTTTTACGTATTAGTTCTATCAGCAGAACATGTCCCAAGAAATCTCTTACTTTATTTCGCGTAACGTTGTGCCAAGGAGCCAGGAAGATATTTCAAGGGATTCTGATCAACCGTAACGATTGTTTCTTCAAATGTCACGTCGATTATATCATAGTCGAATAAGTACACAAAGTAGGACAAAATGTTGTCACCGCAATCACTAAATCTTAAATGTGTTTGGAGCTTTTCTCGAAATGGATAAATTTGAGGATCAAATCAATCATAATTATTCCAACTTGGATCATCAAAATCATCATCAGTTCCTAGACCATCAGAATCGTTCTCAAACTCAAAATCTGAGTTACGATCAGCAAAAGACTTTTCGATCAAATCTGACATGGTGAACGCACAAACGTGTGACTGACGTTGTATCGGCAACACGCAATACTGCCAAAACTGTAGGTCGCCGTACACAACGTCAGTGCAGGTGGAGCGTTTATTTATATATTTAGAAAAACTGATCAAATTTTCACAGAAACTAATTTTTGAAAAAAAATGAAACATAGTTTTGTAAAAGTCTGACGCCTTACCGAACATTTTCTGTTGAAGTTAGAAGTTTCTAGTTTTAGTGAATGATTAAGTGCTTCATGCCCTAAAGATGTATATCAACAATGCTCGACTTACTAAGTTTTTTGTTTGCTTGCCAACATCAAAACCAAAATTTGTCGAGAATTGTCGCAATTCAAAGCGCTATAAAAAACTTTTAATAATTCGTGTTTCAGTCAGTTTTTGACGTTTCAGAAATCTTCCCCAGCCTTACAGAAGTCAATAATTACGCATCTTCTGAATACCATGGTTTCTCGAAAATGTCTTGGAATTCCTGAATCCCACCTCGCCAAAGGGTTAAGGAATGACTAATCAGAAACACGCGTTAGTGTTCAAAAATCAGGAAACGCGGTTATTTCCAGAAATAAAGAACTTAACTCGATCACGAGATTAAAACGATGGTTTTATATGTTCTTTGGGTAGTTTTTTGATCAGGGAAGACAACATACGAGATTCTACTTTGATGATAAATTCTTATCTATTTTTTGAAAATCAATTAGTTTCAGCAAAGATAGAAATTTCCACACTTCTCATGATTTTCAGAAAAGTTTAACTAATTTCTAACATTGGTGACATTTGTTGATTTCTAAAAATGGATAAGCGTTTGTTATCAAAGCAAAACCTTGTCTGTTGTATTTTCTGATCTAAGTCTAACCAAAAAACTTTGAAAACATAAATTTCAATCATGCCACCGGAGGTGAAGCATTATTTTCTAAAGATCATGAAAAGTGCAAATAATTTCTTTCTTAGGTGACATTTATTGATTATAAAAGAATAGATATGAGTTCATCTACCGAGTAAAATCTCGTCTGTTGTCTTCTTCAATCGAAAAACGATCGAAGATCGAAGTATTACCCGAACAACTTTTGAAACCGTATTTTCAATATTATGATCGAGTTAATTTAGTTAGGACACCCTGCATATAATTCCCAAAAGAGGCCAGGCAAAGTATGTGATACTCTCTATTCCACAAGTTGCCTGGGTATTATAAAAAAAATTCCAAACTACCTAACATATATTTTCTCGATTAAGAGTTACCTAAGAGAGTATGAAAATGCGATACTAAGAGATCAAGAATTGTAGTTGTGATGGATATGAATTTTAGACGTTGCTAAACATCGCATGACAGGACATTCGACTATGATAAAATAAAAGAATTTCAAAAATCTTTTAAAATATATGCAGAACTAGGCCGAAAGGCTGAATTTAATAAAAGATATATTCATGAACAGTGAGTTGAATAAGTAAGTTCTAAACGGTACCGAAGATTTGATGATAAATCTCTCAGGGCTCGTGATATATCGATCTTGTCTCGTAACTCTAATACTCAAGTTTAATTAGAGATTATCACTTTGGCAGATCTTCGAAGAACATTTACTTTAGCGACTCTGGGCGAGCCACGTTTTCTCGTATCTTCGATGGTTTCGTTCATAAGATAAGACTTTACGGACCTCTATTACTTTTCGGAAAGTGGACCTCCAGCTTAGAGATATACACTCTACTTCTATTAAATTAAGTGGTGCTAACAAAGGAATCTATTAGAGATACCCTTTCTTCCTAAATCTCGAGGTAAGTTAGTCTTTTAGGCAAAAATTATTTTATAAGGATTAAAGGTAATTAACATCTTCATTAATTAACATCTTGAGGAAGACTATTGAAGTGATTCAGCAACTAAAAACAATAAGAAATCATTACCAACACCTACACGGATCATCTTAGATAAGAGCCCGATTCTTCCTATTTTCGACTTTGGGTACATCACGTGCGAAGACATAACAGACGAATTGAACAACATAATTAGAGCGGGCTCTAAATGATAACAATCGCCTCGTTTAGAAAGTGATAAACTATTCTGGAAATGGGTTGAGACGATTAGGAAAGGATTTGAGACTACTTGAAATTACCGGAGTGGGCATTTAATCATTATCGAAACTAGATCATCAACTTTCAATTTCCATCAAAGGCAAGTGAACAAAGCTCTAATAGATCAATTTCTGATAAATTAATAGAAAATGTAACGAAAATTGCAATGAAAAATTACTGGAAACGCTAGTAATATGCTAGATTAGGGAGCAGAATTTTTTCGACCAATATGAATTATCTTAAGGACCAATCTGTAGGAGGTTGATGCCCTCCTGGGCATACAACACGAACCGTTCAAACCTCTTTTGGTTCTGGCTTCATTTTCATAATTTGAATAATGAACAACACAAATAATAATACAGCCTCTGATAGAATTGACACTTCTGTTGACGAAAGGCATGCCTTCGCAAAAAGTTTCAGGTGATGAATGGAGACTGGGTGTTTGGAATGCTAGAGCTGTAAATGATCGTGTGAGGAAGCTAGATATTTTATGTGTACCGGAAACGAAAAAAAGGGATGTGACATAAGAAAGATGGAAAATGGGCTGAAACCTTGGTCGAGAGTAGATAGTGAATCACGAGGAACCTAAGGAGTCGATCTGATTATGAATGAGAGAGCGAAACAGTATGTCAGAAATTATAAATGTGTATCTCCTAGATTACCATGGGCTAGAAAGAAAGTTGGAATCAGAAGGCTATTCCTTATAGCGCGCTATGCTCCAGTTGATTGTGACAGTAGTAATGTAAAAGGTACCTTCTGGGACTCGTTAAATAATATTATAGATACTTGCGATCCTGGGAAAGAATCATTCTGCGCAAAGATATGAATGGATGGGTTAATGTGCAACATGAAGGTACCTACAGGGTACTTGGTCATTCGAAAACCCAAAAGAGGACGCTAACGGGGACAAATTGATTAGCTTATGTATAGAAAAACGCTTGTTCATTACAAATACTCGGCTCAGACATAGAATGATACATATGTATGCTTGTTGCACAGGCAAAAGTCACAGTATGATTGACTTTGTTGCAGCGGATGAGAGACTAAGAAGGCTTGTAGTAGCTGCGAGAAATATGAGAGGTTTTGAATGTGGAACAGATTTTACTTCATAGTTTCGAAGATGAACAATGAACAATGAATGAACAATGAACAATGAATAAGCTGCTACCTCTGCTTCCGTCGAATGGGCGCGGCTGTCTGTTTACGAAAAAAAGCAAGCGTACTTGATGAAGCTTAATATTAAAAGTCTTAGCAATGAGGAAAGGACTAGACTTGAAAATGATTATAGGGATAAAAGCAGAAAAGCAAAGATACTAGGCGAAGAAAGCAGGGATCAAATCAAAGCGAAAGAAGAGGAAGATATGCAAAATCATTTTAAAGGAAATAAGAAATCATTTTGGAAATGGGTTGAGAAGATCAGGAAAGAAAGTACAAGAACTGAGTTCAGCAGGATGAAGAATGCTGATGGTGAAATGGTTCAGTGCACGGTCGGAGTGAAAGACTTTATGAGTGATTTTCACAAGAAATTTTATGGGGGTCAATCTTTGGAGCATAACAACTGTGACACAGAATAGGATACGTTGGACAATCCCGTTGTAGGTGGCGAAAGAAGAATCAGTATCCGCGACATTAAATCCGTGAAAAGGAAACTAAAGAATAGTATGGCTGCTGGTGTGTATGGTACCACCGCTGTTATGCTTAAGAGTGGCGGCGGATATTTTGTTGCGTGGCTGAGCGAATTTATAAATATGTGTGCTGAGCAACAAGCGACTTCCAGACTGATCAAAAATCTATCCCTTCTCCTACACATCCCTTACATACCTTGGCCATATAAATACATTGATCCCCGGTAATATAACGAGGCTAGAACCGAATGAGTTACGCTTACCCGAAAGGGGTTTGGCATGATGGTATAATAATAAATAATAAAACCCAAGCATGAACATATAAGACCATACAGACAGCGTGCTGTCATTCTTAATGTCGTCAGTAGAAGATAATTTTTCATGGAAAACCTACTTTATAATCTTACTGAGAATAAGACACCTGAGTATCTCGTGAACTTCTTCAAATTCAGTGAAAATAATTAACCCCATTAGCCAAAACTTTGTGAAAGAAAAACAGTTCTTACAGTTCCACGACATGGATCATGTAAGTTTCAGAGATTCTTTGCTCATATTGTTAGGAGAGTGAGACTCTGGCATAAGGTACCTTTATAGATCAAGAATTCCCCGTCTTACTCTCACTTCAAAAATGCCTTCTACGAATATGTATTAAATATGGATAACCCTACCTTAGTAATCACGCATTGGTAATTTTCATTACTTTAGTTCATTTCATTTAGCCGCAAGATACCTATTTTTGCAGACCAACGTTACCCACCTATAGAGTAGTACTTCTCTTTCTTTTCCCTTTTTTACTTTTACTTAATTTTTCACATTACTAGTTGTCACATCTGTTTTTTCCAAATCAACATTTCATCTTACACTAATCAATCATAATTATTTCTAAGTCTATCTTATCATTCTTTTTACTCTAGTACGACCAGTGATTGCATATAATTGCACGGCTACTATATTATCTGTTCCTTAGATGGCTGTTTAGCCCTAATGTATTTTAGTCAGAATATTTCCTCATGTTAATGTGCAATATTCTGAATGAATATTTGGTGTTTGAATATGCAATTTTCGTTATGCATTTAATTTAGATGTTTTGATTCGTTGGTGTTGAAAAAATCACGACCTAACAGACAGACGTTGAAGCTACGTTTTGCTTTCGTTTGCATACGACGTGGTGAAGGATTCCAGCTTTTCCGGTGGGATTAAATAGAGTTCGACCATAAAGAAAGGAGAACTAGAAGTGCAGTAAAAATGAGGATAGAGTGCAGCATGAAGACGAATGGTTAACCGATAGTCTAGGGTAGACAAACTAGACCGTGACATGCAACCACCATGTTGCCAGCCTGCTCTCAGGTTACAATTTTGTAAAACCAGGGAATATCCACTCCAACTACAAAAATGTGGAAGGACGCATTTCCTATACCACTGATTATGAATTTGTCTTTAGTATCAACTAGAAAAGCGAAATGTTACATTTGTCTGGGATGTTAGTCTTCTTTATTCATAATGTGTCCCCTAAGGGTTTACATGACCTCAATTTCTTACAATACTTCCGCATACATATTTTA
>JAUMHM010000085.1:35365603-35416088 GCA_032362435.1 Melikaiella ostensackeni
ATAACTTTCTGAAATTCGTAAACAGATATTGTGTCGTGATTTAGGTTGTCAGATAAAAGAGCTAGACTGCGATGTTTTAATTCACTGCCGTATTTGTAGTGGATGACAGTTGTAAAGATCGTGACCTGATCAGCGGCATTTCGCGCAACGAATGCAGAGTTTTCAGCAAAATCGCATAGAATGAGAAATGCTCCGTCTTTGAAGCTATTCTTCAGATGTTTAAAGAAAGAAGACTGCTGCTTAGCTATACAAAGATGAGACTTCAATTTAAATAGACGCTCGACAAGTTCTTCTGCAAAATCCTCTGCATCAGTGATCTCAGGACGCAATGTGCTCGTATCAGTATGTTACCAACCCTGATATTCTATTCTATCAATAGAGTGATCTGCAAATACCAATTTCAGAAAATCTTTGAGATTATCTGTACTGGCACATGATTTGCATTTATCAAAGTAGCATTCTGGACTAGGACTGCTGCATATTATTTCTTTGGTAGCGTCATGATGTGTTACAATAGGATACTCAGTATCACTGGTGACTTCTTTTATTTTTACAGCATCAAGCATTAGATTAACGTTTTTGTGATGAACACACATACAAACATTATGAGTTCCACTAGCTCCAGCGAGTACGCATTGACGAGGTCTGAAATTGGAGAACTTCGAAAAATTGATTTCAGTTTGAGGGAACTGATTACAGTTTGAGAGTACTGATTTTTGAAATTGCTGTATAATTACGAAAGACTGCACAGAATTAACCTTTTTTTAATGTGCTCGCGGGAGCCATCATCTTTCCCAATTGAGAGGAAATCTTTTTTTCCGTGCATCATACGACTATTTTTGTCATCAAGGTAAAAATCTTCAACCAAACTCTCTGTTTCATGGGCTAAAGCTTTACCTTGTTTTGAATTAGGAGATGTTGAAATACCGTTTTTTCTACCAATTGTTTCACTTTTCGAGCCTGGCGTTTAGAGGCCTTGAATTCTTCAATCAATCTCCAAATTAATGGAAGAGTTTTAGAATTTTTCTTCGACTTGTTGAAGAATCTTCATTACCAACTCATGCTCTTCGTTGCTACAATAATTTGTTAATCTTTTAGATCTGGATATTGACGGAGAAAGAAAAGTCTCCTCATTTATAGGATAATTTCTTTCAAATAATCCCTCGTTTTCTCTTTCAGATAATATGTCACTCTCAAAAAGAGATGCATTTTTGTTGGAAATAAGGACATTTTCGTCTTCAAGCATAGCATCTACTTCAATAAACAATGAAGAAAATAGGGAAAATTCAGACATCTCTTTTCTGCACGATTCACATACTTTCGAATCTGTTGATATGCTAGGGTACTTTTCTTGAAGTTTCACAGAATTTGGTCTTAAATCAGATGTGAGCCTATGATTATCCTCATTAAGAGGATGACAATAACGGTGACCAAAGCTCCTTCGTCTTCTCATTGTGCCAAAGTACTGCTCCAAGAAATATTATCCTATATGATGTGCAAAACAAAATCACTACAATTGTACGGAAAAGAAGGACCAGCACAATTACTGGACAAGTCTGGCGGGAATAGAAATTGAAAGGAGTGTAAGATCGATAATTTTTGTAAACAGAAGATATGTGAACAAAAGGCAGAAATGGAGGAATAAAAAAGGAATACAGCTGGCAATAAACACGAGCACAGCGTAAACTTAAGAGTGAGATTGAGGCGACATTTTAAGGGGATTAGTTGAGGCGTTAAGTTAAGAAAAGTAATATATAAGAGTCGGCACGGGGTAATGAGTACAGGTGCGAAGCACATGTAAAGAGGAAAAACACAAAAGGAAAAATGATAATGAGAGGGAAATGATGGAGTGGATGAATGAAGAAGTGTAAAAAAATGTAATCTATGATGTAGCGGACAGAGTTCGCATTTTCTCGGATGTAGTGGCTGAAAATAAACATCTTATTGTATATATATGAATGAGGCCAGCTCATTGAGACTCAAGCACCTTCCTGTGCGTCCCAGGTGACCTTATTGATTTTCACTTGTCAATTCAATGGCTGCACTGCATCAGAAATTCATTGGCGGCAGAGGATCGCCGGATATCACCCTCCGTCGACGACGTTCCTGATTAGTGGTGCTGGCAAATTGAGCATGTCATGTGCAAAAACTCATTAAACACAGAAGAGCTATCTCGTAAGGATTTCGCAGGAGATAGAATCAAAGATATAATTAAGGATCAAAAATCGAATTTTTCCTTTCAATTGAAGTAAATATTCCTACAGTAAATAATGATGGAGAACTTTCATTTCCACAAAGGTGTAGTGCAGAAATATCAAATGATTTCTAGGTGATGTCTACTTTCTAATGGAGATTAATACCCTCGTTGCTGTCAGATATTCCAGTATTTTCTGGTAATTTTCCACTTATTTTCTCTTTGTTCTCATTCCCATCCATTCAAGCTTTTCTGCATGCATATGCTACCTATGTACGATGCGATTTCCTACCACCGCAACCATTAGGGAGTACACCCGTGCTTCGCGTTTTTTTAAGCTCTTTAAGCGGCACCTTCAACCATCCGACCCAGAACGGAGCCCTCTTTAGAGCATTTCCTGAGCTTTTAACGAGGTCCTCAGAAAAGCGTGCGGCATATGTTGCGTTCTTGCCATTTACCAGTTTTACCTGTACAACTTCAGTGCGGGAAAGTGGCCATGGCCAAGTAAATACGTGCTATCATCGTCTACGTTTATATCCAACCTGTATCTCCATTGAAAGAGGAGGTAGAAGCCTTAAGTGAATAAAAACGGGATCTAAACGTAAATAAACTCTATCACATTTTTAGAAATAAAATATAGGGACATTCATAAATAATCGTCATTTTAAAGATAAGGCTTAAGTAATGATGTTATCTTACTCAATATAAGACAAATTTAATTAATCTGACAGTTATTTCGCAGTACGTTGACTTCGTCCTGACTTACCTTGCAGATGAATTTTTTAAATCATCCTTCATATTGAAATGATCAGTAATTCCTAAAATAGGATCTATGATTAATCAAAACTGGATTACGCTAGAGTCTAGGCTTCTCATTGCTTCTTAATTGGGAAGCAGAGGCAATATCCTATTGCAATTTGTCGAAGTAACAGAATCTCCTCGAATCAACATGATCATTGTGTATATTCTAGCCTGAAACGCAACCGTTTCCTTAGAAATTCACTCGTTCCTTCTTGTGTATTTCAACTCTGCTGTGAATTGTCTTTACTCCTGGTTTATATTCAGAGCGAATAAGGAATTGCTTTTATTACTTTGACCTTGTTTTGAATAAAAATGACCTATAATTCTGCAGAATAAAAATGAAAAGTACAAGTAAATCTTATTCTCTTCTGGAAGTGGGAGTATTTTTATAGTCCCTTCTGTACACAATGTCAGAAAGTCTTAATGATTCTAACGAGCAGTGCACATAAGGGTGACCCAAAAATTTACATTTTGGAATTTTCGACCAGCGAATTCGGAACCTTCAAGTGATGATGAGTTAGGAATCTCAAATGACGACGGTTATTTACTTTGATTCTAAATATGAAGTACGTTCGTAGAGGTAAATTACAATAACAATCTTGCCATTATGATCATCAAATTTTAATACTTTTTCTAAATCATTACTAGCTTCTAAATTTTTATCTTCGCTTTAAATTACCTTAGTCAAAATATTGTTAGAAATTTCATAACAAATCTGAGTATAGCCCCTGGTTTATTTCTACATTGAAAGCCCAATTTCATGATCCTGACAAAACTCAGCATGAAAAAATTCAGTTTCTAACACTTTTAGGAAGTGAATGGATTGTCCATAAGACGGTGAAAATAACGAATACTCCACATAACTATATTCTGAAAGCCAAAAAATCAGGCGGAAAAGGAGTTTCATCTGCTACTAACAAGAACAAAGAGTAGAAAATTATTTGCGAATTATGTAATTGCCGGTTCTCAGAATTTTTTCATGTCAGTCATTTACAGGACAATTATATTATGGGTAAAGTAATTTTCGAAGAAACAGAAATCAAAGTAAAACAGTTTCACGAGAACGACACATCAGTTCTCTTATACCAGGGCAAAAAGATACAAAATCTGACAGAATTAATGAGAAATCCGTGATTTTTCAAAAACGTTTAGTTCTTTTTTGTGATTTTTTCAAGTAGTTAATACATTCAAAATATTTTACCTTGCACAAAAAGTTTTTCAAGATTTGTGCCCTCGTTGAAAAAGCAAAATTAGCAACCTTCGACTTTCGTGATTTAAAGCTTATTAGAAGAAAATTTCTTCAGAATTATTGAATGACATTCGAAGAAACATTATGGAATTTATTTAAATTTTGACTGGGGCTATACAAGGTGAAAGAGCATTAAAATCCATTAGATACGTGTTTCTTTTTTTGATCCAATAGGCCTCAGTTTCCGAGATATCGAGGTTTGAATATTCACGCTTGGGTCCGCGACACGCCACTGCTCAGCCCGGAGCCCGGACTTTAGCCGAGCGTTCAAGGCCAAATATTCAAACCTCGATATCCGGAAAACTAAGACACACTGGATCAAGATAAAAAACACGTATCTAATAGATTTTTATTTAATTTCACCCTGTGAAGCTCCAGTCGTATCGGCGTCCTGCATCTTACGACCTCCTCTTGTAAGTCGAAACATTTCGGCACTATTATTTCTACCACCGAAATAAATAACAACAAAAAACCGTAAGGGACCTCAGAAAACTAATTAATTATGTTATTAAATCTCAAGCTCTGAAACTTGTACTTTTACTCGATCTCGGAGCTCCAAATACAATGGAAAAAATTTCAAATTTCTAGTATGCTCCATAACATTTTCGGAATTCAAAATTTTTGTTTGCATAAGAATTTTTGCTCTGGCATGAAGTAAAATTACAGGTTTCGAGCAATTCACTGAACATAATTTTTCATTTAAGAGCTATAAATCAATTTTTTTTAGAACGTATGGCTTCGGGAGTCTTCGGCTCTCTCAAGTGGGCTTCGGCCCCCATTGCATACCTTTTCCTAATACTAAGACTCAATCGGCGTTAGGAAAGCAAGCCGAAGATGCCCGAAGCCATTCTAAAGCTGTTTTAAAACAGTGGCCTTCGGAAGTCCTCTACTCGCTAAAGTGTACTTAGGCGCCCACTCCATACCCGTTCCTGATGCTAAAACTCAATTGGTGTTAGGAAAGCGAGCCTAAGGTTTCCGAAGTCACTCTAAAGCTGGTTTGACAAAGCCCGGAGGGTTAGATTTCGAAAAAAAGAGATTACATGCCGCAGGATCTTCTTGAAACCCCAGGTTGGTGGGCATGGCAAGCGACCTACGAGGATTGTCCAGGAAGTAGGAATACTGTTGCCGTTTTGGGCTGTGGGAATTTTTTTCACCAAGTTTGACAACACTGAGTGGTAGAGGGGGTTCTCCTGAGCACAACGAGCACAGTCAGATGTCAGTAGTACAATAAACTAACCCCGTAGAGTCAGTTTGCGTGAAACATGTCAATAAGAAATCCCGCCAAGTGCTCAGTGCGTAGTGTCATCCAGTTCCTTCACGCAGAAGAAAAAACACCCACTGAAACTTCCCAACAAATCCAAGCTGCTTATGGTGAAAGTGTTATAAATCGAACGAACGTTTTTGAGTGGTGTCGGGAATTCAAAGGAGGCAGAACAAATGTTCATGGCCTGTTCCCCATCCGCCGAAAAATTGAAAATTTCAAGCTCAAGAGGGCGATACAAAACAAGTGGAGGGAAACGTTGGCGAAGAGAGTTTGCTTGTTGCATGACTTCGCTCGTCTACACACAGCTTTGGCTACCAAGGCACTTTTGGATTCATTCGCTTGGGATGTTTTTAACCATCCCGCTTACTTCCCTGACTTGGCGCCTTCAGACTGCCACCCGTCCACCTACTTGAAGACTCACATGAGTGGAAAAAAATTTTCCACGGAAGAGGAGGTGAAACCAGAGATCTTGAAGTGGGAGAAGGCAATGGCGGGAAACTTCTTCGAGGAGGGCATCAAAAAACTTGTGCCACGCTCACAACTTGCGTAAAACGGGAAGGCGACTACGTGGAAAAATAGTTGACATGTATACGAACAAAAGCCTGTAGTTTTTCTTTTGATACATTTTTTTTTAATTAGAAAAATTGAGTACTCTTACTTTCTGGACATCCCTCATATATCGATTAAAACACCCATCAAACACGCATGGCCAACGACATCCACAGGATTCGCCATTAGGCGTTAATCTCCACCTCTTTTAGCATCTAAGCTAAAGTGGAGATGGTGAACCCAAGAAGCGAGGTTGCCGAAAAGGGGGTTGAGAGGAGATCAAGTGGATGGCTAATTGCCGCGACCTGAAGACTAACCGGCTCGAAGGACCAACGAAGGTGAAAGTGCACCTGTGCCTAACTCAAAATCAATAAGGTTACCTTATAAGCAGTAAGAAATTTGTAGAGCTTGATGAACTTGTTCAATAATTTAGTCAATTTCGCCGTAATGGGATAAGTTTCGCGCATATGAAATTGAAGGACCTATGCTCCTTTTGAAGTTAATGATTTCTTAATTGAAATCTGAAAATTTTGATAGAGGATCGCGAGTATTATTAGGAAACATCGACTCTAAATGAAATATTTTCAGCCAGGCTTACAATTTCTCAAGAGTCCTTGCTTCCAAAATCTATATATTCCAATTAAAATACTATAGTATGTAGTGATGACCTACTTCTCATTTATCAGTAATATGTATGTGAAAAGGTTCAAGAGTCTCTTTCTGATTTCATTCTCTTTGTTTTCAAGTTGCTGTTATCAAAGTTTTTAGTTCCCTTCCTTCATTTTCTATTTTTTAATTTTACTTTATATTTCTGTAATAACTTTTTCTACCCGGCTTCGCTTGAGTGTGAATCTCAAGCGTGACTGAATGAATATTACGGAATATTCTGCAATATATGGAACTGTACATGTTAACATAAAAACAAAGATTGTGGCATGCTTCCATTAAATTAAAGAATACAGAATTAAGTTTCAAGTATTTTGAAATTCTTTGAACATATTCGAATATTCTAGAAGAGTGTAACAGAATTTTCTGGACTTTTCCGAAATTTTTGCGAATGAGTCCGAAGCTAAATCTACAAATTTCTATAATATTATCATCTTCCTAATATATTTTGGAAATTCCAGAATGTACTCAAATTGTCCAAAATACTTTCAAATGTTTCAGGATGTTCTAGAAATTATCAATGGTTCGGAAGAATTTGAAATCTTATAGAATATTCTACATTTTTCTTGAAAACTATGGAATCTTATGGAATATTCTGAAGTGGTTTGAAATGGTATTGCAATTTCAGAATATGTCTCACAAATTCCTAGAGCATATTCTGGTATCTTCTAAAATGTATTTCAACATCCTGAAAAATTTCATAATCTTTTTGATGGAATGTTGTAGAATTTTCTTTAAAATTTTTTGAAAGTATCAAATAGACAGACAGAAAAAACCACTTTATCCTTTTCAAATGTTAGTTTACATTGCAATATAATTTTTTTTCGTCAGTCTCTCTCAGCAGAAAACTTAAAAGTGAGAAATTAAGAAAATTTGTAACAAAAATAATCGGTAACAAGAACCAAACTTTTTTTTGTTTGGTGATGGGTTTTTGATAGGGCAGAAAGGAATGCTGAAAATAATGAAATGAAAGTGGGCGGGGCAATAAGTTTGTAACTTGGCATTAGAAAGAATTGAAAAAGATTTGAAATTTGATACATTTCTATGTGCTAAAGAATACATTTTTTTTATTTAGTTGATTTCAAATTTTTTAAAAGTTGTCCTCGTCGAACCTCCTTTCATCATAATGAATCATCCTAAAAGCATTAAATCTATTATGATAAAAAATACTTTAAAAATTGTGGAGTATTCTTCAATTTTCTATAATATTCTGTAATGTTTTCGAATTTTTCATCATTTTTTAGAATTTTCTGGACAATCTTGAATTTTATCAGAATTCCCTTCAATATTTTTCTACTTCTAACGTTCTTTGTGAATTTTGGAATGTTCTTAAATGTACTATTCTAGAATTTCCTCAAATTCCGTAATTTTCTGAAATCTTTTCCATTGTTTTTCTCGTTTTCTGTAATGTTTTGGAATATACTATCCTAGAATGTCGTAAAATGTTCTTGAATATTCTGAATTATTCCATATTACTCTTAAATCATGAATGTTCATTACGTACAATCCACTTTAAAATGAGCATTTTTTTGAATGATTCATAGAATCGACAAGAGTCATTTCAATCTTCATTTCTGCGAATTTTGAAGGATAAATCTAAGAAAGCTATAAAAAAAAATTGGTTGAAATTGTTTATTTAAGAAGATTGAACTTGATTTCTTGTTTTAGTCTTAATTTCATTATTATCCCATTGTTATCCAATTGTTAGCCATTGTTATCCAATTATAATTATCAAGAGCTGATTTTATTCGTTAACAGCTTTTTTAAAATCTTGTTTAGTTGGGTTTTATTCAAGAATATTGTTTTAGAAATCACACAGTTATTATTTGTATAAACCTATTTCCAGTTGAACTAGAAAAAAAAATTAACCAAGAAAGATGAATTTTTAACCAGAGGAGATAAGTTATCTACCATAACAAGTGAATAATCAACATTACACATTTAAATTTTCAACAAAAAGGTTATTTTCAGTTAAGAAGGATGATTGTTGACCAAAAAAGATGATTTTTCCTCCAAATAGTTGAATCTTAAAAAGAAAAAAGAACTTCAACCACAAAGTTGCATTTTCAACCAAATAGTTGAAATTTCAAGCCAAGAAGGCCAATTTTTCAGAAGAAAGTTGAATTTTCAACCTCAAAATTTGGAATTACAAGAAAAAAGTTATTTTTAACCGAACAAGATGATCTTTTCACCAAAAATATAATTGTTTTAATCGAAAGGATGAGTTCAACAAAAAAATAATTTTTAACCGATTGGTTGCATTTTTAACCAAGCAGTTGAATTTTCAAGTCAAAAAGATGAATTTTGTAAGAGACAATTCAAAGTTCAACCTAAAAAGTGGTATAAAAAATATTTTCAACGAAGAAAAATGAATTTTTAATCAAAATAGATAACTTTTCTACCCAAAGACATCAATTTTCAGCAAAAAAAGATAGCTCTTAAGCAAGAAAGATGAATTTTCAACCAAATGGTTATATTTTCAAGTCAAGAAAATGAATTCTTTAGAGGACAGTTGAATTTTCATCCTGAAAAATTGAATTTTCAGCAAAAAAATATTTTTAACCAATATTGATGAGTTTTTAGCCAAAAAATATAATTTTTCTGACATAAGAGATGAATTTTCAACAAAAGAGTTGAGCTCTCTAGCTAAAAAGTAAAATGTTTCGAATAAAAGTTTCTTTTTAAACACCAAAATTTGAATTTTCAACAATTATATTTCAAGCAAAATAGTCAAAGCCATGATTTTAAATCATTTATTCAAATTAATTGACAATTTACGATTTGCAACTTTTTGTGTTGGATCCTAGTACCAAACTACAACTTTTGGACCCCCTTCAAATTTGAAAAAAAACAATATATTTTTTCGCTCCTCCCTGAAGGACGTACACAAACTATGGAATACTCTGTCATTTTCCGGAATATGCTGAAAAATTTTCGGAAATTTCTGTAATGTTCTAGAATGTTTTTCGCGGCTCAAAATCTGAAATGTAGATCATCTTACTGTCGAAGACCTTAATCTCCAGATTTTTTCAAAAATTCCCTTCATTTTATTTTTATAATGTCAATATAAATTTCTCACACTTACAGATACCCGTAATAAGAATGCTTTTGGACTTACCTGCAACACAAAAATGATTTCTATATTAAAATTTATGGTTTCCAAATTATGAACAAAGAAAACCATTATATAATAGAAGACACCAGCAGAAAATGTGGAACAAAGAACCGTTTATTAAGCCTAGGTGGAGAATTTATGCATACTGGAAAAAATTATGTATAATTTTTTCCACTATGCGTAACTTTTCCGCCTAGGAACATACGTATAAACTATTTGAATGTATAATGTTCTTTTAATTTTTGAAAAGTCTAAGATGCGAATTACTATTTATTACAAAAATTATCCGTTTATTATTATTATTGTTGTTAGGGTAGAGACAAAAAGAGCCACTGACGCTTGGGCAATCCCGTTGCGTCCCCTTGTAAGCCTGAGCGTGACCCCAAAGCCCTCTCCATACGGAGAGGACCGCATCCATGCCTATGACCGATATGTCTGACTCAAAAATCATCCACACTCTAATCGAATTTTGGGACCACCTCGGTTCCCACAATTTTGACTTCAATTTACATCCTTAAAAGTCCCATATAAGAATAAATGATATTAGAGCCAAAAGTTGATGGTTCAATTCGGAACTAGAAAAAATTCTCCAAGTGAGCTGGCATTGTCCATTGAATTACCCAAATCAGTTAATGAGGTTGCCATCTGCTCTAGCAGAAATTTAATTTCTACGAAAAGAGGAACCATGCAAGAGAACAATGCATAGTACATTCCAAGTTTCATTTCACTTGACCCGGTTGACATTCTACTCTTGTTCTGAAATGTTCACCGACCCCTTCGGCAATCGATCAGCGAGTTATATCCAGAGGATAACGGTCTAGCATCAGCATGCGAATAATTCGGAAGCGCTAACGAAGAATATGCAGGAATGATTGTTTAGCAGTCAGTGCTTCATATCATAGGTAACGTTCCGATTCGCATGCCTCGACGAATACGAATTACACAAGAACCACGATGCATGTGGCATAAAGGAGGCGAAATGTTCGTCCGTGTAATGATACGTGAAGCGTCGTCGTCGACGTCGTGGTCGTCGCCGTATCTCGTTGGTGACGCGCACTAGGATCATCAGAGCGACAAAGTGGGATAGTTCCACTTAGGTTAGAGAGAACCTCCGGTTGCTTCCCTTCCACGTTCATGGTGCCTGTTTCCAGCTCGGCATATCGCCTCGAATCAAATTGGGTCAGATTTGTATTCACTGGAGAATAGAGAAGGGAGGAAACACTGTTGACGACCCGCTGTTTTGATGGATACACCATTATTGTTTTACCCTCTATCGATGTTTGCAAAAATCGATGTGTATTCATTAACTCTTATTAGGAAACATTGACGGGGTCTCTCTAAAAAGATATTTGACATTAACAAGAGAGTTTGCTTTGATTTTAACAACAAAAGAAATAAAGAAACTTTCAACTTGACGACTGATGGATTTAGGAAATCTATTTTGAATTTGTCTATAAAGGATTGGCATGCACAAGTACATAATCTGAATGAGAACATCAAGAAGACTCTAGATAAATTGAATAAACAGGTACCATTTAACATCATCAAAGAATGCCTTGCAGGAAAAACGGAATTAAATAAAAGAGCCTCTAAAAATAATAAGAAACATGAACGAAAATTTGAAAACATTATTAATATCCAAGGTGATATACAAAAATTGACTTGGAATATTTACTTGACTCTATTTCAAGACCATTCTGACCCATGGTTTTTGAGTATTTCAAACGTAGAGATTCTACAAAAGGTGATCAACATTTTAAGGTTGGGTGAGGGCTTTAGTAACAAGTACAAGGGAAAAAAGTACACTCAGTTCTTCGAAATCTTTAGAGACATTGAAGCTAATATTAGAAAATTACCAGATAACAAAGTAGAAGCATTAAGATCGAATTCTATGGATTTTTTTAACGATTTTTTGAATGATGAGGTACCACAAAGCTTATCAGAAAAAGAATTAAACAAGGCATTTTTGAAAACAAATTTTCTTTAAAATGTCATTCTGAATTACTGAATACTCAGGCTTATGAAGAGAGTATTACGGTTGCGATATTAAAAAATGTTTATGATAAAAAAATGATGCATACTCTAGATGATAAAGATAGTTTCACAAGTATTTCAAATGATCTTACAAGAATGCTTCAAAAAGGTACATGTAAAATAATAGAGAGATTAAAGATTCAAAAAAGTTTTGGAAATAATATTGAAAGGTGCGATATTGACACAATTCATATTAATCTATCGTTGGCCTATTGTCTGATTAAAGCTCATAAAGTAGATTTTCTTTTACGACCAGTTATTTCGACAATAGGTTTACTCCCACGAGAATATTGAGAGAACTTCTTAGCAAAATTATTAAAGAATCGGTAATCCTTTCGGAAAGATCAACAAAAAATAGTACTACCTCTCTTAAATTCATTGAAAGTGTTATAGTACCAGTAAATCACAATTTTGTTTTTATTGACGTAATAGCCATGTTTCCTAACATTCCATATGAAAGAGTTAAACTTGACATAGAAAAAAGATTGGATATGATCAAACTTTATACAAGATTTTGAAAAAACAATTTCTTAATGCTACTGAATATGCTTTCAATTCCGTTCATTTGAAATTGATTGGTAGTCTTTATAAATAAAAATTGGGAACTCCGATATGCTCAGTCTAGTCTCCAATTCTTACTGAAATTGTGATGGAAGATTTTAAAAAGGAAGTTTTCGATCAAATTGATTTTGAGTTGGACTTTTATGCAACATATGTTGATACCTCTGCACTTTCGTTATATGCAAAAAATGTGGATACCCCACATAATGTTTTTAATAGTATACATCCAAGATTACAGTTTACTGTTGAAATTAAAACGAAAGGTAGATTAAATTTTCTTGATTTGACTTCAATAAAAACTGATCGAAATTATATTACTGATTGGCACAGAAGAACAATTTGATCGGGAAGGAAACTAAATTCTAATAATAATCATCCCATTCAAAACGGAATAGAAATTCTAATAATAATCATTCCATTCAAAACAGAATAGGAGTTGTAAAAAATTTGATTGGCAGAGCTCTTAAATTATCTCATCCAAAATTCCATGAGAAGAATATTGAATTATGCAAAGAGATACTTTTTCTCAACCACTATCCGATCGCCTTTATTCATAATCATATGCATAACAGAATTGTTCAAATTAAGAGTAAGAGCAATAATCAGAACAAAAACAATATACAGGATTGCAATAGATTCAATACGGTTGTTTTGCCTCATTTTGGAAAAATTTTAAGTATTTTGAAATCAATGTTAGGAAAATTGGGCTTACGTGCGATATATAGAGTTCCATTCAAAAGCAATTTAATTGTAAAATTGGACAAGAGTAAATATGAGAAACATTATAAGCAATGTGTGATTCATTTTGAATGTAGACAATATGATGCTGTTCACACAGGGCAAACAAGGAGTTCACTTAGAACAAGAAAAGAGGAACATAAAAATAATTTTCATAGAAGTGCAAGATATTATTCGGTCCTGACAAAACGTAGACTCACACATGGTCAAGGTTTCAACTGGGATGATGTTAAAATTTTGTATCATAAGAGAAATAACAAAAAGAGAGAGAATTCATGGTAATGCTATTTATAAAGGGAAAATGTAACAAAGCAATTAATTTAAAAAGAGATCTTTCGAGATACAACGAAATTTGGGATGGAGTCTGGAGTTGGGATGGAGAACTGGATACACTGACTGTAGTTTTGGTCAGAGTTTTGCCTATGTGCAAATCAATTTTCAATTGAAAAATAAAATAATTAGCCTCATTTTTTATTCAGGATGTTTGCCTTTGTGAAAATGTTTTTTAATCAAGGAATGAAATATGTACCAAAATAAGAATTGTTGTTGCTGCAAACATCTTGTTTTGATATTCAATTGTATCAAGAACCATCAATGATATTCAACTTCAATAAGATAACTCTTAAATTATGTGTAATCCACCCCTTGAGTATTGCCAATGAATAAGAAATATTTATATAACATTTCTGTGAGTAATGAATCAAAATATTTTGTTTGGACAATAAATAATAATAAAACTAATTTTTGATCAACAATAACTCGTGTTTTTGTATTAATGAGCCCTTAGTTATGCAAAAACTACCACTCAAAAATATTACATGTTTTGTTCAGCAAGCAAAGTTGATGATGATACATATAACAGAAGTGTTTGAAAAATCTTTATTTATGGTCAGACACGTACATATATCCATTGAAAATTGCACACACACGCACGCACACACCATTACACATATCATCCCCTCAACCCTTATTGCTTAAGGCTTTTAGCTCATCATCTATCTTCTATAAAATTTTTTAAATAAACCAAAAATGAATGCGAATAAACAGAATATTTTCAGTTTACGAGTTAGATGCATGATTTGATAAAGGCATTATCATTTTTGCATTGACAATAATAACTGTGCATGTATCAGATTATAAGATTATTAAATTTATCATGTTCCGTGTAGATCCAGCCTTGTATATAAACCGGAAGGTAAAAGGGTTTCTTCATTTATAAATTTGCTTGTTTCTCTATGGTATAAAGTACAAGTACATGAAATGATAATTGATCATTTAAATGTAATATCGTTATTAACGAAATTTTCAATACGGAAAAACTGGGAATACAGTCATCAGAAATAACTCCTGAAGAGGTACATCTACACGATGTATTAGGGCACATTATAAGGACGAGTATGTTCCATTCTTCGTTTATTATTAAAAACTTAGTTCACCTACAATTTGCTGATGGGGATAGTCAAACTGACATACAAACGGTTGAAAACGAAGAAGAAGAAGGAAAAGATTATGGTGGAGTACTTGGTTGTTTATATCAAGAGCAGAGAGTCTATTCCGACTATAAAAAAGTTGTTCACTTTTGGAACTTTGGAAAGGAGAAATGTTTATCTTTTACAGCCGTTCATCAAAGGTTTAAGAAGCTTCGTTCAGAACAACAATCACGAAGATGGCAAGAACAAATCAACAGTGGTGGCGACCAGAAGATAAACTATACAAATTACAAAATACACTTCGACAGTTTGAAGAAGGCTATTGATTCGAAGATCACAGTTAACGATATAGATGTTCGAAGATGGGGTTTACAAAAGAAGCGTTAGTTGGCCATAACATGACTTAAAGCATCACGCTTGTGGGTGTGGCAGTTCAAGAAACAGCATAATGTTGTTTCGCGAAAAATCATAAAATTCATTTCTGTGTCGTCTCTACATGAAACTAGAGATACTATATAGATCAACAATGTCATGCTCTTAAAAACAATTCAAACCAGAAATTCTGAGGTATAGGGAAAGTAAGTAACACCTGCAATTCCGATAAGAGTGGCTTCAATTTGGAAATACACAGTTGAAGAAGTTTAAGCTTTCATGGAACAAAAGCTGTGGAAAATGTTGTTCAATCGGTTTTTTTTTCACCACGCATAGCTATACAATTCAGCTAACCATATCTGCCGATGAAAGATTACTTTCACCCCTTTTTGTAGTTTTGATAAAACCGTCTGGACGATTTGGACCAAGAATAAAAGATGGACTTCTTAGGGCAAGAAATGTTTACTTGCAAGTTTCTAAATTCGGTAAGATTTCTTCAGAATTGCTGCAAATGTGGCTTAAGAATGTGTTTTTTCCTAACGTCGAAGAAAATTCTGTATTACCATGAGATTTATGGAGTGGCCACTGTGAATGAATCGTGCAAACAGCAATACCAGAAGGTAAAAACTTTCCACTAAAAATCATGCAGAAAGGCACAACTGGGAGAATTCAGCCCTTGGATGTGTTTGGTTCTAGGACTTGGGAAGATTTTGTATAAAAAATTTCGACACTACTATTCTTTTAAGGCCTGATATTAACTTACATATTAGAAACAACAGTATAAAGTTATAGTCTCTTACACATAATAAATAATTTGCACCTAGATTTATTAACGTATTCAAATATTCTTGGTATAAAAGCAGATATACAGATAATAGACCTTCACATTTCGACAATCCTGTAGAATTTTTGTTCCAACAAAGATATGAAACCTCCTTGTGATACTTTCGGTGGTGTTGCAGTAATAACATGTGCATGGTGCAAGAAAAGGTTGTGCCTAAAACACTTTTTCAAAGAATATCATTACTGCGAAGACTTCGTGCCTTAAAAACAGAAGAATATTATTTCTTTCCAACCAATCTTTCATTATTTATAAATTGAGAATTAATGGAGGGCTGTGATTGGTCGAGAAGCAGATGCTTATGCATTATGCGTTATGCAAGAGTGTGTACTTCCCGCTTTAAACATACTATGCGACACCATCGGTCCCTACACAAACTAACCAATATGACCACAGGCAGCGGTGTCAATTCAAGCAAAAGCAGAAACACAGAAACGACCTTCGTTTTGAAGAAAAATTGTTGTAAGAAGTTGCTCTGATCAGTATAATATACCTCTGAGTTGATGATTATTTTCCTCAAACATAGAACTTGCACTTCAACATTGAAAATTAAACAGTTTCGGAGTTTGTTGCATCAGTAGTTGTGACTTCAAAGTAAATAAGGACTTTAATTTAAGTTTTCGTAGAGTGCCAAGGGTGAGAAGTGTAAAAATGAGGAGACAGAACTCATTTAGAAAAACTGAAGAGGTAGATAAACGCAATGAGTGGTTGTGAAAATTAAATATTAAAGAGGATAACATCAAGAATTTACTAGTTTGCTGTTTACATTTTGATGGAAATGACTATTGGCTTCCGGAATAATATGTAGATAGATAATTTGATTCGCTTCAAGAATTTTGAGAAGAAACACCACTTATGGATTGAAATATAATAATACGGCGACTACACGTTTACAAGTGTGACTAGTTCCAGCCATGCACGTACAATTCTTATAATCAATATTTACAGTTTCAGTACAACTGACATCACAACTCTTAATTGACAACTTTCCTGTTACTGTGTGGGGTTCTGAAGCTAAGGGACTGGTTTTGACGCATAATGAACAACTTTATAATTTTTCGCGAGTTTTCTCAGTAGATAGTGGACGAATCATTACGATCATAACAGGATTCAGAACATTTTGCCCTTCGGGCATGTTTCTTGATGCAGGTGTAGCTTTTAAGTAAATACATAAACTAAGTCCAAAAATATTATTTTCTGAACTTAAAAATACTTTTTTTTCAGTACATTATTGTTACTACTCCATATGAATCATACGTAAATCAGAACGTTTCTTGCGACCATATTTGATACAGCACCGCAGCGCCCCCTTTGACGCGTGCATGTTTCGTTTCCCAATAGAAAAAGAAACTTAAACAATGACTAAACTCTGCCATGTAATCAATACACCTGATTTTAAATATATTCAAATATTAAATCAACAAATCACTCTTCTGGTAGTAACAAAGATTCAATTACATTTTATACTATTTTGATGTGTTAAAATCTAAGACTACAATATAAACGACAAGTCCTGTGTCAGAGCATTGCACAGTGGAAAAAAATGCCTTCTTTGGTTCAAAATAACGTACAACCCACAAATATTGCTCAATTTGGACGTAAAAAATTTGAGAAAAAGCTGATGAAATTTCCTAGAGAGATATCGAGCCTGATTTTGATTATGTTTACTAGTTTCTTTTTATGAGCAAACAAATA
The DNA here is from genome assembly GCA_032362435.1 of Melikaiella ostensackeni. NCBI lineage: Eukaryota > Metazoa > Arthropoda > Insecta > Hymenoptera > Cynipidae > Melikaiella > Melikaiella ostensackeni. Next base: position 35,383,113 of record JAUMHM010000085.1, read on the forward strand.
TGACGAAAAAAATGTCTATTTTTTCTATTTGACGATCCTGGTTCTCGTCAATAATAGGAAAATTGTTGCAACGACCTACGTTTCATATAAAAATATTAGTTGAAGATGTTTATCATGATATGATGAACAAAAAAATCTTATCAACAAATTAATTGTTTATGCTGTGTTTTCTATAATTTCAAATAATTTCACATTTTTCAAGCTATATTACAAGAAATTTGGATTGAGTCAATAGTATAATGAAGAAAATTTCTCTTAAGACTATTTTTGTTAATATTGAAAATCAAATTTAATAAATAAATGCATTATTCAGGCATTTGTTGACGGGGAAATTCGTTTTCTTGGATGTCAGTCCTTTTAATTGGGAAGTTTATGAAAATTTTATTAATACTCATACATAGTTGATAAATTGTATAATTTTTTGAAACAAATTTAATAAACAGATGCATTATTCAGGCATTGATTGACGAAAAAAATTGTTTTTTTTGTCAATGTCAGTCTTTCCAATTGAAAAAAGATCAATTTTTCAGTCGACAAATCTCCAGATGATGTATTTTTAATTGAATTTGTTGAAAAAAATATAAAATTTATTAACTAATTATAAATGTTGGTGAAATTATCATGAAGTTCCCAATGAAAAGGACTGACATGGAAAAAAACGAATTTTTTCATCGACAAATGCCCGAATAATACGTTTTTAAATTAAATTTGTTTGAAACAAAATTGAATTAATCAAGTAATTATGAATTTTGCTAAAATTATCATGAAGTTCATAATTGAAAGGACTAACATTAAAAAAAAAAAAATTTTACCTCGGAAAATTCCCGAATAATTCATTTGTTCAAAAAAATCATGAAATTTACCAACCTATCATGAATGTTGCTGAAATAATCAAACAGTATCTGAGTAAAAGGACTGACATCGGAAAACAAATGAATTTTCATTTCGGCAAATGCCTGAACGATGGATTTGTTTATAATATTACCGAAAATGATCTTAAGAGAAATTTTCTCCGTTTCAATATTGTTTCCATCCAAATTTCTTGTAAAATAGATTAAAAAACGTAAAATTATTTAAAATTATACAAAACACACTTTCAACAAATAATTTATTAATAAAAATATTTTTTGTTCATTATATCATGATAGAATATCTTCAACTAATGTTACTATATGAAATGTAGGTGATTGCAACAATTCTCCTATTATAGACGAGCACCAGGATCGTCAAATCGTCAAATAGATTCAAATTGTAAATGAATAAATCATTCATTCGATAATACAAATATTTATTCATATTTTATACTATTTTGATGTGTTAAATCCTTAGACCTCGATATGAAGGATAAATCCTCTTTTAGAGCGTTCGATGTCTTGGAGCACATAAAAGTGAAATGCATTTATTTATGAGAAAACGGAAAGGAAACTTAAACAATGACCGAACTCTATTATGTCATGAATACACAGTAATATTGAATAATTTAAATGTCAAATCATTAAATAACTCATCTGAAAATACAAAAATTTAATACTATTTCATCCCCTTTTTATGGGTAAACATCTCTGACAGCGATATGTAGGGTAAAACTTGTGTCCGAAGATTGAATGCCTAGAGTCACATAAAAGTGAAATTTATCTATTTATAAGAAAACGGAAAAGTAACTTAAACAATGACCGTACTCTGTTATGTTATAAATACACTGGAATATTAAATAATTAAAATATTGAATCATTAAATAACTGATCGGAGAATATAGAGATTCAATATTATTTTACCCCCTATTTATGTGCGAACATCTCTGAACGCGATATGGTAGGTAAAGCTTGCGTCCGAGCATTGAATGCCTTGAGTCACATTAATGTAAAACACGATTAATTATAAAAAAAGAAACTCAAACAATGACTGAACTCTGTCATCTAATCAGTACTCTGTAATATTAAATAGATTCAAATTTTAAATCAATAAATCATTCATTTGATAATATAAAGATTTATTCATATTTTATACTATTCTGATGTGTTGAAATCTTAGACGACGACATAAAGGATCAATCCTCTGTCAGAGCGTTGTATTCCTTGGTTCACATAAAAGTGAAATGCATCTATTTATAAGAAAACGGAAAGGAAACCTAAACAATGATCGAACTCTATTATGTCATGAATACACTGTAATATTGAATAATTTAAATGTCAAATCATTAAATAACTTATCTGAGAATAAAAAGATTCAATACTTTTTCACCCCCTTTTTATGTGTACACATCTCTGACCGCGATATGGAGGGTAAAGCTTGTGTCCGAGCGTTGAATGCCTCGAGTCACATAAAAGTGAAATGCATCTATTTATAAGAAAACGGAAAAGAAACTTAAACAATGACCGTACTCTGTTATGTTATAAATATACTGGAATATTAAATAATTAAAATATCAAATCATTAAATAACTTATCTGAGAATACAAAGATTCAATATTATGTCACCCCTTTTTATGTGTAAACATCCCTGACCGCGATATGGAGGGTAAAGCTTGTGTCCGAAAAATTGATTGCCTAGCGTCACATGAAAGTGAAACACGACTATTTATAAAAAAAGAAACTCGAACAATGACTGAACTCGGTCATAAAAACAATACTCTGTAATATTAAGTAGATTCAAATTTTAAATCAATAAATCATTCATTTGTTAATACAAAGATTTATTCCTATTTTATACTATTCCGATGTGTTGAAATCTTAGACCACGACATAAAGGATCAATCCTCTGTCAGAGCGTTGTATTCCTTGGTTCGCATAAAAGTGAAATGCATCTATTTATAAGAAAACGGAAAGGAAACCTGAACAATGATCGAACTCTATTACGTCATGAATACACTGCAATATTGAATAAATGAAATATCAAATCATTAAATAACTTATCTGAGAATACAAAGATTCAATATTATTTCACCCCTTTTTATGTGTAAGCATCCCTGACCGCGATATGGAGGGTAAAGCTTGTGTCCGAAGAACTGAATGCCTAGCGTCACATAAAAGTGAAACACGACTATTTATGAAAGAAGAAACTCGAACAATGACTGAACTCGGTCATCTAATCAATACTCTGTAATATTAAATAGATTCAAATTTTAAATCAATAAATCATTCATTTGTTGTTACAAAGATTTATTCATATTTTATACTATTCTCCTCGACATAAAGGATCAATCCTCTGTCAGAGCGTTGTGATCCTTGGTTCACATAAAAGTGAAATGCATCTATTTATAAGAAAACGAAAAGAAAACCTAAACAATGATCGAACTCTATTATGTCATGAATACACTGTAATATTGAATAAATGAAATATCAAATCATTAAATAGCTCATCTAAGAATACAGAGATTCAATACTATTTCACCCCCTTTTTATGTGTAAATATCTCTGACCGCGAGATGGAGGGTAAAGCTTGTGTCCGAAGATTGAATGCCTAGAGTCACATAAAATTAACACGACTATTTATAAGAAAACGGAAAAGAAACTTAAACAACGACCGTACTCTGTTATGTTATAAATACACTGTAATATTAAATAATTTAAATATTAAATCATTAAATAACTCATCAGAGAATATAGAGATTCAATACTATTTTACCCCCTTTTTATGTGTGAATATCTCTGAACGCTATATGGAGGGTGAAGCTTGTGTCCGAGCATTGAATGCCTTGAGTCACATAAAAGTGAAACACGACTACCTGTATTTATAAAAGAAGAAACTCAAACAATGACCGTACTCTGTTATGTTATGAATACAGTGTAATATTAAATAATTTGAATAGTAAATCATTAAATGACTCATCTGATAATATAGAGATTCAATACTATTTTACCCCCTTTTTATGTGTGAATATCTCTGAACGTAATACGGAGAGGAAAGCTTGTGTCCGAGCATTAAATGCCTTGAGTCACATAAAAGTTAAACACGACTATTTATGAGGAAAGAAACCTAAACAATGACTGAACTTTGTCATCTAATCAATACACTGTAATATTGAATAGAATCAAATTTCAAATCATTGAATCACTTATTTGATGATACGAAGATTTAATCATATTTCATACTGTTTTAATGTGTTAAAACCTTATACCACGACACAAAGGATAAATCCTGTGTCAGAGCGTTCAATGCCTCGGATCAGATAAGAGTAAAACGCATCTATTTATAAGAAAACGGAAAGAAAACCTAAACGATGCGTGAACTCCGCTATGTAATGAATACACTATAGCATGAAATACATTCAAATGTTAAGTCATTCAATAACTCATCAGATAATATGAAGATTTATTCCTATTTTGCCCTATTTTGTTGTGCAAGCATCTTAGATGGCGACATAAAGGATCAATTCTGTGTCAGAGCGTTGGATTCCTTGGTTCACATAAAAGTAAAACGCATCTATTCATAAGGAAACGGTAAGAAAACTTAAGCAATGACTGAACTCTGCTATGTAATGAATAAACCATAATATTAAATAATTTGGACTTTTAATCATTGAGTAACTCATCTGACAATATGAAGATTCATGACTATTTTATCCTTTTTTTATGATTCATTCTGATTTTATCCTATTTTGATGTGTAAGCGTCTTAGATGATTGAAGATTTAATCTCAAATTATCTTAATTTTATGTGTATACATCATCAATGTTCTAAACCATTCCAAAAAATGCGTCTTATCAACCTGTCACGCTTCTCATTTACCCTTCTGCAGAAGCTTTTTTTCTTTTGTACTTTTTCTAATATTTCTTCTTCCATATTTCTTGCTTCGCCACTATCGAATGTTGTACTCCAGATATAACCTTTTATCAACTTCTGAGGGATCGTTCACATATTAAGTAACGCATTTTTCTTTTGTTTAAATAAAGAAGAGAAAAAAATTGCCTGAAATTAGAAAGGACACAACAATATAAACAATAGGAAAACGTGTTACGTAATATATGAACGATCCCTGAAGCTGAGATCTAGACGGGGGGCTAATGTTCTGTGAACGAATCTTTCTTCGTTCTTATTTTACTACTAAGGTAGTTTAATACATTCGCTTCTTTTATGACCTTCTCGAATAAAGTTCCGAAAAGAGAGTACCTCTGAATAATTTAACACTCAGTATAGCGATGTATTTTGACGCGCTGATCATGAATATGATGGTGAAAATATCCTTTCTGACTTGCAAGGCTGAAGTTGATACAACCATTCAAAATTCATGTTGTTTTTTTGTTTCAGTGAGTTACAAAAAATTACAGAAAAAATCCAGTAAAAGTTGTAGATCTTCCAAAAAAACACCTTTCATATCATACAAATTTTTTCATAAAAACCATTATTTTTCGATAAAAGAAGGAAAATGTTGTTAAAATGTGTAGAATTCTCTGAAATGGGACTTGCGGCATTGCTGTGATCACTGATTGGTCACAGAAATATTTTAAGTCATGTCGCTAGCTCTTTCCAATATCTTGTAGAAGGGCAGGAAGACACCCCTGTGACTGGTCACAGATATGAAATGAGTCCTGGCCTTCTACGAGATATTGGAAAGACTAGCGGCATGACCTGAAATATTTCTGTGACCAATCAATAATCACGGCAGTGCGGCGAGTCCCATTTCACGAAATTCTACACTTTTTACCAACATTTTCTTTCTTTTTTCAAAGAGTAATGGTTTTTAGAAAAAATGTGTATGACATGAAAGATGTCTTTTTAGAAGGTATACACCTTCTGCTTGCATCTTTTGGTAATTTTTTGTTATTTACAAAAATAAACGAAAAAAACATAAATTTCGTAAGGTTCTATCAATTTCCGCCTTGCGAATCAAACTTGCGGGTATTTTCACTATCATATTCGTGACCAGCGCATCAAAATACATCGGTATACTGAGTTTTAAATTATTCAGAGGTACTCTCTTTCGGAACTTCATTCGAGAAGGTCATAAAAGAAGCAAATGTATTAAGCTACCTTGTCATATCTTGAGTATAGCATTCTATGGTGGCGAAGCAAGGAATATGAAAAAAGAAATATTAGAAATAGTACAAAAGAAAAAAAATTTCTGCAGAAGAATAAAGAAGAAGCGTGACAGGTTGATAGGACGCATTCTTTTGAATCGATAAGAACATTTTTAAGAGGTATTCCAGTAGAAGCACGAGTGGAGAAAAGGAAAAAAAAACTAGAGTATCTGAGACAAATCATAAGTGACGGAGGTTGTAAGCTTTGGAGAAACAAAGGAAAATAGAATAGAATAGAGAATTGCACAAAACCAATCCTCGTTTTGATGCAATATTTTTGAGTTACATTTTTTAAACATTCTAATTATTGAAAGTTTTGAAACTAATAATGTTAATCAGGTTCCTCAGCTCTCCTTTTAAACCCCACTTCTGAAATCCATAATTCATTCTCGACGATTTATAATGAAACCACGAACTGGGTCGTGTTATCCTGAACCGTATTTTAATTGCAGTTCTGACTCACATTCATCCTCCAATATAACTGCTATTGAATATTGCGTCTACTTTTCAAGAAAGAGGGTTGCCCAGGACAAAAGCATCTGGGCAAGAATTTGCAGGATAAGGTATCCAGGAAGGTTCATATCCAAGAGAAAACTGCCCTATCTACTAATTTCCTTTAAGCCCTCTTTTATTCTTTCAAAGTATTAGATACCCTTCTTATTTTCCTTACCTTCTTCTTTAGTATGGTCGGTACTCCTGCCATCGGTTTTTGGCAAAAAGATATTCCTGCCAATTAGGACGGGGCGAAAAGATATATATATTTTTTCAAATTAGGAAGGGGTCTAAAAGTTATAGTTTGGCACCCAGACGTACCACAAGAAGTTACAGATAAAAAAGTGTACCTTATGTTCGCGCATTTACGATAAAGCTCAAAATAATGGATAGTAGCAAATTATATTTATATATTTTTTTATTGGTAACGATTATTTTACTGATTTTTGACTATTCAAGACTGCTTCTTGTACATATTTGAGTTAATTATTATTGAGAAATATTTCTAAATCGTTTTGCTTTTAATGTCTAATCAGTTGATGTTACTGTCAAGAACGATTTGGATTTAAGAAAAGAGTTGATGTCTAATCCCGAAAAGATGAATTTTCAACAAAAAGATCATTTGCAACCAAGAAAGATGAATTTCCAAGGAAAAAAATATTCAACCAAATAGTTGCATTGGATACCAATTGAATTTCTAAGACAAGAAAACGCTTTTCCAGAAATCATTTGAATTTTCTACAAAAAAGTCGTTTTCAAACAAGAAAGACGAATTTTCAACCGATTACGAGTAGCTGAATTTACAAGAAGAATAATTTGCAACCATCAGTTGCTTCCACAACCAAAAAGTTAAGTTTTCATTCAAATGGTCGAATTTTTTGACAAAAAAGATGCATCTTCATTGAAGAAAGATGACTTCTCTACCATTAAAGATACATTTTCAACCCAAAAAGACGAATTTTCAAGAAAAAAAAATTCAAGCAAATAGTTACATTAGCAACCAATTGGTTGAATTTTTAATACGAGAAAATGCTCTTTTCAGAAGACAGTTGAATTTTCCACGAAAAAGTCGTTTTCAACAGAGAGAGATTAATTTTTAACCGATTAGCTAAATTCAAAAAAAGAATAATTTGCAACCAAACAGTTGCTTTTACAACCAAAAAGTTGAATTTTCAATCAAATGGTCGAATTATAAAACCAAAAAGATACATTTTCAACTAAAAAAGATGACTTTTCTAACGTGAAAGATACATTTTCAACCCAAAAAGACGAATTTTCAACAAGAGTTGATTTTTCAAGCTAAGGATTCGGAAGTTCTAAAAAACAGCTGACTTTTGAACACAATAATATAAATTTTCGAAAAGAAGGATCATTTTTAAACAAGAGAGTTGAATTTTCAAGCCAAAATGACAAATTTTTTTGAAGATCATTGAATTTTCAACCTTAAAAATTAAACTTTCCACAAGAAAGTTATTTTCAACCTAGAAGAATAACTTTTTAACCATAAAAGATCACTTTTGTCTCAAAAAGATAAATTTTTAACAAAAAAAATATCTGTCAACCAAGAAAACTGAGTTTTCAATCAAATAGTTGAAATTACAAACAAGAGTAATAATTTGTAACCAAACAATTGAACCTATAACCAAATAGATGATCTTTCAAACAAAAAGATTAAACTTTATCCAAAAAGCAGTTGTATTTTCAAGCCAAAAAGACGAATTGAGACAGTTGTATTTTTAACAAAAAAGTTCTTCTCAACCCAGAAAGATGAATTTTAAACCAAATAGTTGAATTTTCAACCTACACAAATGAATTTTCAACCAAATAGATTAATTTTGAGAAAAAAAATTTCAACCAAACAGTTGAATATACAACAAAATTTTCAACCAAAACAGTTGACTTTTATACCATTCAAGATACATTTTCAACCCAAAAAGCCGAATTTTCAACAAAAGAGTTGATTTTTCAAGCAAAGAATTCGAATGTTTCCAAAACCAGTTGACTTTTCAACACAATAAGATAAATTTTCAAAAAACAGTTCATGTTTAACCAAGCGAGGTGAATTTTCAATCAAACAGTTGCATTGAAAAGTGAATAATTGAGGTTTTAAGGAAAAAGATTGAACTTCAACAAAATAAAGTTGAACTTTCAAGCCAAAAAGACAAATTTTTTGAAGGTGGTTGAATCTTCAACCTTGAAAATTTAATTTTCCACAAGAAAGTTATTCTCAACCTGGAAGGATAAATTTTTAACCATAAAAGATTAGTTTTTTCCTTGAAAAGATAAGTTTTCAAGAAAAAAGACAACTTTCAACCAAGAAAAATAAGGTTTCAATCAAATAGTTGAAATTACAAACAGAAATGAAAATTTTTAACCAAACAGTTGAATTTGCAACAAAATAGTTAATCTCTCAAGCAAAAAGATTGAACTTTAACCAAAAAACAGTTGCATTTTTGAGCCAAGAAGACGTATTAAGACAGTTGTATTTTTAACAAAAAAGTTCTTTTCAACCAAGAAAGGTGAATTTTCAACTAAATAGTTAAATTTTGAACAAATTTCAATTAAACACTTGCATTCACAATCAAGTTGTTCAACTTTCAAGCAAAAAAGACAAATTTTTAACAAATTAGTTGAATTTTTTATCTATAAAGGTGTAGTTTCAACTGAATGGCAAAATTTTGAAACAAAAAGATAAACTTCAACCAAAACCAGTTGAGTTTTCAACAAAAAAGATGAATTTTTAAACAAATAGCTGAATTTTTAACCAAATACTTGAATTTTGAGGGAAAAAAATCAACCAAATAGTTGCATATACAACAAATAGTTTAATTTCCAATGCAAAAATACGAATTTTTTTAGAAGACAGTTGATTCTCAACAAGGAACTTCTTTTCAACCGAGAAAGATGAATTTTCAACCAAAATAGATGACTTTTCTACCATGAAAGATACATTTTCAATCAAAGAAGACGAATTTTTAACAGAAGAGTTGATTTTCCAAGCTAAGAATTCGAATATTTTGAAAAACAGTTGACTTTTAAACACAATAAGATGAATTCTCGAAGAAATATCATTCTTAACCAAGAGAGGTGAATTTTCAATCAAACAGTTGCATCTACAAATGAATAATTAAGGTTTTAAGGAGAAAAATAAAACTTCAACTAAAAACAGTTGCATTTTTAAGCCAAAAAGACCAATTTTTTGGAAGATCGTTAAATGTTTAACCTTAAAAATGGAATTTTCCACAAAAAAGTTATTTTCAACTGAGAAAGATGAGTTATTCATGATAAAAGATTACTTTTTTTTATTGAGAAGATAAATTTTCAACGAATTGATCACTTTCAGCCAAGAAAGATGAATTTTCAATCAAATAGTTGAAACTATAAACAAAAATAATAATTTTCAACCAAACAGTTGAACTTTCAAGCAAAAAGATTAAACGGCAACTGAAAATACTTATATTTCCAAGCGAAGAAGACGAATTTTCGAGGAGATAGTCAAATTTTCAACAAAAACGTTTTTCCAACCAAGGAAGATGAATTTATAACAAAAAAGATCATTTTTCTATCATAAAATATAAATGACATAAAATAAAACATGAAAAATAATAACAACCAGATGGTTGAATGTTCAACCTGCAAAGATGAATTTTCAAACAAATGTTGAATTTAAAATAAATTGTTGAGTTTTCAAGCTGAAAAGTCGAATGATAAAAAAAACAGTTGACTTTTAATCCCAAAAAGGTGAATTTCCAACATTTCTCCATTAAGTTAAAAATTTTACCCCATTCCCCATGATGAAAATTTTCAAAAGTCGCAAATATTTTTCCCTTAAACTATCATCCAATATAAGACTAAAATTAGCCATAGTTTCAGTCCAAGCGGAGACTTTTTTTTTGGTGAAAACACTTAAAAAGTAATGCCCCATATATGCAAGTATAGCAGTAGTAATTATTCATGACAGTAAAATCTACTGCTTGCAAATTAAGAGCGCAGTAATTTAGAAATAGTTTTTAATGATATTGATTTAAAATATGTACAAGGAACAAGCCTAAACAGTAAAAATTCATGACTTTAGATAATTTATTTAAATTTAATGACAATTTAAATATATAAGAATTTTTTTATTGCTGCGTAGCTTTTGAAAATTAATTTTAAGTGTAAGTCTATCCTTTTAGCACCCTTTCCATCGATGAAAAGATCAAAAAATCAATTAGAAAAATATCATTTAATCAAGTGAAAACATGATTTTTTTTTTCTTCGAGCCAATTACAATCTACAATGTACACGGATTCTTTATTGCTGCATAGTTTTCGGAGCATAATTATAATTGTAAATTCTAATTGTAAGAACCATTATCATCTATTGAAATATTGATTCCGTACCAAAATAACAAAAAATCCGCTAAAATTCGTTATTTTGAGTTTTAGCGTGAATGTGTGAACATAAGATACATTTTTTGACTTGTAGCTTTTTGTGGAAGATCCGGGTACCAAACTATCACTTTTGAACTCCCTCTGAATTTGGAAAAAAAATTTTTCGCTCGGCCCTACTGCCCGTGAGACCCATAAAATCTGGATTTTTATTTCTCGTTAATGAGATATAAAGTCATTGTCACTCAATCAATCATTTTGATTTAAAATTGAATTTTTTTATTTTAAAATTGAATAGGCTTTAAAAGTACAGTTTTGAAAGAAAAATATTTAAAAAATACTGGATGCAAAGATTATGTATTATTACCATAAAGTTATCTATGAATCGAACTTCGGTATGTTATCCCAAAGTCAGTTCCGGGTGGGCTGATAAATCGCTTCACTCCTAATAGTAAATTTAAGCAATTGGTGAAGCAAATGCTCCTTCGACATTCTCTGATTATGTGTTCTTCAACTACTTAATTGGAAATTCAAACCTAATTCAACACAAATTTGATACTAATTTATGATTCAATCAAAAACTCGTGATTTTTGTTAAAAATTGAATAATAAAATATAGTCTTGCAAAAAATTCTCGTTGAAGGAGAATAGGAATAGGATATTCACGTTCTCTAAAACATTACCTTAATTAATAAATTATTCAAATTAAAATCAACAATCCGTCGTTTTTCAAATATTGGTCTTTCAAAATTTGAATTTTCCCTGGCTTGCATTTTCGTATTTTACTCTTTTTATATAGCGTGACGACAAATCTGAAGTTATAATTTGCGTAAATCAGATTCAAATCTCAAAATTCCCTCGGGGCAAAACTGTTAATGAAGTTAAAAGTACATTTGAATGTCTACATTGAAATTTATTTCGGGAAGATTCCTTTAATTCTATTTATTCTCGCTGTTACATTGTGAATACAGTGTGCTATTTAAAGTGAAAAGTGCAAATGAAAACTGAGGTTTTAGGATCCAGTGCTTTTTTAATGTTCGAATTCCGCAAACTCCGGAAAACTTTTCAACTGGAAGAGATAAAAGAATCCTAAAGTTATAAAGTATAAAGCACGTTTATTGTCAAATATTAACGATGAATAAGCAATTCAAATATTTCCACTAGTTTATTACAATATTCCATATTTAAATCTTGGACTATATTAAATTTTGTTAACTTCCAGAATCTTTTTGTTCGTTCGTTTTTTACAGTTACACTCTTCTTCGCATATACAGCTGTAATATACATTCATGAACTCGACAATTCGCACGAAAATTTGAGTTGATTGGACAAAATGAATTTTTAATGAAATTCTGTTTATCGCAATCGTTAGACGGGGAGAATATTTTACGAGATAATCAATCACATTAGCGAGTGACGTTGATTGCAAAATTTACTACATACGGGAGTTTCATTTACCAATGCTTGAAGCAAAAATATTTTCGGGATAATAAAAATGGCAGCAATTTTTATGAGTCTTTTAGAACATCAGGAAATATTCTAAGAAAATGGTCACCCAACTATTGTTTAAAAAAGTATAATTATTCACTTTTGTTAAGTGAGATCCGAGAATAATCGTTCACGTTCAAAATCCAAAATTTCGACATCCAAATTGAGGAATACGAATATCCATTTTAATTCACAATAGTACTTTCCGGGTACTATTAAGCGTTCACAATAAGGCCTGAAAAATCGTGAAATCTCAAAATGTTCCGGATTTTTGAAGGTGATTTCAAGCTGAGCATTGCAGTTGATTTTGCAGACGACCAAGAGTTTCCCGCTTGATTGCGTCGATATGATTTATGTCTCTGTTTTCCCAAACGAAAAGTCGAATAGACAAGTCTCCCTGGGAAGTTTTAGAGGCTTAATAAAAAAAAAAGGTGGATTTCCTCGAGTCAGCTAAATAATGTTTTACTGTTGGATTTATTAGCCGGTTGGGTCACGTACCACACAACTATTACATATAAATGTGCGTCAAATAAATAAACGTGAAAATGAAAAGTACAAAACTCTACCGAGTTGACATCCGGTTGAAAATGCTTTGCGAAACTTTGGACACGTCGGATATGAACATCGGTAATGAATAAACTTTAAACGCAAAAGTCGGGTCGACTGTTTCGTTTCACCAAGCTAATTAAGCAGGACCATAATTAATCCAGAAACACACATCCGAGCACACATCAAGTGTTACGATATTTGAATTTATAGTGGCTTAATTAATGCATATTAAAATCGAATTTCAGATTAGCTATGCTAAATATACATCTAGATTGAAACATTTGCAAACTTCAAACTTAAAAATACAAGATTGAAAATTTATTATGAATATCCAATCAGAATATTTTATATTAGTGCAATTGAATCAAATCTATATTAATATTATAAATGTATTTATAGAAAGTGAGGACTTAGATATTATTCCTTATTTTGTTTACACTCGCTACCTTTTACAGGTAAGTGAGTCTTCACAGAACCATTACATGTTTTCATATCGACAATCCCTATGAACATAGAGCGGACGAGTCCAGTCTTAAGTTGCGCACCGAGCCTAGGCTCGGCTCCCTCGTTGCGAAGAGCTCCTGAACCGAGGAAACGAAGATGCGCACGCACCGAGTGCTGTCCGCTAATCACAGTCACTGACATTCGAATGCTCGCACGCGCTCTCCCACCCCTTTCCCCAATGCGGCATTACTCTGCAACGAGGGAGCCTAGCCTGGGCTGGGTGCTCAACTTCAGACTGGGCTCGTCTGCTCTTTGCCTGTAAACTACATCATCAATTATTTCTTACATATCGATTTAACCACTATTCTTACTCCTAGATGCCTGTGACCTTGACCTGGACTTCCGTTTCCTCTTACCACTACTAATCTATAAACTTTAGCTCTATTCCGCAAAACTACTTTATTCCTCTCCTTCCTTTGGAGTCATTTTTTGGCTTTTCCCTACCCCCGTGCAACTAGCTCTCTCTCTCTCTTTCTTAACCCTTTCAGCTCCTCCATTAATTTCTCACTCTGATCATTCCCATTTAAAATCCACTTCATTCTTCTTCCCATGCTCTCCCGCTCCCTTTCGTCACATGTACACCTCTCTAGCACATGCAGCCATGATTCCTGCTCATACCTACATACTCTACATAGATTTTCCTCTTTAATCATGCCACACCTACATGCTCTTACCAACTCTCCCATTCTGAATCTCACAACTCTATTCCATTTGATCTCTTTTTGGATATTTTTTCAGGAATTCCCACGATCCCTCACTCTTCACCATCCTATACCAGCTGTTGTACCTTGACTACGAGATTTTTCTCCATCTTTTCTCTCTTTGCCTTGCCCTCATCTCTCTCCCTCTCCCTCTCTATTCTTTGTTATGATCTACCCCTTTTCTTCCACCTGTATTTTCAGCCTCTTCCTGAGCACTTCCGCGTGAATTCTGAAGCTCACTGATATGAGTGTGACACAACTATATTCCTATACCTTTTTTGCCGCTCGTTTCTTAATCAACGAGACAACCAGCCCTGTCCTCCATTCCTACGGTCACGCTCCGCCTCTCCAAACTTTATTTCAAATCGACCACATATCCTCTTTCACCTCCTCTCCACTATATTTCAGTTCTTTAGTCTCCAAGCCATCCTCACCTGTTCATGTTTCTTTTCAGCCTTACAATTGACTCATTCACCTCTCCCCTACTAATCTCGTTTTCGCTGTCCTCGTTTCCCGCTTCTGCCTCTTTTACTTCACCCTTTACCCTATTTTCCACACCCCTCAACAATATTTTGAAATACTCCGTCCACTCGTTTGTGCCGATTTCCTCACTTATACCCTTCCTTCCTCCTCTTTCTCTGTTTCTCACTTCCCATTCCCTCACTTCCTTTACTGCTTCCTCCACCTCTTTCATGTGCCTTTCCTTCACCCTCTGTCTCCTTCACTCAACATTCTCTCAAGATCTCTTTTTCTTCTGTTGAGTTCCCATTTCTTTATTTCCCCTTTCCTCCATTTTCTGACACTCGCTTTCACCCTGTCTTTGATTTCCCTGCATTTGTCGTCCCACCAACTTCTCCTTCCCCCCTCTTCATCTCCTTTCGATCAAAATTTCCCACTCACCTTATCAATCACTCTTTTGAGTTTCTCTAGTAGCGTGTATACTCCTTACTCTTCCATACTCCATACCTTCTCGTGTTTCACTCTTTTCTCTAAATACTATTAACTTATCTTTCCTCCAGCTGCCTATTTTCATGGATAAAGTTTCGAATAGCTCTTACCTCCGATGCTTTCGAAACTCTGTACACGCAGGTATTTTGACGCGCTGATTACGAAAACCATAATAAAAATTAAAGCAAATTCGATTTTCGTGGTGAAAACCATAATAACCCCATGACAATCATGGTTTTTCACGTTTATCTCGAGAACAATTGAAAATTTCGAAGAATAATTTTTATAAAAGTTGTAGACCTGGTCAAAATACACATTTTATGACTTATCCAATTTTTTTGTCCGAGTGAAAGTTTTCGAGATATTTGATAATAAAGATGTAAATTTTATACCTAGCCCCTTCGAAAAGGTAGGTATTCTTGTGACCAATCACTGCGATTATATATATTTTAACTTAATTTCATTTACGTTTTCAAACAAGACTTTAGAGAAGGGTAGGGGTTTGACCAAAATTATTTATGTTGCTAGACAAGGGGGTGCCTTTCCGCCTCCCACGAAAAGTTGAAAAGTGGAAGGGGTTTGACCAAAATTATTTCTGTGGCCAGACAAAGGGGTGCCTTTCTGAATTATAATTGATGTAACTGATGAAATTGAATACATCATAAGTAAAATTTCCTTCACAAACGTCTGCAGCTAGCCCATCCGAATTAAGGTTTTCAGAATTCACCGCGAGGAGGTCGCAGTTTGATTTTAAACTCATCTACCCAGAGTGCTTTATTATTGTGATTCCCCTCGCCTCTCACAAATCGGGGTGCTTTATTATCATGAGCCCCCTCGCCCCTCACAAATCGGGGTACTTTACTATCGTGAGTTCCCTCGCCTCTCACAAACCGGGGTACTTCATTATCGTGAGTCCCTTCGCCTCTCACAAACCGGGGTGCTTTATTATCGCGAGCCCCCTCGCCTCTTACAAATCGGGTGCTTTACTATCGTGGGTCCCCTCACCTCTCACCAATTCAAAATTCTCCTAATCCTCATCGCTATCGTCATTAATCACTGCAGTGCAATGGTTTCTTGAGAACATTTCGCTGAGTACTTGTGCTGGTAGAAGAATGTTTGACAAATAACTAGCATGAGAGGAAGTTGGAAAGAGGAAGGGGTTATAATTGTAACGCGTAGAATTTGATCCAAATTGAAATAGAGGAACACTCAGAGAGCAAAAGGGTCTAACATGCCAACGAAGAGCAGGACAAACTGCCCCAAGAAACTGGGAAGAAAGTTTAATTGACCTAAGAAAAGAGGTTAAAGTACCTCAAGAGGCGAAAAAAACAAAAGAGAAACAAAAGAGAAACAAAAGAGATAAACTCCCCATAAAAATATACTCAATTTTGGTGACCGGCATAGCAAATTCTGATGTCAGCAACTAATTACCCAAAAGGATCCGCACTCAATTTTCTAACTCGTCGTAGCCACAAAAACTCGCAAAGATGGTCTGCAAAGCTGCTCCTCCGCATTCCTCTTCATGAGAGGAATCTTCGCATCCGTCTTCAGGAGGACTCAATGTTCTGTGTGTAAGCATGGGTCTCGCTATTCACAGATTCCTCGGAATGATTCACAGTTTCATGAACACAACCGTGTTCTGCCAAGTTTATGTAACCTTTCCAGCAATCAGTGTGGATCTCTGTATTCTCAGCTACATGTTTATTAATCAGAGCAATCAAAGTATCTTTATCGTTTTCATTGCCGAGACATATTTCTAACTGATACTGGGAGGCATGTCCCCTGTGGATCATGTCGAGGATCCTTGAAACGTCCACCACACGTCTTCTTTCATATTTCCGGTGACCGACCTCACATTCGTCAATCTTGACGACTTCGCCGACACCACCAATGCGACCTTTCTGTTCGAGATTCTCGTCAAGAGCAAGCATACACACCTCTCTGCAAAAAAGGAAGCGATCCGCAATAGTTTCTCTAGAAACTTGCTGACCTTCGAAAAGGATGCTCTCTCTGATGGTTTACTCAAAACTGAAATTCACTGCGAAGCTGTATGTACTTAACATACATAAGACTGCATTAATATGACACTTTTCAAACCATGTATTTTCTGCAACAGTATGAGAGTGAAAATACTCTCCCTTTTCCTGACAGGAAGATTCACCGCAGGTTAATTTTGATTCGCAGAGAGCCATTTTTTTCTTATGCTTACAACAGAATCGTTCCCTTGGAAACAATTTAATATCCCTTAACCACTAAAGTCTATTATCTCGATCTTGAAAAATGAGACTCAAACTAAAAATGTTGTGTCGCTGATTCATCCTGATGGTAGGTTTAGAACCTCCAAAAAACGAAAGATTAAGAAGAAAAAAAATTCAGAACTAAACATTTGCACTCACCTTTTGTATTATATAATCACTTCAGTTCAGTCGACCTGAAAATAATAAGAGCATGTAACCAACTGCTCTTGTAGTACCGTCAGCGCGGACGGTGAAGAAAGGCCTATCACTTACTGCACTCAAGCCTCTTACACGTACTAAGTTTCAATAGCAATTTTCTCAGAAACTATCACTCCTAAAGGAAAAGTATTTGAAATAACAAATGCATATTTTGAATGGATCTATAACTTTTATCTCAATACTTTTTCGAAATTTTCTGTATTTACCGAGATAAATTTGAAAAACCATAAATCTCGTGGGTCGGGGGTAAGGGCTATTCGAAACTACACTCATTTTTTTTCCTTCTTTCCTACTTCTTTCTTCTTCAGGCCGCGCTTCCGGCCTGGACAAGTTTTTGGAGCCTATTTTATTGCCCACTTCCATTCTAACTATCAACTTTTCCTACTTTTATTCTTCTCACCATTGTCCGTCCTTTTTTTCCGTATCATTTTCATTCTCTAAGGACTCATATATAATGTATCATTAGCTATTGATAGTGAAGTTAATCAGCAGTAACTGATGAACCTTATTAATTAGTAATAACGAGCTGTGATTTATAAAGCAATCAAAGTGTTCCATGAATGTCAGGACAATTATATGATTACACTTTCGTCAGGTCACTCTGGTCACTTTTATCGTTCAAGTTTTTTCATGTCATTGCACAACCAACGGAGTAGACACTATCAAACTTCTTCGAAACTGAGTTTCAGGAAGAGTATAAAAAGATCGAAGGCTTCTCGAATGGAGTCGCGATAACAATTCGCTGAATCTGTCTTAAGAGATAAATGAAACAATAATCGAAATTAAAATTTAAGTGGAGCAGATTTTTGCTAGAATATTTTTATTTCTCATACAAACAGTCCGAAACATTTCTCGACTTTTTGGAAAAGGTGAAATGAAAAAATCGCTAAAAGGTCGTATATATTTACCTTTCCCGAAGTTATATTTAAATTTAAAAAATTATCTTCTGACTGGAAATGTCCTTTCAGTAAAACAGCGAACTAGTAAAATTGTTTTTCAATGCAAAGTTCAAAGTTTCCGTTGTCTGGGAACGTGATTTCGATATCAAAAGAGGCCATCGGGAAAAATCAAAGTATGTGTGCAAGTAATAAACATAAAGGCAATCACTTGTATAGGAATATTGGATCAGCGTAAACAAGTTTATGGAAGTTTTGCAACGGACTATAGACTATGTTTATTTGCTTGTCAAACACATACTGCACTTCTAGTGTAAATTCTCCAATAACAATAACTTAATGACAGAATGAAGTACTCATATTGGTGATAGATTTTTAATGATTTCAATACCTTTTTTCCCTCTCGGTAAATGATGCTCCAAATGGTTAAGTTTTTTTTGTATTCAGTCATAGTAAATCCTTAGATATAAAAATTGCTGCAACTCAATTCAATCTTCCATTTAATATCAAAATGATCCAATCCAGGGAATCAAAAAATCTACTAGCCCAACTCCACGATCTTAGCAACCGACAGCCGCGTTGTTTTTTTGTTGCAAATAGACGGAAAGAAAAAGTTTTCAACTTCAGTTAACTTTAACCGCGTGAAATCTTCGAAGTTTCAAGTAGAATATTGCATTTCTAACAAAATAAATTAATTTAATCCGAATAGATGAATTTTTTACCAAAAAGATGTATTTTCAACCAAGAAGATTAATTTTCCATCAAAACAGACGAATTTTCAACAAAGAGAGATTTTTCAGTCAATTAAAAATTAAAAAATTCATCCAAAATAGTAAATTCTCAAGTCAAGAAGGCGGATTTGCAATAAAATACATCAGTTTTCAAACAAAAAGATCGATTCTCTACCAAAAAAAAGAATTACGAAAAAACTAGATGAATTTTCACTCAAAAAGATGAATTTTCAAACTAATAGATGAATCTTCAAACAATAAAATGAAATTCCGACCAGGAACATTAATTAGCATTTTTGTCCAAAAAGATTAATCTTCTACCAAAAAGACGAATTTTCTATAAAATAGTTAAATTTTCAACCAAAAGGATGAACTCTCAAATGAAATGATGAATCTTTAACCTGAAAAAGGAATTCTCAAGCAAAAACACTAATTTTCAATTAAAAAATACGAATTTTCAACAAAATACACAAAATTTAAACTAAATAGTTGAATTTTTAAGTGAAAAAGAATAATTTGCAAGAAAATATTTGCATTCTCAACTGAGGCCGAAAAGAAATTTTTAAACAAGAACATTATTTCCTATTAAAAAAGACAAATTTCCAGCCAAATACATGAATTTTCAACCAATAGAGATTTTTCAGTCAATAAAGAAAAAAAATTTCAACCAAAATAGTAAATTTTCAAGTCAAAAAGGAGAATTGACAGTGAAATACATTAATTTTCGAACAAAAATATTAATTTCCTACCAAAGAAATGAATTATCAACAAAATACATAAATTTTCAACGAGAAAGATAAGTTTTCAAACTAATTGATTAATCTTCAACCAGAAAAATGAAATGTTAACCAGGAACATTAATTTTACACTAAAAAAAACAAATTTGCAACAAAACATATGAACTTCCAAACAAAATACGAATATTCAACAAAATGAATGAAATTTCGACCGAATAGTTGAATCTTTAAATAAAGAAGATTAATTTGCCAGAGAATAGTTCAACCCTCAACTAAACACAAATAATTTTTAAGCAAAGATTAGCATTCTTGTTCAAAAACATTAATTTTCTACCAAAAAGACAAGTTTTCTATAAAATAGTAAAATTTTCAACCCAAAAGATGAATTCTTAAATTAAATCATGAATCTTCAACCTGAAAAAGGAATTTTTAACCTAGAAAAAATTTTCTATTAAGAAAGATGAATTTTCAGCAAAAGAGTCTAGTTTCAAACAAAGTACAGAAATGTTCAACCAAATAGTCGAATTTTTTAATAAAAAAGAATAATTTGCAAGAAAATATTTGAATCCTCAATCAAGCTCAAAAAGACATTTTTAACCAAGAACATTAATTTTCTATTAAAGAAGACGAATTTTCAGCAAAATACATGAATTTTCAACCAAGAAAGATTATTCAGTCAATAAGGAAAAAAAAATTTATCCCAAATAGTAAATTTTCGAGTCAGAATTTACAGTAAAGTACACTAATTTTCAAAGAAAGATTCATTTTCTACCAAAAAAATGAATTATCAACAAAATACCTACATAATTTTTTAACCAAAAAAATAAATTTTCAAACTAAATGATGAATCTTTAATCAGAAAAATGGAATTTCAACCAAGAACATTGATTTTATACTAAAGAAGACAAATTTCCAACCAAATATATGAACTTTCAAAGAAAAAAACGAATTTTCAACAAAATGCATGAATTTTCGACCAAATATTAGCATTTTTTCCAAAAAGATCAATTTTCTACCAATAAGACGAATTTTCTAAAAAATAGTAAAATTTTCAACCAAAAAGATGAATTTTCAAATTGAATGATGAATCTTCAACCCAAAGAAGGAATTTTCAATCAAGAACACTAATTTTCTATAAAAAAGACGAATTTTCAACAAAATACAGGAATTTTCCACCAAACAGTTAAATTTTTAAATGAAAGAAAATAATTTGCAAGAGAATATTCGAATTCTTAACAAAGCCCGAAAAGAAACTTTTAACGAAGAACATTGATTTTATGTTAAAAACGATGGAAATTCAACAAAAAGACGAATTTTCAACAAAATACAAAACTTTCCACAAAAACAGTTGAATTTTGGAATGCAAAGAATGATTTGCAAGAAAATATTTGAATTCTCAACTAAACCCAAATATTTTTCAATCAGAGATTTGTATTTAATTTTTTACCAAAAATAACAATTTTCGATAAAATACATAAATTTTCAATTAAAACGGATTGATTTTAAACCAAAAATGGAATAGTTAAATTTTCAACGAAGAAGATGAATTTTCAACTTGAATAATTAATCTTCAACGAGAAAAAGAATGAATTTTAGAGGAAGTCGTTCCACTTTCACAGAAAAGAGATGAATTGTGAACAAAATGCATAACTAAGTAGTTGAATTTTCAACCAAAAAATATTTCAATTTAAACCTAAAACAGTTGAATTCAACCGCAAAAAAAACGAGTTTTAGGAAAAATAGTTAAATCTTATGCTATAAAGAAGTAAGTTTCAACCAAATATTTGCAATATTCACTAAAAAGACGATATTTCAACAAAATACACACATTTTTAATCGAATAGTTGAATTTTTAACTGAAAAAATTAACTTCCAACCAAAAATGGAATAGGTAAATTTTTAGTAAAGAAAAATCAATTTTTAAGTCAAGAAAGATTCTAATTTTAAATCTAGAGTAGTTGAATTTAACCAAAAAAGACGAATTCACAACAAAAAACATAAATTTTCAACCAAATAGTTGAATTTTCAACCAAGAAGTTTATATTTCTGCCGAAAAGATGAATTTTCAACAGAATACATGAATTTTCGACCACATAGTTGAATTTTCAACTGAGAAGATTATATTTATAACAGAAAAGACGAGTTTCCAACAAAATACATGAATTTTCAATTAAATAGCGGAATTTTCTACTGCAAAAGATAAATTTTCAACAAAAAAATGGTTCAATTTACAACCAAAGAAATGAATTTTCAACTAGAACGAAGAACCTATGACCAAAAAGATGAATTCTCGACGAAAAATTTAGTAGTTGATATTTCAACTAGAAAAGATTTTTATCCTAAACAAAAAATAGTCGAATTCAGCCAAAAGAGACAAATTTTTATCGAAATAATTGAATGCACAACCGGATTAATTTTCTACCAAACAGTTGCATTTTTAACCGAAAAGGATGAAATTTCTATCAAAAGAGATTAATTTTCAAAATAAAAATGCGCATTTACAACAAAATAATTAAGTTTTCAATGAAATAAGAAAATTCCCAAGCAAGAGAGATGAAAACTCAACCAAAAATATAATTTTAGACTTCTAAACAAGAAAGGATTTATTTTTCGAAGAAAAGTAGTTGGATTTCTTTTTGTGTTCTATTAATTCAATTCGCATATAAGTGGAAAAACGAGATAAATGGGAATAAGGAAAAGACAACAGATCCTGCGATAAATAAATAGGAATTTTGATAATTTATAGACTAAAGAATAATAGTTCATATAAACATTGATGTTTATTTTTGATACTTGCCAGAGCAAATCTGCAGTGAGTGGGGGTTGAAAATTTCGGAAAAAACCTAACGTAATTTGTGGATAACCACAAATGTGCTCTAAGGTGAACATTGGCATTTGATACATTCATCAAATGTCAATTTTCATTTATCAATTATAATTTTGATACCTAATCTGAATCATGTTAATCAACTCAATATCAGTCTGCTGCAAATCATTTTGATGCTTCAAGTCTTCCAAAATATGCTATTCAATTTCTGCCAAAAACTTTACCATCTGTTTCTGAGAAAACTGTTTTTCCAAAACTACTCTTCTGACATGTGTTTTGAAACAGAAATTGCATTACAGCACTATTTCACCAAACAAAAAAGCCATTTCGTGTATGTGATTAATATAAAACTAAGAAAACACGTGTGTTATTTGTAATTATCCACCGTGCACCGCACCGACACAATAGCCGACTCTCCCCTACACTGAGAAAAATGGGTTATACCTAAAATTCTGATGAAGCAGGAATTGAAAAAGATTCCAACGCTTCATTCACTCTCTAATCTTTAAAGCAGAAAATAACAGTTCGGTGTAATTTGTAATAATAAAATTGCCAAGCCGAGAGTGTTGATGGATGAACATCAATTTCGTTCATCCAAAATGTATTATCCCAAGCACATTTTCCGCTGGTTGGTCTAGCTCTAGTGCTAGATTGGAAATAATTTTAGTACACGATACGCAGGTCCGCGTGAGTAATGAAACGATAACATTTAACGTGCATATGATAAGTGAGTTCTGCTTGGTTATGAGGAAACCTGCGCATGCACATATCGCGGTTTGAGGTAGCATGTGTGCGAGCATGGGACATATCTCACCCGAAACACACAAACGGCTGGATTATCTCCATTTATCGTACACGCACACTCACATATACATAAAACACCTATACGTTCCGCACATAGGAAACCATTGCACCCGGAAATACTGAAAGAGGATTATGGGAGCACACCCACTATGAATGCATTCGTATCTTCATTAATTCGGACTACACTTATTTTCGACGCCAAATCTTCCACTCGGAACGAGATCACGGTTGATTATTTGATTGGATGAATGCACTTGCCAAATATAGAGGATGATGGAAATAACCGTTGTCAAAGTTCAGGATCAATAAATAAAGGACATTTATATTTTTAAGTTCGTCAAATCTATATTGCTTGATAATATTGATTCAGTGGATGGCAAAGATACTGTACATGTTGTTATAATTTCACTTGCCTTTTGTTCACATATCTCTCCTTTACAATAATTATTCGTCTTTTTTCCTCTCTTCTTCCTCTTCAGTTCTCCGATGGTTCCTTTTTCTGTTTCTTCACAATCATTTAGCCAATGCTTCAATGTTGCTCAGCCTTGCTTACATAGCATGCACCTTCTTTCCTTCCCCTTATATGGTTATGGAAGAACACCGAACCAAAGTGCGTGAGATTTCTAAGGCTGTAGGCATCACCACTGAACAAGACTATACAATCTTGTCCAAAAAACTAGAGGTTAAGAAGGTGTGTGCAAGATGGGTGCCACGCTTGCTGACTCTCGATCAAAAGCGCAACCGAAAAAACGTTTCAGTGCAGTGTTTGGCGAAGTTTGATCGGAATCCGCAGGACTTCTGCGATGAATCGTTACTGTTGACGAAACCTGGATCCATCACTATAGACCAGAGACAAAGCAGCAATTAAAGCAGTGGCTACTGCCTGGTGAAAGTACGCCAAAGAAGGCGAAGACTGTTTTGTCAGCTGGGAAGGTGATGGCCACAGTATTTTTGGATTCCCAAGGAATTATTCTCATTGATTACTTGGGGAAGGGTGAAACTATAACAGGAACGTACTAGGCATCATTAGTAGACCGTTTGAAAGCCGAGTTAAAAAAAGAAAACGGCCGCGACTGGCACACAAAAAGACTGTTGCTTCATCACGACAACGCACCGGCTCACACCTCCGCAAACGCGATAGCAAAAATACACGAACTGAGCTTCAAATTGATTCCTCATCCACCCTATTCTGCAGACTTGGCTCCGTGCGACTTCTTTTCGTTCCCCAACTCAAAGATCTGACTCGGTCGGAAGAACTTCGCGTACAATGAAGAAGTAATCGATGACGTAAATGTGTATTTTGCAGACTTCAAGAAACCTAACTCTTCTGATAAGATGAAAAAATTGGAATTGGTTGAAAAATAAGAAAAACAAAGAAATTTGACTTTTCATGTTTTGAAATGACTCTCGAATCATGCAGCCTACGAAGCTCTTCCTTGAGGGCGCTTGCTGACCTCTTTGGCTTGATTTTGAACAATTCCAGAAAATCTTTCCGGATAATTTTTTCACACCATTAATAGGACTGAAAAAAACTATTGGAGAACAACACATTTTTCTAAGTAATGATAAATGCTTACACGACCACATAAACGCATATATTTATAGTCGGAAGTCGCCAAGCCAACAATTTTTCCCTTCCTTTCTGGATAAGGATATTATCCCAGATAGCAATGGTGCGACGCACATAGGGCGGACGCTGTGCGATCTCACACGTGCGCGCATTCTCCATTCAATCTGAGATCACGAATGAGTTTTGATTTCATGTGATTCGACCTTCGTGCGTTTTGCAAATTGGTTTAATTTGGACAGTTTCATATTTTTATTATAACGATATATTGTCAATTGCCACTTGAAAAATAGTTTTATTTAACGTTGATACGATATTTATTCACTTAGGTATATATATGCACATGAATTATTTATGTTCAATTGAAATTGTTTCTCTGCCACCAGTTATAATTATAGTTATATATGAATATAAATATATAAATATTAATATATATATATATGTAAACTGTTTTTCACTTGCCATTAATTGGATCATATACATGCATACATTTTCAATATATCGACTATCGATTTCGATTATCGATGTACAATAGTATGAAACATAACCCTTTTCCAGCAAGCACCTGTGCAGTGTTGTTTTGATAAATAATATCCAAAAATCCCTTCGAAATTTCCGAAGTGAAAGTGTGGAAGCCTTGCAGGAGTCATATTCTCTCAGAAATAAAAAAGGTAACAATATGCATTTTCCAGAATCTTTACATTCTGAACGATTTTCTGGACCTATACATAAGTTTCTCAATAATATTTGTGACGCACTACGGGAAGAAGCACCTAAGCGTCCTGGAGTGAATTTTACAGGAGAAGGAAGAGGAGAGGCGAGAAGCCGATTAGACGTACGCCGAACCGCCAATTAAAAACGCTTACTGTATAAAAACCACTACACAAAAATTCTTTTGGACTGCGTAATCTGAAAGAGGGACGTTGTTTTGATCTGAAACGATCATAAGCAGAAAAATGATTTTTGGACGCTTAGATGCTTTTTCTCGTAGCGCGTCACATTTAATCATCTCTCATCATCTTCAAAAATAGCACGTTTTTCGAATTCTGGAAGGTTTAAATTACATGCTGAAAATTCATTTCAACTCATTCTCTTCTAAACAGATCTGTGTGCGTTTTTGCTGCTGCTCACAAACATATAAGTGTACATCGAAATTTGCAAGCGATTAGACTTCCGTTTAGCGCCCAACACCAAGTACCGTGGTCCAGGAAAAAAAGGTACGAATAGATCTTAACGTACTAAGAAATCCATGTAGGTATAAAGAAATCTTGCTCCCCAAATTTTTTATCACAATTCCAAAAATTTCTGGAAAAAATCATAATTTTGTGATTTTAAAAATTCAAAAGTTGTGTTTTTCGAAAATTATGAAATTTTTGGCTTCACTGTGAAATGAAATAGTTTTTGGTCTTTAAATAATAATGTTTTTCTGAATTAGAAATAAAATTGAAGGGAATTCAATTTTCGCGGAGAATTTCATAATGAGTCTTCAAAAAATTGAAAGAATGCGATTTCTTCCAAATTTGTAAATTAGGAGTTTTTTGAATAAATTTAAAAATCTGAAGATTATCAAGGATTGTCGAAATTATCATTCGCGTGGAAATAATTGAAAATTATAATTTTGCAGAGAATTTGATAATTTCATGTTTTTTTTTGAAGATTTAGAGAATTCAAGTTTGTCTATAAATACAAAAATTTCAAGTTTCCAACACAATTGAAAAAATAATCAAGTTGTGCAGAACATTTAGAAATTTTGAGGCTTCTGGAAATATTTGAAAAAAGTGCGAACACCTTTAATGCTTGAAATATTTGAAAATCCTACGATTTTCAGCAACTTTCGAAATTTGCATTATATTCAACAATTAAAAATATTATGTTGAATTTTTCTATCGATACAAATTTTTTGAGTGTAAAATTTTGAAAAATTCCGTTTTTCAGAGAATTATTGAATTTGTAGTAAAAAGGAGATGTTTCGGGTTTCAATCGTGTGCAAAATTACGAATCTTGCCGACGTTTTGTGAACATTGCAGTTCACTTCTTCAGGGCTAACCTGAAACCAAACCTGAAACCTGAAACGAAACTTGAAACCTGAACAGCCCTGAGGAAGTGAACTGCAATGTTCACGAAACGTTGGCAAGATTCGTAATTTCGCACATGATTGGAAACCGAAACATCTCCTTTTTACTATAATGGATTATCGCGAAAGCACTAAATCTATTATTGAATTTTTATTGTCATAAAATATTTGAAAATTTGAAGTTCTTTCATTTGCAATTTTTGTTTCCCGAGAAAATTCGAAATTAAGAAGTCGGTTTTTCAAGCAACTGTTTCTGTCCCAGTCTCTTATTTCTGATTTTTATCTCCTTTTCTGATCGAAAGATGTCTCTAAGATACCGACCATTCAATGATCTAAGCTTGAGTCAGAGAAGACGTCGCATTATTGTTGCCCGGAATAATGTAGGCTCGGTTTTCGTAGCTCAAACGAACAATAATGAGCTACAAAATCACATTAATAATGCCGAAACAGATAATAACTTGAACAATGAAAATAAAATAGATGATGACCGGCCCAGAAATGAAATGAATGAAAATGAAGTTGAAAACATTAACAATAACGAACTAGAAAACAACATGAATGTACAAGATAACGAAATTGTCTGTGACCAATGTGAAAATAGAATCAATGACAATCAGTCTAGAAATGAAATAAATGATAATGAAGTTGCAAACTACGTATACAATGACGGACCGGAAACAACTATGTCGGGGACATATATGCCGAGTTCAATGACCAGTTAGATTTTGAGGAGGCAGGAGAGCGGCTATGAAGAATGCTTTTTTAGCTACGAATATCAATCACACGCAAGGCAACATTATTTTGAAAACATTGCGTACGTATCCTTTCAATTTTCACCACTTGCCAAAGGATACAAGGACTGCAGTTGACACTCCCATCGTAACTGTTCGAAATCTTATTCAAAAAATAGCTGAACGAGCATACATTCATTTCGGTTTCGTTAAGACAATTCAGAAAAAGTTAGGAAACATCTCTGTTAACCTTCTACCTGAAAGAGTTATCGTTCATTTGAGTTCGGATGGTAGACAGCTCCATCGACGTGGTGGTAAGCAGTTTTGGCCTCCGCAGTACCGTATTATCAACATAGATGAAAAGAGACCAGTAATAGCAGGTTTTTTTTCGAGCGAAAGCAAACCAACAAATGTTTTTAAGTTTTTGGAACCACTCCTCATCAAAATAACAGAAGTAATTCACGAAGGTGACTTCCAAATAGATGGCAGACTGCTGCCTCTACAGATTCGATTGTTCCTCGCTGACGCTGTTGCACGAGCTTTTTTTTCAATAATTGTGGGCACAATTCTCTCCATGCTTGTTCTGGATGTTGGGTGGAGGGGGAAAGTATTAACGGGACGACAGTTTTTTTCGGAATTCAGCATCGCCCGAGGATGGACAACGAGTATCAAGGAATGGTCGATGAAGAACATCATAAGGGCCCGAGTCCTCTCTCAGAAATCATGGGTTTGGTGACTCAAGTTCCGTCAGAAAGCATGCACTTGATTTACTTAGGTGTCATGTTGAAACTATTATCAGCTTTAGCCACCAGTGGTTTCGAATGTCGTCGTTTTACAGCACGCCAGCTCCATATTTTGGATTCAAGGATGGCACTGTTGAAAACGTATTTTTCGTCTGATTTCAATCGTGATCCATCGATCATGTCGGAGTTTAACCAAATGAAGGCAACGCAATTGAGACAGTTTCTGCTCTACGTCGGTTGAGTTGCCTTGGAATCGGTGCTTTCAAATGACTACTCCCAAATCTTGCTGTTGCATTGCGTAATCAGATGTCTTAATTTTCAAAATGTAACAGAAAAGCAACTCGCTTATATTGCCAAGCAGCTTCACAGAGTTTTGTCACTGTTGCGGAAGAGCTGTGTGGGAAACGCTTTCTTTCTCACAACACCCACAGTCTCTTGCACATTGTTGATGATGGCAGAAGGTTCGGACCATTAGACTCTTCCAGTACTTTCTGCTACGAAAACAACATGCCCGAATTCCGGAACAGACAACAAAAGCCAGCTTAAAACCTTGAACAATATCATAAAAAATTGTCCGAATGAAAAGATTTTGTGATGATACCAGCGAATGATGACATTATCAAACTGTTGAAAAAACATGCAAGTGGCCCTCTTCCCGCTACAATTCATCCTCAAAATTGCGAGCAGTTCGAAAAACTACAGATTGGCAAGGTCGTGTTCGAGAGCGATACTCGTAACTGCTGTTTGAAGCTCATTAATGCAGACATTTGCATTGTGAAAAATATCATTCGAGTCCGGGAAAATGTTCAACTCCTTGTCAGGAGATTCTTCGCTTGCGTACCTTTTTACAAAGTCGGATTGTCATCCGAAACTGTGGGTGTACATGTAATCAGTGATTTGTCTGAAAATTTGGAAATTGTGAACTTTAGAGACATACAAAGCAAATGTTACTTGATGCCGAGATGGAGCGCAGCCGAGCGAGAGGAAGAAAATATTATTCACGACGAATTCATTTGTGTGGCATTACTCACTCCTTTCCTACTACCACCCCACCTCATATAATCGCGTAACGAAATAGAGTGAAGGACCGATGATTCTTCTAAATCTTTTTCCAAGTGAATATTTCGAATCTCTCATGTTCAACATTCTGTTGTTATTAAACGAGACCTCTTCTGTTTGTTTATAGAAGCTATAACATGACGAAAGAGAAGAAACTAATGACAGAAACACGTAGTGGAAGGTCAGTTTTTCGCCCACACAAATATAACACAAGTTCATCGGAGGAAGTCGTTCATAAAAAGAAATTATCTTGGAAGAAAGATACCATGATGCGGACACTTCATAAACTTCGGAAGATGGTTGAAGAGCAGGACAGAGGTGAAACAGCCATGCTCTCCACTGCAGGTTCGTCGCCTGCTATCTCAGTTACGCCCGCGAGTTTAGTTGCGTCACTCGCAACTTCTCCATCGCCTGCAGCTTCAGTTGCGGCTTCGACTTCGTCCGCCACTCCAGTTGCATCAGGAAATGGGCAAATTACTTTTGCTTATCACAAGTACGTTAATGTGCGAAGTCTCTTAACGTGTAATTTATTGTGTGGAGCTTTGTTAATGACTTCACGATATATTGAGATATTATCAAATTTATTGTTCCCCTTTTTCCAGCAGAGAATCGATCGCGAACCCGAAAATTCCCCAAAACCTGGTTGTCGAAACAGATTCGGCCATCATCACCATGCTAAGCAAGATGAATCTAAAGATTGAGTGAGTATAATTTTTGATGAGCACTGTACAAGCCCTTGCTCCGGAAACTGAACAAACAATTAACATTTTTTCCAATTCCATCAATTGATGAACGTATTCTATTTTCAGTCATATTACTTCAAGTGCTGTTTCGTGGTTGACTGAAAATCACGTATTTTATAAGGAAATTGAAAAAATTTTCATAATTACTACCCTGCACTGCACACTCTCATTGCTGCAAGTAGTAGATCTCTAAGTATAAAATCGCATACTTTTTTCAGGCATTTAAGCACTAAAAATGAACAAATTTTGAAACAAAATAAACGCCTATGGATACAAAATGAAGAACTCAAACAGGCCGTTCATGGGCTCGCTAAAGATCTAAAACAGGCTCAACTCGCTGGTGAATCTCGTTCCAACACAAGTCTTCTTCAACCCTTAGAAGGATTCCCCTTGTCGAAAGTCGATGACTTCAACCAGATGGAGGCAGCGGACTCCGTCGATGTTCGTGAAAAACTTGGAAGGAGATTATTATCTCATAAAATGTATCATTTTTAGAGTCAATTGACAATGCTATGAACATTCTGAAACATTTCAGAGTTTTACAAATTTGAAAATTCTGAACATTCTGAACAAAAATTATGCTGATCAAAAGCATAGATTAGACAGCCGCATTCTCATATTGCAGTTGCTGCGCAAGAGTGTCCATTCAAAGGCCCCAATGACAGGACGGATTTCAAAAATGACATCAAGGAATACCTCAGGACCACGAAACAACGCCATAAACATGCTGGGCAGAAGAGAATATCGGAAAAAACAAGACTTTGCCTGGCTTGGAAACGGAGGAGGAGAACGGTAACGAAATTCAAATGCTGCAGAAAAACTCGGCATCACGGATGAAGTTAGTCACGCAGATTTCGACAGCGACTCAGAAGAAAGCAGGAAAGAGGATCAATCAAGCGACAATAATCAGGATTCCCCAGAAACAATTTTCTAAATTTTCTACCTATTAATTAGTGTTCGAGAGTTGCAAATGTTTTCAAATTTCTTGATTTTGTATGATTTTCGAATTTCTCGCGTCAAAAAAATTTGTCAAAAATTTTCAATTATCTGGCTAGTAACTTTAGTTTTTCTAAAAATCTTATAAAATTATTGAGTAGTTTTCATAAAAAATAAACATTTTATAAGGTCGATTCTATATAACTATAATACAACTTTAATAAAATGTGCGATTTTTATGAGGTGATTTTATAAAAACTTCATTATATTATTTTTTTTTATAAATCTCGAATTCTTATTTGTAAAATCTTGAAAAAAATTTTATAAAATATATTTTTAAAAATCGCACATTTTATCGAATTTTTATAACATCAATTTTATAAAAAAAGAAGTTCTCTGAAAAATTCATGATTTTTATAAAAGTTATCAAAAAAACGAAAATCACTATGGCCGAATAATAATAATAATTCCGTTTGTTCTCGATGTATAATGTTAATTATAGCGGCCGTTTCGCGGCGGCGAAGCCGCCGCCACAGGCGACAGCTAGTATTTTATAAATCTGGTGATGCTAATCCACCAAAGAGGAGTTTAGAATGATATTAAAAAGTATTTACGGAAACCCCTCAATAGTTGAGAATAAAATTTGAGAGTAAATAGTAGTGCAATTATAGAATAGCATAATTTGTATTCTATAGAGTATTTCATAAAATCTGGTGATATTTCATCACCAAAGAAGGCTTAGATTTATATTTCAAAGCATTTAGGGAAATCCCTCGTATTTCAGACAGATGTAGAAAATTATACAATATAATAATATCAGTGAGTAGAGTGAGTTATGTAACATAAAGTTACTTCTTTAATATTTTATAGATCAAGTGAAAATTAGAGGCTTGAGCCTCAGCATAGGAATTATTGTGCGCAATTATAATAAATGATAAGACTATCGATTTTCCGTTTAAATTTGGACACTTAGATTATAGTAACAACTCATGCAATTATAAGCAGCTTAGATTTTTGATTAAGAGTTTGAGGAATAGATAATAATGCAAGATTAGCTGCATTTTATTTTCTATTGTAATCGAAATCTTGGTATGAATTGTAAATGAATGTATTAAAAAAAAGCCCAGAGACTCTTTACTTCTTCTCTCGAGCATGAATCCTTGCTCACACTTGACTTTTTCCAAGTAATTTGGAAAAATAATAAATAAATTAAAGAGTTTCATTGGCGCTAAACGTGGGGCACGATGAGATGAAAAAGAAGTAAGATGATATTTTTAGTTGTTGACCAGGTAATTGATTTAAATAAAAAGATGTTAAATTTTGTCGGTCTACTGGTCATATATATTTATTAAAAATTTAGATTTAGAAGATTTAGAGATTTTGTTAGAAATTTAGAGAAAAGAAAATTAAGAAAATTAGAAAAATTAGAAAATTTAGAAGATTTGTTAAAAAAAAAATAAAATAAAATAAGATAGAATATTAATACAGGAAAGAATTAGTAGGGCTGCCACAGAATACGAGGGTCACTCAACAAGTACTTAGCCTCACCGCCCGATGGCGCTGCTATTACGAAAGAGTTTTACCATCATGCAGTACATTCTTTT